>CM062807.1:905983526-906583526 GCA_031772625.1 Pinus tabuliformis
AAAAACCTTAAAAACTTGCATGAAACAGTAAAAGAATGACATGAATAGGAAAAGGAGGGGTAGATATCTACCATCGTCCAAACGGCACGAGAAATGATCCGCATATTCTCTCGTAATCAGCTGATGAATATTGAGGTAAAAATAGAGTCAGAGCACAAATTGAATGGTAAATATCAAATGGTGAAAATAACATGGTAAATTCTTTTTTATGTTTATTTCATGAGCATTAAATGAGTAAACTTTATATTTTACCTATTTTTACCAATGAAAAAGGTATTTTTAATCCGTTTGGTGCTACTTTGAACAGATTTACAACTGATGTATACAATTTGACATGCATGATCGTGAATTGTATTTTGACCACAGAGCATACTTTTATCTCTTTTTCAGCTCTGTTAAATATTGAAAAAGGAACCCCCTTGGAGTCCTCTTTAAGCTCTTTTTAGACTCTCAAAATATGAAAATATTGCAGAGTTTTTGTCCTTTGCGGCTCGTTAATGGATTGGAAATGACATCTACTCAATATAAGTTTAACCCTTTTTCAGGCTGAGATAGATTATTTACAAAAAATGAATACGTTGACCGAACATGGTTAATAGATTCTCTCTTGTATTCTTTTATGCTTTTTCGGACTTGAGAGACAAATATACGAAGAAGAACTTGTGGAGTTTTCTTTTTGTCCCTTTTCAAACTCTCTAAACATGAAAAGGACAATTTATCATTATCGTTAAACTCATTAAAACATCAAATAGCGACAAACTTGTCCATCATGAAAAGGCCAAGTTTCACCTTCACTAGGCTCATTAAAACATCACATAGCAATCGATTCACCTGAAGGGTGGAATTATACAACAAACATATGTTATCCTCCTTAAGCTTGATAAAAAATAAAGAGGTACTGGTCAGCAATGACTGGGGAAAATGGGAAAAGGGGTAAACCACTTTATGGCAGTAGGTCACTCTTGAACATGACACTTTCACTTCATCATTGTGACTTTTTGGGTTGGGTAATCTGCTTGATGGTCATCATACCTTGGTCTATCATACCATCCATTACTTTTGTTTTGGGTCAATGCTACCAATCCATTCAGTGTCACTGACATGTTCAAGAGAAGTCACTCAGTTTGAAATTCATCCTTTGTAATACTCATAAACCTTCATTTTCATGACTGCCATTCCTCAACCTTGTGCCATCAATCAAATTCTGTCTCCAAAATCATTACACTCGTTTAGTGTCATTGATGTGGGATACATAAAGACTCTCCTGCGACGAGTGATTGTGAGAGATACTCAAGGACTACATGTGAGCAGGATTGTTACAGATCCATTTGGGCACATCACTCCCATCATTCATATCAATACCATTGGGGCTCATCAAACCCTAATTTAGTTGCTACATGCCCTAGACAAGTTAACACTTTGAATGCCTCCTTCCCTGAGAGTTCCTTGGCCTAAATCCCTCCAGAAATTCCTCCTTGAGGGACTAGCGCAACCTTGGTCAAGGGTAAGAGTGCTTTAGTGTAGGTAGGCCCATGTTAGGGTGCTTTCAAGAGAACTTAGGCCCACTTTGACCTTCGCTAGGCAAGTTTCAGCAAAATCATCATAGGGTTCTAGGAATATTCTTATCTTCTAGAGACATCTAGAAGATTCCCACACTTATCATCTCCTATGAGCTCGAAAATGGATAGGGAATGAGTTAAGTAACCTCCTATCCTCTCATCCTTTCCTCCATGGAAACTAAATCTAAGTTTTGAAGGCCATTCAATACCCTCATTTATGACCAAACCTCCTCCATTTGCCTATAAATTGAGCACTCATCTAAGTGATCAGGGGTTGGGCTTTGAGAATTTGTAAGGAGATAGTATTGGTGTGAGGATTGAGATTGTAAGCAAGTATTCTTATGCTGCCAAAGTGTTGTGCTATTGATGTGATGTTGGTTGGAACCCAAGCTCGAAGAGTGATAATGGATCAGACTCCATGGTTGTAATTCTCCCTTCTACTTAATAAATTTGTTTACAGATTTTTCCATATGCTTAACTTGATATATGATGTTTATATGTGTGAATGTATCTGATTCCATTTACTTATAGTCGATATATCTCTTGCTTTGTGTTTGTTGTTTATGATTTCAGGTACTTTTTGAGCGAGTTAACTATGAAGAGAAGCGACGAGAGCCATACAAAGGAGACAAAAGGAAAACGAAAGAACAAGTAGGTCCTTTATTTCCCTGTCATATTTATCATCTATAAAAAAAGGATAAGCACTTTAAATTTATTGTTCTAGGTAGAGCTACCTACCTAGGGAATTAGTATTTATCTGTAGATGCAAAATTCCTCATAACAAAGATCCTTGAGGAGTCCACCTCTTGGATCAATTCCTTGCAATGAGAGCCCAAGATTCTATAGTAGTGAGATGGACTTAGTGTTAGATGATGCAATGGAGTGTTTGGAGGATAACTGGAATGGCTTGGGACCATGGACTGATTAACGCAGAGCAAGGTTTGCAGTAGTGTAGCTCACACAGTGAAAGAGTCAGTAGTAGCGCAGAATATTGACATGGTCAGAATCAACAGTAGTCAGATTCCAACATTCATTGTATTATGTTGAAGACAGTTAAGTTCAACTAATTTTGGATGTTTTTCAGTTGCTTCTCTTAGCAACTGAGCTTGAGTACGAATGTAGTTTTAGCAGTGGCAGTGCTAACACCATATCAGTTGCAGCATTTGAGAGGGAGATGTAGTACATATGCAGTAGTAGTAGTGAAAGTTTCATGTGAAGTAGTACAGTTGCAGTAACAACACAGTGTTGGTGGCAACAATAGTGTAGAAAGGAGGTGCTTCAGAAACAGAGCGGCATGGAGGTGGAGATTGTTGCTAGAGCACTTTCCTCGCTATCATGGAGTGTTAGTTTTTGGTAGCATCAAAAGTGATATTTTCTTTAAAATTGGTGGAGAGAATAAGGAACATGAGTTCTAAAGAACCCAAAAACCGTTTGGTTAAATTCCACCTGGATTTTGTTTTCTTAATATAATTAATATTTTAATGGGGTTCCTAAGTCTAAACATAGGGAAATTAAAATATTAATGGGTATTAATCAAAATATGGGTGAGAATGATCTAGAAGTTGGACCAAGTGATGTTTTAATCTTATCCATTGATTAGAGACTTAATCTCGGCCATTGAGTACTGAACAAGAAAAGTATAAAGGAGGCTTAGGGTTCGTTTGGAAACACAACAGAGATACTGAGGAAATCAATTCTCTGAGGTGAGAAGTTAACAGGAGGAAAATTGATTGGGGAGATATTGTAGCTAAGGTGAAGTGAGAATTCGAAAGAAGGACTTTCCATAGAATACTTTCAGAACAACCGGGAGCTTTGACGTAGAAAATTTGCCTGCCACGTAGGATCCAGAACTCTTGGAACAACCGAAATTGTCGAGAACTATCGGGAACTGTCAAAAATTCCAGGAACTGCCATAAGAGATGAGAGAGCTAACGCAGAGGTAGAACAGTGGCCAGGAGAGCTGGTGCAGAAAATCTACTTGTCATACAGAATACATAAATGTCAAATCAATTGGAACTGTTGGAACTTCCAGGGACTGTCGGAACTACTGAGAACAATCGAAATATCTAGGAGAGCTGACACAGAGGGTAGAGAAGGTGACACAGGGCCAACACAGAAATAGTTAGGGTTAACCAGTCTTGTTGTGAGATCAACCAGAATTATGCTGGGTGAAGTGAGGTAAAACTCACTCATATTTTCCTCCAGTATTTTTACTGTAAAGGATTTCTATATGAGCATCCCAAGTTGTATTCAGATATTTATCCTCCATAATAATAAACCCTTAGAACTACTACACGGCTTTTCCCACATTGGGTTTTCCAGGGACTATTGTGTCCAAAAATAAGTGTGTCCTATGTATCTTGTTCTTTTCTCTATTTTATGTTTCATGAGATCAAATATGTAATTATTGTAGGCTACAAAAGTAATTTTCTTTAGTATTCAAAAGAATAACTTGGTTAATGTATATTAAAAATCAAGTAGGTGAAGAAGATTCAGATTTGCTGCAGTAGAGGTTCCTTGAGAGTGTAGGAATTTTCACATAATCAGCCACCCTATCAAGAGAGATTTCTTGTCAGAAAGCCTGAGGTCCTGCTAGCATATGATTTAGAGGTTTAATTGCAAAATATTTTTGTAAATATACCCTTGATTCAAGCCATCAAAGATATTCCTATCTATGCCTAGATTTTAAGCGATCTTTTCTTGAAAAGTCCAGGAAGAAAAGTAAGGACCCCCTATTGTAAAAGTAGTTAGCCAATTGTCAGAAACCATGTTAGAGATGCCTTCTAAATACATTGATCCTTGGAATCCAATAGTGACCATACATATTAATGGCATAACTTTACCAAACACTCTTGTGAACCTAGGTGCAGAAATAAATGTCATGACTGTGGATATTATGCAAAAATTGTAGCTAAAAGGCTTGAGGCCAACCCAAACACTATTGGAGTTAGCAGGCAAATCCATCCTTGAACCTACAGTAAGCCTGGATGACATAACAGTCATACTAGCTTCCTGGGAATATCTTGTAGACTTATTTTTTATCCATAAAAAATCCTCTAAACTTGAATATACAGTAGTATTGGGTCGACCTTGGCTAGCCACTATTGATGCCTTTATTGGATACAAGATTAGAGAGATGAAAATTTCCAACAGATGTCAAAGCCAAAAAATTACCTTATTTTCTCCTACCCATCCTTCTACAAAAATACCCTTATGGATAGTGAACCCATATGGAGAGGAAGAATGTGTTGAACCTTTGTTAACAATTAAACAGTCTAAAGGTCTTCAAGAGAAAACTGAAGATCAATTTTTGAACTTGTTTTTAATGGGATGTATTGATTTTCCACAATGTGAATTCTATATGGATGAATTCACAGTATATGGGTAATATTTCCAACAAGATTTAGACAACCTAGAGAAAGTTTTAAGCAAATGTAAAGAGACCAACCTTGCCCTTAGCAATGAAAAATATAGAATGATGCTTACAGAGGGTGTTATGTTAGGCCACCATATTTCAAGGACTGGGATAAGAGTAGATCCTACTAAGATCGAAATAATCACTTAGATCAAAACTCACAACTATAAAAAATAAGTTAGAAACTTTCTAGGGCATGCTAGATATTACAAAAGATTTATTCAAAATTTTACAGTAATAGTCGCCCCTATGTTCAAATTTTAACCAAAGATGCAGAATTGCAGTGGGATTCTCAATGTCAAATTTCCCTTGAAACTCTTAAACAAAAATTGTCAACTGCTCCAGTTCTAAGAGGACGAAAGTGGGCCTTCCCTTTTCACATCTATACCAATGCCTCAAACACAACTTTGGGGGTTGTTTTAGGCCAAAGAGATAATCAAAATCCCTATTCCATCTATTTTGTTAGAAAAAATATTTCTCCTATAGAACTAAATTACATGGTCACTGAAAAATAATTCTTATAAGTAGTTCATGCCATTAATAAATTTAGACATTATTTAACTAGGTATGAATTTTTTGTACATACATACCATTCGTCTATTAAATTTCTAATGAATAAACCTATTACCAATGCTCATGTTACTGGATGGTTGTTACTGCGGCAAGAATTTAATATTACTATCATTGATAGACTAGGAAAAGACAATCTTGTCACTGATTTTCTATCTATAATTATCCACACAAGTGACATCAGACCAGTTACTAATGGTTTTGTGGATAAGCATTTATTTGTTATTTCTACTTATACTCCTTGGTATGCAGATGTAGCTAATTACCTAGTTATAGGAAAGTTTCCACAAAAATTTTCCTCAAGGGAAAAATACAGAATCATACAACTTAGCTCTAATTATATGTGGCATGAGGATTGTTTATACTATATTGGACAAGATATGGTGATCAGAAGATGTGTACGAGAATATGATATGCAAGACATTCTAAAATCTTTCCATAATGAGCCATGTGGTGGACATTTTTCTAACAAAAGAACTGCATATAAAGTGTTACAATCTGGGTATTATCGGCCCACAATTTTCAAGGATACAAAGAAATGTTCGGCCATATGTGATTATTTTCAAAGGATGGGGAACCTATCTGCACAAATGAAATGCCTCTTCAAGCAACGGTAGTCATCGAACCTTTTTATAAATGGGCAATATATTTTGTAGGACCAATTTCTCCTGTGTCCAAAAAGAAGAAATGTATCATGGTATGTACGGATTATGTAACCAAATGGGTAGAGGCTAAATCACTATATTATGCTATTGAATAATTTGTTTCTAACTTTTTAATTGAAGAGATATTTACCTGTTTTGTTGTACCAAGGGAAATAGTAACTGATAAAGGTACTCGATTCACTTCCAAATTTGTCAAAGCTATTACAGAGCAATATAAAGTCAGACACCGGAAATATACACCTTACAACCCCTAAGCGAATGGGCAGGTAGAGTCTACCAATAAAGTAATCAAGCCATTCTCACCAAGACAATACAACTGCATCATAAATACTGGTCTGATAGGTTACCAAAAGCTTTGTGGGCCTATAGGAAAACATGGAGAAACACACCAGGACATTCTCCATATGAGTTGGTTTACGGAAAACAGGTTTTTCTTCCTATAGAATTCCAAGATAAAACCTTCAAAACTTCCATTCAGTTGGGAATTGATTTAGATGAGGCACAGAAACAAAGGCTAATGGAATTGAATGCATTGGATGAGATTAGACAAGATTATCTTCAAAGGACGATGCTTTTTTAGGATAAGAGAACCAAATGGCATGATAAGTTTATTAAAAAGAAATGTTTTCAACCAAGTGACTGGGCTCTATTGTATGATAGTAGGTTTAAGGGTTTTAAAGGAAAATTGACAACACGGTGGTTTGAACCTTATGAGGTAGATATAATATATGACAATGGATTGGTCAAGATAAAAAAATATCAATGCATATCAAACTTCCTTTTTAGTGAATGGACATCGATTGAAAGTTTATCATAAGGCACTGTCCAAAGAGGATCTCACCAAAGATCTTCTTCAAAATCCTAAAATGCAGTTGGTTAGAAAGGGGATTTCTCCTCTTGCTAATCCACCTTGGTAAGTTTGTTGTATAATTTAATTTAACTTTGTACATATGTATATAGGTATGTCGTTGGATAATGATTTTCGTATTATTAATTGTGCTTCCTTCCCTGTAGATAGACAATAAAGAAGAACATTTACCAAGTGTTAGTTTATTCCTTTAACTAGCCCTAGTAAATTATCTATGGAGAAGGAACCTATGGAGTTTTCTTTAAGTTTTTCAGACTCCTTAAAATTGAAAATACCGGCGAGCACAAACTAGCCTAGGATTGCAAAAAATCCACGTGTAAGTGAAATTGAGTTTTCTTAAGTTTTTCAAACTCCTAAAAATTGAAAATACTGACAAGCATTAATTGATCTAGGCTAGAGAAAAGTCCATATAACAATAATAGTTAGGTTTACTTGTCAATAAAAAGGAAACGGAAATAGGAGAATTGGTTAGTTTGGTTCCAAAAAGACCACGTTGTCCAGCTACCGAATACGTTCTTGTTACAAATCTTGGAGCCCAATCATTGAATTCTTTTGCCTCATTTTCCGGCACTTCCACTGCAATTTCAAAGTTCATGTATCAGTGTGTTGTTTGTAGTTTTTCTAGTGTAATCCTTCCAACATAATAAATTCACAAATAAGCATTAATAATCACTACAACCTACTCCATATTGAACTTGAGAACATGATAATGTATAAGGAGAAGCCTACAAGATTCCAATTTGAAGACTATGCATTCGGGTATATTATTAAAATCTCATCCTACACTGAAGAAAAACTCCCTATGTTCATCCGGTATTGGAAGGAAATATCCTATGTTCATCCGATACTAGAAAGAAATTTTCATGTATTCATTTGGTACTGCAAAACAATTTTCATCTAGTACAAAAATATTTCCTATGTTAATCCAATAATAGAGGTATGAGGCCAGTGTTTTACTTTTGATATTAATATTCATATTAGTCATGTAATGAATATATAATTTTCCTCATAAAATTTTATTACCATCATTTTTTAAGCCCTTATCCTATTCCTAAAGAAAACACCTTTATTCCCATATTTTCAAAGAAATAAAGTATTTTTTTTATATGATCGAATGGGATAATCATGTGTGATTAAGCGAATGTTAATCATAATTCAAGCAAATGTATTATATATTGAATATCTCATGATAGATATTATACCGATGTGGGTTGTTTGAACAATAATTTTACCACTACCCCATAGCCACAAACTAAATGGTTGTGATGAATGGTCAACAAAACCATGACATTGACCTTCCCATACAGATGTATTGCTCGAATCAACCATGTTCTCTCCATCGTGTCTAACCTTCACTTCAATGAAATTTGGCATCATTAACGCAGATGAACATCTAAATAAACTTTGCATACGACTTATTTATGTCATCCTATATATGCTCACCTTATCATTATGGCAACCATCTCCTCTCAAATTATAATTGCTCTTCTAGATGGCTTTGCCATACAAATGAGCATCATTTCCCTCTTGCATACCATTCGACCTTCATTCCACTCATTCGTCCAGCGCTAGCTCCATTTCATTGTTACCATAACCCAAATTTCGGTACTCTACTATTTCCCATAACGCACTACTTTCGGTACTCAACCCTTTCTATGCTTTATCCTTAGAAATTGTCCAAGGCCTTTTTTTAACCTGGCATTAGAGTATATCAACATGAACCAGTGTTCCAATTTTATCAAGAAATATAGGAATATCAGTTGTGCAAACAAAAATTTGAGCAAGCTGGCTAGATTTTGTTCCTGGAGAAGTTTAAGGGTTATCATGAGGGTATTTCTCATGCCTTCACTCAAAGTTATGATGGCCAATATGTTCATCTAGGTGGTATTCAATTATATATCACATAAGCTACTATAAAATAAGATACATGATTATTGGTTGTAGGGGAAAAATACTTCAAGGGTTGTAAATATCAATAGAGAGCTCTGCTAAACCCAAACATGTGAATCCTGACTGGTCTAAGGGTATTCCTAGGAACTAGATCAAAGAGGAATATAGGCTAATGATTAATAGCTTGCAAATATTTTTAACATGTGAAGGAAGGTATGCAATCATTTTTCTTTACCATTTGAGACTTTTGTTACATTTTGAAGGGGGATCACAGATAAACTTTCCTTATTTCCTTTGGATGAGTTTGAACAAGATGGTAAGAGGGGTTAAATCAGTTTCCAAAAAGGTTGAGACCAACATTTATCATCATGGATTGATAAAAATTTTAGTTACTCATGAGATAAGGAAGCAAGGTAGCAGTTGGAAAAAGTTACTCAAACAAAATTTTGCTCGAGAAGGCAATTCCAAATCCATAGAAGGGAACAAGCCAGTGGATAGTAATAAGGATTTGGACAATAGGCAGGAGAGTAGTAAGAATAAAAGAAGAAGTCAAAAAATAAAGAAGACATTGCTAGCCCTAATTCACCAAAATTCGTGAATCAACCAGACAAGGGTAAATTGATAGAAGAAGAGGAATCTCCTACACCAATAAGGCAATCATTAGAAGGTAAAATCCCTTCTCTTGATTCAACAACTCAAAGTAAATCCTGAAAGGGTGAGAAGAAGAAAAAGAAACAAGCTATCAGTGCTGGAGAATAACTCATAGGTATTGTTTTAGAGGTAGTTGTTGAATTTCCTCAAGAGGACACTCCTGAGCCAAGGTTTAAAAAGATGAAAAATCCTAAGACAAGTTAGAAGGGTTACATAGAACAAACTACTAAAAAGAAGGAGAAACATGAAAATAAGGGAAAGATCTCAGATTCCATGTCACAGAACAAAAGAAAGAAGAGGAGGTTGTTTCAAGGCCCTATCCTCAATCTCGACAACAAATATGGTGAGTCATCAACACCTACATGACGAAATACTAGGAGCATGTCACAGCAAGTAATGGCCACTCATACTCCTTCTTTCCCAAAATATCCAACAGATGTCTCTGCTTCACCTGAAAAGGAACATGCACAGGTTGAAACACTTATTGAAACAAAGGAATTAGTCACAGAAACCTTGAAAGAATTGAGGAAAGAAGTTAAGGCTAGTGAAAAAGAAATGAAGTCTAGTAAAGAAACCATTAAGCATGCAACATTTGAACCTACTAGTTTTATAACCAGTGATCAGATGGCAATTGGGAAACTTCAGTTGGAAAATGAAAAACTAAAGGAAAAATTGAAAGAGTATAAGTTGTTGGAAAGGTTTATTAAGAAAGAGAATGAGCAATTAAAGAGAATAGCCAGAAGTTGCAAGACGAGTATGATGAGGTATTCACTAAGCTCAAGAAGGTTATTTTCCTCATATATTATACCAGGGTTATTAAAAGGGAACTCAAAGAAGAAGCTTCAAGTGTGAACATATTAGATCCAAACAACTCATGTTTAGGCAAGTTGAAAGAAGGCTCCATTTTTGAAATTTTGAGGAATGGTTCAATACTTTTTGCATGAGGACATGCCATGACTTAGGCATGGGGTAATGTTGAATCTCCTTCTTGATGCCTTTCATACCACATATTGTCATCTATTTTTTACCAACTTTACCTCGAAACCTACTCAACACTTTCCTACCTTCTTAAAGAACATGAATTTTAGCCTCCTTGTGTATATATGAGGCAATTTATATTTTAAAGAATGGTTTTTATGATTTCTTATTAGTAGTAGTGAAATATTTGATTCTTTGTACTCTCTAACTCATTGGATTGTCTCACATAGATTTTTATACCCTATTCCTACTCTTCAGGTACCAACATTGCTCATCTGGTACCTATGTTCCTTCTTATCCAGTACTCGTCCACCCATGTTCATCTAGTACCGTGCGCCTATGTTCCTCGAGTACCTAAACTTGTCCGGTACCCATGTACATGTACTTGTCTAGTACCTGTATTAATTCTGCACCGATATCACCCATATGATACCGACTGTGTTCATCTGGTACTTATAGCCCTCTTGCACTACCTGCATTGATCTGGTATCAGGGCTGACTCTTTAGCTTCAATAGTTCAAGTGAGATGCCTTCGATGATACCGAGGGAACTAATGGTCAACACATTACCTTTTTATGGAAAATCGAGATGATATGCTTCATCACTCATGCACTGTGTGTCATGAGGATGAAGCCAAGCATGTAAAAGAAAGTGAACTGTATATTTTTATAACGATTTGATCTTATCTTTTAACATTGTATGTAACAACCATTCCTCTATAAGAGAAGGCTCATAGATGATAGGTGTTAGATACAGTTCTAGTTAGAATTGGAGACAGAGAGTTAGTAACATAGTTAGAGTTGGAGACAGAGTTTTAACATTACTATTATGTTGGAGAATTGATTTTGTAATCCTTTCTTTTGAAATCAATGATATAAGTAGAAATTGATGAATTTGATGTGTTAGTAGATTCCTTAGTTCTGTAAATTATTCTAGCTTTCCTTGGTAGCTCGACAAGGGCCCACCAAAGTCATCAAGGCAAGTTTTTATTAAAATTATTGTGAATTTAGTTTGGTTTATGTGTGAAGAGTGACTTAGTGTGATAATTCAATTTCAGAGTGTTTGATATGATTCCAGTTTTGAGTAATCTATTGGAGAGTGTGAGATATAAATCTGGAGATGTTAATTTCTAAGTGATAACACATTGGTTTTATGAATGCAAACTTATTTCTCATGATGTGGTTTAAGTGTTGAGTTCTAATTGGAAATAATAGGAAGATTTAAGAACATACATCTTGTCATTCACCTACGTGTGCTATTAAGTGAAGACTCTTATCATGCCTAACATTTCTGGTACAAGAATATATGGCTTCCTTGAGAACTGGTTAGATTAATAATGCTTTTGTTTGATGCTTGACTGCAATAAGTTAATTGAAATTGGGTGTTATAGGAAAACAAAGTTGAATCCATATTTTCATTTCATGAGCTTATAAATGCACAAACTTGTTACCTGAGCAAGAACCTTTATATTACATTCTTATTGAGATTTTGTTTATAAGTTTTTTTTTCTAATTGTGCGAGTAAGTTAGATCAAAATTTTTCAAATGGAGTATTGGTTTTGAACGCTTCTTATTTAGGCTATACTCATCAGACATAGGAACTTATATGTTATCAGCACATATAGTATATCACCTCTACTGATAATTTAATTTTTTGTGTTATATCATTCATAGAATTTCCCCAACAACAAGTTTAGTTGTAGAAGCCCAAGACATAACTTGTTCTAGGGGTGGTACTTCCAAGGAGGACCGAGAAAGTTCCCCCCTGAATCATTCAAAGATTTATTTTTCCAACTCTACTTGTTCTAAATTTGGAAGACTAGAGGGAAAAAGAGGCATAATATACCTAAGGTTATCAACAGGTAGATCCATGACTTCCAAGTTGACTATCCAAGGGGGGGGGATTGTCACCAAGGGAGTCATGTGGAATAGGTGGAGTGATGACCAATATGGCCAAAGTAACCTATCATATTCCATCTTATGATGGTTTTTTTGACTAGCATCAAGAGGTATTTATGGGACTGTCATAGAGGCAATCTCTTCCACAATAGGTGGAGGAGGATGCTTGCTAGCTTAATCAACTTATATAGGATCATGAGATACAACCCAAGGATCGGGAGGCATATGGGGCCGACTGTGCCATAAGAGATCATATGTATATGATCTTTAGAAGAGTATGAAAGAATATCGGGCGGTGGTAATTGTGGAAATACCCCAATATATTATCTTTTAAACTATTCGGTACCAACACTCTAATATTGACTAGGGTTGTCTCCCACAAGTGGGATATAGTTACATGTAGTGGAAAGTTGGGTTGATGGCACAGAATAATAAAGTTAATCAATGGTGACAATCTTTCCTTCATGAGTAAAGAAAAGGACATGGAATACAGATGATACGATTGGCGTCATGGGATAAAACCAACTATGTCCAACGAGAAAGTTATAATCTAAGGTGGCATCGATGACTTCAACATTGACGTACATGGCTTTACCACCTATATCTATGGAAGATTTTGGAAGAACCTCCTTAGTTACAAAACTATGTCCATTAAATTCTTGTAGATTGGTAGTATACTTAGCAAGTGTTAGAGAGAAAACATTCTTCCAACATGATGTTGACATTACATAGGTAGAAGAGCCTTCATCAACTAGAGTGTGATTAATATTCATGTGGAGGATTCAGAAACTTATCTGAAAGGAAATCTGTTGATACAATTCAACAAAATCCTTTTCAACATTAAATGTAACAATCTTCAAGTCAGAGGGATCCACTCCACCAATCACAGACAACTAGGCCTTGTGTTGTTGAGGAAAAATTTGGAAAACCTCCAAAAGAAGACATGGCACAAGAAGCTTGGTCTAGATCTTCAACAATACTATAACATTGTTCACCCTAGGTAGATGGATTATGTGATTTATTACAAGCTACACCCTTATATTGGTGATAAATAAGTTCCATGGGCTTATCTATCATGAAAGGTCTAATGGAAGGAGTTGGAGGGGGTGAGTACTTAGGAGAAGAACTCGATTTGAGAACATCATAGGATTTCGTTGGCGTGGTTATATTTACATTCTCTTAACACATAAAGATGGATGAATTAGTCACAACATTGAGATATGACCCCTCATTTCCCACTTGCAGGGGTGGAGGATATTGGGAAACCATTTGTTGTTGAGGTTTCGCATGGAACATATTAGTGAAACTAGCAGGGTTTTAGATAGCAAGTGGTGGTGCAAGAAGCCTATGAACTTCATCCATATGAGGGCACTCATGAGTCAAATTCTCACCTTGGTAAATCTTTCAATGGAAATTAATCTTATGACAGCATTCAAACATGCACCCTCCCTGATTAGGTGGGTTTGGTTGAGTCTCCTAAGTAGTTTGATTCTTTTATTTATTCTTCTTGTTATTTTTACCACTAGGTTGTTGATTTTTCTTCGGTGATAATTACTTTACTGTAAGAACATCGATGGACTTCTCAAAAGATGGTTCTTTTGTAGAGCTAGGCATACTTACTGCGACTTGTGATGTAACAATAAATTTTCCAAGTTGGGAAGCAAGTTGGCTCATGCAATCGAAAAAACCCAATCACACCATCAACGTGTGGGCCAGGAGAAGGTTTATGTGGGTCAATGGAAGGGTTGTTGGAAATATTGAGAGGGGGGTGAATCAATATTTATTTTCAATTGTTACTTTTACCAGTTAAGTCAATTATATTTAGAACACAAAATGAGGAATAAATACTTTTATTAATATAATCTTTACAATAAATCAAGTACAATATATATAGGGCTCCAACCTCTAGGGCACCAACCATAGATTTAGGAGAACCAACTCTAAGGACACTAATCCTTCTGATTCAAAGGCACCAACCCCAAGGGATATGACCCTATCTTTCAAGGCACCTACCTTATTTGTTCGAGCCTCCAACCTTCATGGCACCAACCCTTTGGGTGCTAACCCACTGTTATACTTTGTATAGATATGTTTGATAGTAATTCTTTTCTCCCAAAAGCTTCTTCACTGAATTTTGTCAATCTGTAGTTTCACTGTAGTCTCCATGCTATATAATCAATGACAACCTTGTCTCATAGAAGGTGTCACCATTTCTCTTCATTACACCCAAGAAGAATATTCAAGTCATATCATGATGAATAACACACCATGGTCTTCAGTAATCTTTACACAACTTCAATGTATCTTCAATGAAATATACTAAGCTCTGCATACATACAACATTTTGTGTCAACCCTCTGTTCTAACTATCGCAGGAACTGCTTTAGGAGACGCTTCTCATTGTTCTTGTTGTCGCAATCTATTACTTCCAAGAAACAAACTCACAAACGCTTCAATGCTCGTGTTGCCTAATGATCCCTTCAAACAATGTTAGATGAAACTTTATTTTTCCCTTAACAAAATTGTTCTTCCGGTTGTGTTCTTCATTGGTTTGAGTCTTTCAAAGGTTAACCCAATCGACAAAGTTGCTTGTCCTTCAACTTCCTTCTTTCCTGTTTGACCTTCGACTTTCTTTGTTTCCATTATATCTTCAGCTTCCTCTGTTCCTTCACGTTCATGAGTTGTGAACTGTTACTACTTCCATTTGTATTTGATGCCTAAATCACCTTCCTCAAGTGAAGAATTTCAACTTGTATATATATATGAGTTTGTCCAATAAACGAAACCACTTGTTCATTGGTGGAGGGGTCGGCTTTTACATGAGGTGGTATGTTAAAATATATCAGAGGGCCTTTTGTTAATATTCAATCAATTATAACTTAACCTTGTTATTTATAGAAATCACATTATAAGAGAGGTTATACCCACAGGGAGGTCCCACATTCTACGTCACTACCTCAATCGTAATCATAACTTTCGGAGGTCCCTCAATCATAACTCTTAACATAACCGACGTAACATGGCTGATATTAATATTGTCGCTGAAATGGGCGTGATATAATGGGCAGTCGGGTTCGCAAGTCTTATCACAATCGGCAGTCAAGTTCACAAGTCTTATTGCAATTGACAGTCTAGCGATGAAAACCTGTTGACAGTGCTGGACCCAGGGTATCTCACCAATATAAAGTCCCAAATAGACCTCACACCATTTGGTGTAGGATTCCCATCTGCTACAATGGCCTAGTTTCCATTATCTTAAAGATCTGCTCAACTCTTATTTGTCATCACACGAGAGTGGTTTGTGTTGTCTTAAAGAAGTGAGGTTCACATGCCTGGTGAGTGTAGGTGTTACTTGTGTGAATGGTTCTTTCACTATCGAGGGAGAGGTTGAGAGTGAGTTCTAGGTCGATTGGGAGCAGTCCCAACACTGCTAGGAACACACAACACAACAGGACATGCACAGCTTCCGAAGGAGAAATCCACACGGATGCAGCAATCACAACATATAAGGTAAGATAACACGTATAGAACTCAACAGATCAGTCCGAATGAGCGTAATGGTTATTACAACAAGCTTCATGTGAAAGGTTTGTCTGATGTCCAGGAGAGAAGTCTACATGGGAGAGATAGCATTAGCAACATATACAACACATTTCCATTAATAGATTATGCATTATAACATATGAAATAGTTCATATGTAGAACGCAGATTAAAGCAACATGCATTATGAGTGATAAAGATCAATATTACAACATATACAATACATGTGTGAAAACGTGTTGGCCTATTAGCACACTTCTAAATTAAGTGAAAGTTCCAAGACACATCATTAGACCATACATCACTAACCCTGAGTGCGGGGCATTGAACCCACTACTTACTGAAAGAAAATATTATAGACTCTCTTGGCTATGTGGGAGGAGCTGAAGTGAGAATTCCATTGCATGTATAAATGAGGGAGTATTTATAGCCAAGGGTGAAACTGACCCTTGTGGTTGTTTGACTACCCTCATGACTGTTTGGCTTCCATGACTTTTTGACTTACATGACTCTTTGTTCAAAAAGTGGGTCTCTTGGACTTCCACATTACATCACATTGATTGACAGCATAGCCCATAGTGGAGATGTGGGCGACATGACTCATGACATGAATCGACATGACTTGACATGACAGTGCTGGTACATTCATGCTGCTATTGGAGTGCATGTCAAGCTACAGTGCTGTTGGGTGATGGATGTCTTCATGGTGTATCATAGCTTCACCTCTACATAGCGAAGTGCACAGAGTCTTCGATGGTCCTTGGTTCGCTTGATGAAAATTTAGCATGTTGTTCCTTGCTTACATGCTAGAAGGCTTGACAGGCTCATCTGTTCACGAAGGTGCATGTTCGTCACGTTCATCAGCTTCGCATGATTTGTTCATGCATCCATTGGTGAAACTTCCCTTCTGCATGTGCTCCCTTTTTTCATCCCATTCATCATATTTCCATGTTTGTTGGTGAACCTGTACCTGCAGCCACTCATGACAAGACGACATCAAATCCAAAACATTCTAGTCTACCGTGGCACATGATCATTTCGGATTCAGGTGACTGGGAGAGGTGGCAAGGTTGTGAAGAGGGATGATGGCTTTGAACACTGCTGACGAAAACTGCACAAGAGTCACTAAGTGATGGAGATGGGAAATCTGAGTCAATAGTAACTTCCTGAAGGTCTCGCTCGGCTGTGAGGAAAAATTGGGCAAATTTTGGGAGGGATAGTTTGGGCTGCAAAAAGGCAAGGAAGGCATGCTCCGTGAATTTTTGGAATGAACGGGAAGCAGGGGCTAGACAACCATATTTGCGCAATTTCCCAGAGGAACAGGTCGAGCTTCATGAAGGATTAGTAGGTAGAAATTACGCAGCTTTTCGAAGGAACTGTCTGAGAGATTGGCAGCCAAAACTGTGCAATTCCCAAAGGGAATTGGAAATTTGATGTTGGTTCACTGGCAATAAAAGCTACGCAATTTCCAGATGGAGCTGAAAGTTGGCTACTGGGGTCACTGGAAGCCAAAACTACAAGATTCCTAAAGGGAACTAGCATTTGGCTACTCAGTCACTGGCAATAGAAACTGCAAAATTCCTTGAGGGAACTCGCAGTCTACTGCTAGGAGCTGTTGGTAGGGAAGTTTCACTGAAGCTAGGAAGTCACCCTACTGATCATCTCTACATAATTTCTGAGCTAAGTGGACTACTAGACAGAAGAAGGCCTGCTCATGAAAACTATGCAATTCCTTGGATGAGCAGTCAGTTGACTATCTCGATGACTAACCTGGAAAACTATGCAATTTTCTGAAGGAGATAGTGATGGGAACTTGGTGTCTGTCTGGCCTATCTGTGCAATTTCCTCAATCAGTTGAGTGAGTGAGGTTAATGGCCTTTGCGCAATTTTTGAAGGGAATCTGTCTCGGGGTGACCGTTGGGAATGACTATTTGGATGGTCAACATGGAAGACACACATTTCTCCACTGCCAGTGAGCCTGGCTAGTACCCCAGTGGAGTTGCATGCTTCACCTCTTTGCGCAAGAAGCCTTTCTCTTCTTTCTCCTTTGTATTTTTCAAGAGGATTGTTCATAGGAACTTATTTATTTTTGGGGCAGAAGAGGGATCCTGACTTATTGAGAGCAGAAGAGGTTCTTCCTTCAAAGAAGTATGTAATACCTCTGATTTAGGTTTTCTCATTTATATTTTCCCCTTCTCCATTTCTACTAGTTGGATGATCTTGAACACACATAGCAGAAGACTGAGAATAGGCATGGGGCTTCCCAGTGTGGACACAAGTTAACGATTAGACTGAACCCTTGCAGATGGTTCATATTTTCCTTCAGTACTTCATCGGCCAAATGTTACATTCAATCATAGAGAAGGTGGACACAAGATTGGCCAAGTACTGTAGTGTCACGAGTTTTCCTCAAATTTCACCCACATACTCTATGAAAAAGCTAGAACTTAGTAGTTGGCAGCACTTATTTCTAAAACAAAAATAGCAATATACCAAGCAAACAAAACAACATAAACAAAAATAGTAAAGAAAACAAAGTGAAAACAACAACAAGGAAGCAAAGCAACCAAGTCAGCAACCAAACAATCATGCAAACCAAAAAGCAAAGACAAGCAAAAAAGCAAACACTACTCCTACTCCTAAGCTAATGGTACATGGTGCATCTCACATGAGGTGATACTTCCAATGCAGCCATCGGTGCATTGGTTGACCCATGTTGGTGAAGGCATGGTTCGCAAACAAGACAGCTATCTGAACCAGAAAACAAGAAATATATAAGAGTGAAGACAAACACACTCTGAGTTTACGAGTGACCATAGAATAGAGATGAGTGAACGTGCATGACATGCACTCTGTGGAGTTGCCATGGTGTTGTGCTACACTGCATGAATATGTTGAGTGTGTGAATTCTCTTAACTGTGACATGCAAGAAAACATGAGAAAGGTAGGCCACTTATGTTGTGAATGTGTGCTTGTTGTGTAAGATTCCTCCGAAACATGAGCGATGAGATCATGTAGTTCGAGTGGATGAAGCGAAATCTAGGTGGTTGGTTGATCTTCAATGCAAATAAGAGAGTGATGAGGAGCCTTGAGGGTTTCAAAAATTTCCTATCGAAAGTGAAACCAACCTCAAGACAGCGACAGCCTGACATAACCATGAGCTTAGGTTGAAGTGCCTAGAGAGTCTGGGGGCTTTCAACTTCGTTTAAATATAGATCATCATAGACCAGTGTCTTGGACAGATTAAGCATGATTGATTCAACATAGTGATCGGCTGAGGAAGTGAATAGATCATGACAACTAAGATCAGAAAATTTGAGATGTGCGTCGACATCCTCATGATTTGATGAGTCGGGGAGAGGTGTAGATGAGAAGAAAAGATGTTTACCCTCTATTCTCTCAAGAAAGATAAATGAAAGAATGAATAGATTTTCTGAGGAAGATGTGTCCTATCTACACTGTAATGACAAACTGACATCCGAGGTGTCCTATGAATGATTGGAAGCAGAAGCATCTGGAAATGAATTTTCACAAGAGAAATCAGTAGTGGCAAAATCACAAGGGATGTTAGGATGAAGCAGATGAGGCGCGAATGGAAGGGAGTCATCCTTCACCATGGGCTCTTCTTTAGATTCCTGCACACACTCATCATGAATGATGGCATAGGTTGGCTGCATAACACTAACTCCGTCAACATCTTGATCCTCATTCACAACAGCTGAGGAGTTCGAAATGGGAGAACACAAGATAGTACAATCCGAAGGATCAACAGAATGTGAGGATGGAGGTCGAGGGAACGAGTCCACGTGACAACCAACAGGCTTATAAGACAAATATAGGCAAATCTCAAGGGCAGGTGGGGTGGAAGAGTGTGACAGTTCAACAGAGGTATGTGGATGATCTCTGACATCACTTCGCGGTGGCAGAGCTATTTGATGAGGTGAAAAGAGACAGTCACTTGTGACAGCGGCTGTGCCTGCTTGTGATTGAAAAACTTCATCACCAAAGTGCATTGAGCAAGGTTTAGATATGTGAAGAAGATACTCAAATATTCCATAAAGAAATTCCCAATAAATTTCATCTTCAAGAAATTAGTATGCAAGATTACAAAAGTGTGTATAAAACTAATCAGCAGATTCATCAGGTGATTTCTGTAATTTCAGAATTTCTCGATCAAGTGCTTCATGGTGAAAGTGATTGAAAGCATGGTCTATCTCTCTGACCAGATGAAAAAGAGAATGAATAGATTTTTTGGGCAGTGTGGCACACCAGTGCATTAGGTTCCCTTGAAGCGTGTAGATGAACAACGCATAGCTCATGTATTCCTCAAAGAGTCCATGTCTTTCCCATGAGCCTATAATGCCAACTACAAGCCTAACCAAGGTTGCATAACCTCCACCATCATATGTTTCATTAGAAAATTCATCCGAGATAATGAAATTGTTTCCATAAAACATGCATTCTATAAGAATAACTCGGTAGTTAGTCATGATAGATGTGTAGAGATTCAAAATAGATCTGAGGACTCAGCTTGTCATCTAGCCCTCCTTCTAGTGCAAAAATGTTGATGGTGCTAGAGCCGCAAACATCAGGGGATCTCCCTGGTATGAAGTCCCAACTAGACCTCATGTCGTTTGGTGTAGGAGTCCCATCCAGTACGACAACCTAGTTGCCATTATCTTAAAGATCTGCCTCAACTCTTGCTTGTCAGCACAAGAGATTGGCTTTCTATGTCTTCAAGAAGTGAGGTTTGTGTGCCTGGTGATTATAAGTGTCACTTGTTTCAATGGTTCTTTCACTGTCGAGGGAGAGGGTGAGAGTGAGTTCTGGGTCGATTAGGAGAAATCCCAACACTGCTAGGAACGCACAACACAACTAAACATGCACAAATTCCAAAGGAGTAGACCACACGGATGTGGCAGTCACAACATACAAGGTAAGATAACACGTACAACACTCAATAGATCAGCCTGAATGAGAACAAAATTTTTTATAGCAAGCTTCATGTGAAAGGTCTGTCTGATGTCTGGGAGAGTAGTCTACACAGGCAAGACAACGTTAACAACATATACAACATATTTCCATTAATAAATTATGCATTACAACAAATGAAACAGTTCATATGTAGAACACAGATTAAATTAACATGCATTACAAGTGTTAAAGATTAGTCTTACAATAGATAAAATACATTTGTGAAAACATGTTGGCCTGTTAGCAGGCTTCTGAATTAAGCAAAAGTTCCAAGACACATCGTTACACCATACATCACTAACCCTGAGTGCAGGGCGTTGGAGCCACTACTTGCTCCTCAAAGAAAATATTACAGACTCTCTTGGCTATGTGAGAGGAGTTGAGGTGAAAAGTCTCTTGCATGTACAAATGAGGGGGTATTTATAGCCAAGGGTTAAACAGACCCTTGTGGTTGTTCGACTACCCTCATGACTATTTGGCTACCATGACTTTTCGACTTACATGAATCTTTGTTCAACAAGTGGTTCTCTTGGACTTCCACATTACATCACATTGATTGAAACATAGTCCATAGTGGAGATGTGGGTGACATGACTCATGACATGACTCGACATGACTTGACATGACAGTGTTGGTACATTTGTGCTGCTGCTAGAGTGCATGTCAAGCTACAATGCTGCTGCGTGACGGATGTCTTCATGGTGTATCATAGCTTCACCTCCACGTGGAAAAGTGTGTGGAGTCTTCGATGGTCCTTGCTCACTTGATGAATATTTAGCATGTTGTTCCTTTCTTGCATGCTCGAAGGGTTGACAGACTCATCTGTTCATGAAGGTGCATGTTGTTTGCGTTTGTCTGCTTTTCATGCTTCATTCAGTCATCTATTGGTGAACCCGTCTTTCTGCATATGGTCCCTTCATTCATCCCATTCTTCATCTTGCCATGTTTGTTGGTGAACCTGCACCTGCAGTCGCTCATGATGATACGACATCAAATCCAAAACCTCCTATTCTATCATGGCACATGATCATTTCGGACGCAGGTGACCGGGAGAGGTGGAAAGGTTTTAAAGTGGGATGATGGTTCTGAGCACTACTGATGAAAATTGTGGAACAGTCATTGAGTGATGGAGATGGCAATCTGATTCAACAGTGACTGCATGCGAGGCCTGGCTCGATTGGGAGCTAAAATTGCGCAAATTTTGGGAGGGTCTGAGCTGCACGAAGGCAAGGAAGGCATGCTCTGTGCATTTCTCGGAATGAACGGGTAGTGGGGGCTGGACAGTGAAATTTGTGCAATTTTTTAGAGGAATGGGTCGGGCTACATGAAGGGTCAGCAGGAAAAAATTGTGTAGTTTTTGGGAGGAACTGCTGAGGAGACTGGCAGCCAAAACTACGTAATTCCCAAAGAGAAATGGTAGTTGGCTACTGAGGTCACTGGAAGCCAAAATTGTGCAATTCCTAGAGGGAAATGACAGTTGGTTGTTAGAGTCACTCATGGAGAAAACTGCGCAATTCTTAGAGGGAACTGGCGGTTGGTTGTTCAGTCACTAGCAACAGAAACTGCGCAATACCTTGAGGGAACTGGAAGTCTACTACTAAGAGCTGCTGGTAGGGAAATTGCAATGAAGTTGGGAAGTCGACTTGTTGATCATCTATGTGAAATTTCTAAGCTGAGTGGACTACTGGATAGCAGAAGGCCTTCTCATGAAAATTGCACAATTTCTTGGATGAGCAATCGGTCCACTATCTGAATGACTGACTGGGAAAACTGCACAATTTTATAAAGGAGACAGGGACGGGCACTTGGTGTCTACCTAGCCTGTCTATGCAATTTCCTCAATTAGTTGAGCAAGTGAGGTTAGTAGCCTTTTCTCAATTTTTGGAGGGAGTCAATCCCGGGGTGATCATCTGGTCCAACTGTCTGGGTGGTCAACATCGAAGTTGATTGAACTGCTTGCGGGCAGTGCAGCTTGAAAATGCTAGCTTGGTGCTTCTAGATTATTCTAGTTGACAGTCAATCGAGTTGATGGCGGGGTGATGGTCCAACTGTCAGAGGGGAGTCTGGTCATCAAGAATTCAGTAAAAATGACTAAGTGTGTGAACAATTAAAAGATGCATAGGTGATAATGCAAACACACACTCACATGACTTGACAATGAAATGACTCAAACCATCTAGACACACATGTTCAACATGACTGATCGACGGTGCAAGTTAAAACCGCGACACTCATGATTTGCCATTCATTGATTGAGACAACACTTGTGCGACAGTGAACGTGACTCTGTGTGTGAGTGCGATAGATGATTTCATAGTGAACATAACAAGCAAATGTGAAGTGAAGACTTCAAGCATAACCAGAACATGGTCACAAGCATGAATGAGACACTAGCATTCAGAAACTTGAATGGAATGAATAAGCAAGGTGAATGCGAGGACTCACATGAGCTGACGGAGAAAACCCGCGTTTGTGCAGTCACCAAGTGAAACTCTCAAGGGAGGCTCCAAAATTGGTGCAGGCCGAAATTTTGGAGGGTGGTTGTAGCCGCTACAACATAACCCTTATGATTTGCCTAACTTCCCCGATACCTGGATGTGATATTACATAAATATATATTCTATGGAACTATCAAGTCCACGTATTATATCACAATCGGTGTTTTGACACCCCTTTGAAACTTGTGATTCATGTGGATGTGATATTTCATTAAGTCATGCTATAATGGTGTAGCGGGTCTTCAATGTTATCGCAATCAAAGGATTTGGATATACATCACTTATGATTTGTGATATGAACATTCCAATAGGTGGACACGATATTTCATTAAGGTGAATTTTAATGGTTATGTGGGTCTACAGTATTATTGCAGTCGAAGGATTTAAGTGGCATTCCTTTGTGATACATAACTTTTGATGCACTGATCTGATAGCCCTTCTTATGGTTAGCTCTTCTTTGCTCTGATAGCTCTTCTTTTGGTAGCTCTTCTTTGATGGCTTCTGATGAACTGCTCTACTTGGCTTCACATCATTGATTAGTATCTAGAATATTTCCATATTGACATCAATGACAATCTAGATCAACAATCTCCCCCTTTTTCATTGATGGTAATATTCTTCTTCTCTCCCCCTTTGACAACAATTGCAAAGGAGTGCACAAGGACTCCCCTTGTCGAACCACTCCCCCTATCAAATTGCTCCCCCTATAAAACTACTTCTATTCTTTATGGAAATTAGATATTTATGGGTATGTTACTCCCCCTGTTGTGGTGCTCTTCTTTTTACTCAAGATAGAAGGATTGATGCCTCATCATCAACTAGCACATTATCCCCTCTTCATGTGTTATAACTTCTTCATCGTGGCTTCAATAATGCTTAAAGATGCTCCACTTCAATGCCTCAAAACATACTCCAAGTAGTCATACACCAAATGTCCAAGTCCAATTTTCTATGCTTCTACACTGTATTTTGTTGTCTCCACGGTCATAATTAAGAGGCCTTCACAGTTTGAATCAAGAGACAATGCCACTAAAATTATCATTCTCACTATATTTCTTCAAATTAGGATTCCTTTGTATCGATGTGCTTCTCCTTAAGTTTTTGAAGTATATTTGACAACACAACATTCTCCCCCTTCTTTTATATCCAATCTGTGACTATATTTTAAATTATTTCTACTCGTTAAAAACTTTTTGCAATGCTTCAATTATGTTAGATGTTGCCAAATTCTCTTGCTTCAAGCTTCATTTCTAGATGTATCTGTTTGTTTGAATGTTGACTCTATTACTATCCTTGATTTACCTATTCTCACATCATATCCCTGAGTCGAGACATTCAAAATCTGTAATACCAGCAACATAGTTATTTGCTCTATTTCTCTAGCATTAGATGGCCTTCTCTGTTGATCCAATTTCTTCTTAGTGATCAAGTGGAAAAAATCTTCAACAACAGTCAAAATAATGGTTAAAATGTCATGTTCTTCAATGTAGTGCTTCTAAGAAATGATATTTATCAAAAAATTATTGTTAATATAGCTCATCAAGGATTTCATAAGGACCCTTTCATGGATAGCTTCTGCGATGATGATCAAGAGTCACAAGCTCCCCCTAACTGTATGCATGGTCTCTTTTTGGCAGAATCCCATCATCAAACACTCAGAATGTCAAGGATATATTCATCAATTCAACAACATGTGTTGTTGGTTGGAGCTTTCATGAGATTTTCATATTATATTTGATCCATACTTGTGTAACTTTCTTCTGTGGCACAGTTCTAGCTTGTGTAGGAACCCAAGTGAAGTCATAATCACATGCCATATGACCAATGTTATGACACTTGAAGAATTTTATGTTGTTCATTAATAAGAATTCATTATTTCTTCCTACATAATTGCTTCTCGGATATTTTTGGGGACCATAATGTTTATCTTTTTGATAAACCCTACAAGTTTTTTCCATGTGTCCAAAGTTTGTCCAAGAATAACAATGACCAAGAAATATAATTTGGTACCTGGGAGAAGAAGGTTTCCTTTTTTTAATTCTAAAGTCTTTCCGCCTTGATATCCTTTGATTATAACCATTGCTTCTTGCATCCTTGACATCATCTAAATTTCTTCTTGGAACGGGACTTCCCTCATTGTTTCCTTGACCCTTATCCTTGCCTTTGCTGGAATTGGGAGCATTAATATTTATTTCTTGCTTCCACACATTCTTTTTGTTTAAAGCATTATCATTCTTACTTGAGGATTCTGCTTCATAGCCAAGACATTATTTATCAAATGGGGATCTTTGATACTGAGCATGTCATCCAAGGCTTGGGAGCTCTTAGAAAATTTGTCCATCCCTTCAACCTTTTTTTAAGGGAGACAATCTCTTCTTCCAATATTTCACAATAATTATTCTTCTTAGCAAGTTGTTTCTCAATCTCTTCCTTGATACAAGTTGATTCATTTTCTTCTATTTTAAGGGAGGTTCTATCTAATTTCATTATGAATATTTCTTCATGTTCATTAGCTAGACTGCTCTCCATTTCTTCCATGACCTTGTATCTTTACATGCTTCGGCCTTGATAAGGTTGAGGTTGGATTTTAGATTGAATATTTCTTCATCCTTTGCTTTTAGTTGGCATATCATGGTTTGTTTCTCCTTTTCTGCTTCATCAACATGTATTTCTATGATTACCAATGCTTCCATTGTCTTCTTAGTTCCTTGTGCTTGTTTCCTTGCTTTTTCTAGTTGTGATCTAAGGGAGGAGACCACTTCCTTATATTGACCAATCTTTGCTTCAAGTTTTTTCAAGCTCTTGTGCCTTTGTTCAAGGTGGATTGACGAGTTATCTTCCTATTTCTTTTCTTTATATAATTGATTTTTCATGGATATGACTTCTTCAGGATGTTTTCATTTTCTTCGACAAAATTCCTTCTTAAGCTTGGAAATCTCTTCATCCCTTTCTTGTACTTGAAGCTTGACAAGGTCAACCTTCTTCCTTGTTTTCTCTTGTTCACCAACTAGTTCTTTCTTCTTAAGTTCCTTATTTTCCTTTTTCAAAATGATTATATCTTCCATGGAAGCCATATGTTTAGTGAGGAGATCTTCTTCAAAATATTTTTCATTCTATTCATCTTCTAGGTCTTCTTTAGCCTTGATGTCATCATTCTCATTTTCAAATTCTATGATGGGTCCTGGCTTTCCTTCTTGGTTTCCATCATCGTCTTAACGAGTGTTCAAGGTCAATGCTCCTTTTGAGTGAAGGTCATGAGGTTTATCCCATATACCATTTGTTGACGAACATTTTCCTAAATTTTTCTTTATAGAATCTGGTATCCCATTCAAGATTGCCTTCATTGCTTTTGCATTGTACTCCTTGGATTCTCCATCCATCATGCTACCAGAAATCACTGATTTCCAGATTTTAATGCCTTGAGTCTTTACATATATCAAAGTTTCCATTGAACCATGGAGCCTTTACAAATTGATTGATTTCAACTTCAATGTTTGAGGGAGACACATCTTGTTATAGAATTATATATTACAGAGCAATGGAACACATAAAATATTGCAAAAATATACACAGAAAATGTATAAAACAAGAGAGACACAAATATATGTGGTTCACCCAGTTTGGGCTATGTCCACGGAGAAACAACTAGTTCTTCTTTTTATATTATATAGCAAACTAAAGAGATACAACCAACAACAGAACCATTGTAATTCCCTCTTCGCTCTCAATCTCCTCTCTCTTACTCACTCAAAATATAGATATGCATAGACATAATAAAATTCCCTCATATATAGTGGGGGGTTTCCTTCTAGGGAAAAAAGCCGTAAATTAAACATAACTTCTACTGTCAGATCTTTTCCTAATGAACGGCCCAGATTGACTACAAAATTACAACATTTTACAGGGCAATTTTACATCTATTCTTAACTTTGCGGGTGTTGCTCCTGATCCCCCCGCCAGGGGGGGCTCCCAAAGGTCGCATCTGCCCCCCCCCCCCGGACACCCCTACAATGAATATTTTATGGGTGGCGTTGCCACCTCATTACGAACTGGGGTCCAATGCGACAATACCTTTTAATATAGAAGATAATCAGGCTCCACACCCAAAAATCTCCCACTTGGAGACTAATTATAGCAACTCCACCGCTACTTCATTTGTTGGACAAGGACTCCAGTTTGGACCTGGTTGTTTCTCATCTTCTTCATCATACTTGAAGACCAATTGAAACTAAGAAGATTCTCAGTTTCTCTTTAGTTACAACTTTTGTTAACATATCTGCAGGATTCTGGCTAGTGTGTATCTTTTCCAGCTTCAACTGTCCATCTTCCAACGTTGACAGTATGAAATGGTACTTGAGCTATATATGTTTAGTCTTGGAATGAAATGTAGAGTTCTTTGCAAGATGTATGGCACTCTGGTTGTCACAGTATAACATGCCCAACTCTTGCTTTTTACCCAATTCATCTAGAAACCTTTGTAACCAAATCATTTATTTACTAGCCTCTATAGCGGCAACGTACTCTGCTTCTGTTGTTGAGAGTGCAACAACACTTTGTAGTTTTGATAACCAATTCACAGTTGTTCCACCTACATTAAACACATACCCCGTTGTGCTCCTCCAGTTATCTCTATCACCCACCATATCTGCATCAACATATCCCTGTAGAGCAATGTTTGAACCACCAAAGTGTAATGCTTGATTTGTGGTACCTCTCAAATACCTGAGAATCCACTTCACCGCCATTCAATGTTTTTTTCCTAGATTGTTCATGTACCTGCTTACAACTCCCACTGCATGTGCAATTTCAGGCCTTGTGTAGACCATTCCATACATTAATCTTCCAACTACTCATGCATATGGAACTTTAGACATATGAACCATTTCTTCCTAAGTCTTGGGACACTCCTCCTTACTTAATTTGAAATGGCTAGCCAAAGGTATACTAACTAGTTTTGCATTCTACATATTAAACCTTTTTCAACACCTTTTCTATGTACTCACTTTGAGACAATGTTAATTTGCGATTCTTCCTATCTCTAATTATTCTCGTACCAAGGATTTATTTTGCAGAACCCAAATTCTTCATTGCAAATGAGTTTGTCAATTTTCTTTTGAGCACATTTATTTCCTGCATGTTAGAACCTACAACAAGCATGTCATCCACATATGATAATAATATAATATAGCTGCCATCATTTTACCTTTTGAGATAAACACAATGATCAAAGTGACATCTAGTATAACCTTTTTCAGACATAAACTTGTCAAATTTTAGATACCACTGCCTTGGAGCCTGTTTTAAGCCATACAAGCTCTTCTTCAACCTGCACACTAGTTTCTCTTTCCCTTTTACCTCATATCCTTGTGATTAGGTTCACAAGTCTTATCGCAAGCAGCGGTCTGGCAGTGAAAACCCTTATGATTTGCATAACTTTCCAGATACTTGGATGCGATATTACATAAAGGTATATTCTATGGAGCTATCGGGTCCACGTATTATATCGCAATCAACGTTTTGACATCCCTTTGAAAATTTTGATTCCTGCAGATGCGATATTTCATTAAGTCATTATATAATGGTGCAGCGGGTCTACAATGTTATCACAATCAGAGGATTTGGATATATATCACTTATGACTTGCGATATGAACGTTCCAATAGGCAGACGCGATATTTCATTACAGTGAATTGTAATTGTCCTGCAGGTCCACAATATTATCATAATCGGAGGATTTAAGTCAAATTACTTTGTGATACCTAACTCCAGATGCACTACTCTAATAGATCTTCTTCCAATTATCTCTTCTCTACTCTAATAGCTCTTCTTCTGGTAGCTCTTCTTTGATGGCTTCTGATGAACTGCTCTACTTGGCTTCACATCATTATTTAGTATCCAGAATATTGCCATCAATATTGACATCAATATTCCAGATCAACAAGGGCATGGAGTATAAATGAGTACTTCATAAAGCAGTCCTGACTAAGAATATATTAAGTCCAGTTGTTGGGAAGCTAAGATGGCTTGTTCCTTAGTAACAACTCTAAACATAGATATGTTTTTGGAAATTTGAGGCTGTAATGATCTAATGAACCATTTTCATAATACTTCATCACAAATATTGGTTCTAACCAACCTCTTGCGACATCACCACTCATGGATATAATCAGAAATCAAGGTGGCATCATCTTGTCTAAAGATAGAAAAATGTTTGGAACCAATGTCATACCTCATGGGTAACTGGAATTGAGTCAAAAAATTCTAGGCCAAGGATGAAAAACCACTATAATATTTTGTATCCAATTCGATGTACCATTTGGAAACATCTGCAATTAAGCTACGTTGGAACAAGCACAATTTCACTAAGGAATTCGAGGCGCACCACAAATGATAAGGGGTAATATAAGTGGATGGATTCTCTCTAGAATTTTCTTCAAAATTTTGGATATTAGATGGTAATTTAGCAAGCATAAGCAGCCACCAAGGATCATGTCATATGGGGTCGTCTCTCAACTTCGCTAAATTTGATAAATCAAGTGAAGATAAAAAGGATTTTGGAGCTAACTAAATGGGTCATAGGTAGGAGAGTCACGTAACCAATCATGAGGTCCCCCCATGTAGGGATTATGATGTAAATGTTGTTGACTCTAGTAAAGGTTTAAACCAACATTTAAAGTACGTGATACAACATGATTGGTGAAAGGAATTTGGTCCCCAGACTAACTTCCCCCTGAGATCACGAGACCCCCAAGAGCATAAATGCTAACAGTGTTCTTCCCTATGGGAAGGGATGGACCAGCTTCCACAGTAACACCAACATAAGGAGGGTAGCTCTTGGAAGTGATGGTGGTAGTGCTATGGTTTCCCCTAGGTAAACTAACCGCTCAAGTAAAAGTACTAGAGGTTGGCGTCCTTCCAAACAAAGAACTATACTAGGTTTGAGACATATTTGAAGAAACATTTCCCCCAAGATGGTTAGGAGAAATAGATGACCCTCGCCACATATTTCTGGAAGCGATCATGCCTATCTAAGGGATAGGAATCGGAAGTTAGGAAAAACTAGTGGTAAAAATTCCTAACCCTACAGGTTGACTAGGATTAACAACCATAATCGGTGTGAATGAAGGAGTGTTCTAGATTTTGAATAGAGGATGTGGCTGAAATTTGAAGAGACTTGTGACACTGCAACACTTGGCTAGTCTTCTGTCCATCTTCTTTGTGGTTCGTTACAACCTTCGGCGGATGAAGTCCCGACGAAAAATACGAACCGTCTGCAAGGGAAAGGTTGGTCCAATCGTGAACCTATGTCCACACTGCGAAGCCCCATGAATATACTCAGCCTTATTCTATGTGTGTTCAAGACCATCCAAATAGTAGAAACATAAAAAGGGGAAATCTAAACAAGCAAACCTATGTCAGAGGTCTTACATGCTTCTCTGAAGGAATAACCTCTTCTTCTCTCAATAAGTCGGGATCCCTCTTCCGCCCCAAAAATAAATAAGTGCCTATGCACAATCCTCTTGAAAAATACAAAGGAGAAAGAAGATAAAGGCTTCTTATACAGAGAGGTGATGCATGCAAATCCACCGGTGTACTGACCAAGCTCGCTAGCAGTGGAACAATGTGTGTGTTCCTATGTGACTCTGTCGGGGTGCTGTCCAGGCATGCTGGTAGTGGAGCAACACCAAATATGAAAACTTATACTCTGAAAATCTTCAACTCGGTAGCTAAACTACCCTTCCTGGATTCGAAATACTGAGATTCAAGTTGAACTTTGGATTGTGTTGGATTGATTTGGCAAAGGGTGAACCATGTATGTCCATGGGGTAAGTGGGGGAACTAAAGTAACCTGTACAGTGATTCAATACTCCCTGAAAGACCAAGACCCTGTGCTAGTAATGAAATGAAACAGAGAAGCTAGAGTTATACCAATGTGTCACCAAGTGTTATAGCGGCTACAACCAGCCTCCAAAATTTTGGCCTTGACCAATTTTAAAGCCTCCCTTGAAGAGTTCACTTGATGACTGCACACACTCGGGTTCAGTCCATGAGCTCATGTGAGTCCTTGCATATTCCTTGCTTGTTCATTGCATTCAAGTCTCTGCATGCTGATGTCTAAGTCATGCTTACGACCATGTTCTAGTTATGCTCAAGATCTTTGCTTCGTATGTGCTTGTTTTTTTCACTATGAAATCATATGTACACTCACACACAGAGTCACATTCATTGTCAAACAAGCATCGTCTCGATCAATGAATGAACAATCATGAGTGTCGCGCTTGTCACTTGCACTGTTGATTAGTCTTTTTGAGCATGTGTGTCTGGATGGTTTGGTCATTTCGTCGTCAAGTCATGCGAGTGTGTGTTCGTATGATCGCCTATGCCTCTTTCGATTGTTCACACACTTAGCCATTTTTTTTGAAGTTTTTAATGACCTAACTCCCCTCTGACAACCAGACCATCACCCCACCATCTACTCAATCGAATGTCAACCAAAATAGTGCATAAGCACTAAGCTATTATTTTCAAGCTACACTGTCCTCAAGAAATTCAATCAAATCTCACGCTGGCCACCCGGATAGTTGGAGTCAACTGTCACCCCCGGACTAACTCCCCTCAAGAATTGCACAAAGGCCACTAAACTCACCCACTCAGCTGACTAAGGAAATTGTGCAAATAGGCCAGACAACCACCAAGTTCCTGTCCCTATTTCCCTCAGAAAATTACGCAGTTTTCCCAGTCAAGCATCCCGACAGTCGACCAAATGTTCATCTCAGAAATTGTGCAATGTTAATGAGCAGACCTTCCATTGCCCATCAGTCAGCTCAGATTAGAAATTATGAAGAGATGATCAACAGGCTGGGCTCCCAACCTCAATGCATTTATCCTTGCCAGCAACCCCTAGCAACAGACTTTCAGTTCCCTCTGGGAATTATGCAGTTTCTGCTGCCAATCTCGCTGGCAATGAACTAGCAGTTTCCTCTGGGAATTGCACAGTTTCTTTTGGTAGTCTCCCGAGAAGCCAGCCAGCAGTTCCCTCTTGGAATTACACAATTTTGGCTCCCAGTGACCCCAGTAGCCAACTACCAATTCCCTCTAGGAATTATGCAATTTTGGCTGCCAATGAACTGGGCATTTCCCCATAAAAATTGTGCAATCCCTGCCTACTGACCCTTCATGCAGCCCAGCCCGTTCCTTTGGAAAATTGCACAAATTTGGTTTTCCAGCCCTGCTGCCCTCTAATTCTGGAAAATGCGTAGAGCATGCCTGCCTTGCTTTCCAGCGGCCCTGATTGTTCCTCCAAAAATTTTCGGAATTTTTCCTCCCAGTCAATCTAGACCTTGCAGATAGTCACTGTCAACTCAGATTTATTATCTCCATCTCTTAGTGACTCTTGCGTAGTTTTCATCAACAGCTGCTCGGAGCCATCATCTCGCATCACAGCCTTGCTGCCTCTCCCAGTCACCTACACCCAAATGATCATGTGTCATGGTAGACTAGGAGGTTTTCAATTTGATTTCGTCTCATCATGAGTGACTGTAGGTATAGGTACACTAATGAACAGTGCAAGATGACGAATGGAATGAACGAAGAGAGCACATGCAAAACGACAGGTTCATCAATGGATGAATGAACGAAGCATGAAAAGTGAATGAACGCGACGAACAAGCTCCTTCGCAGACATATGAGCTTATCAAGCCTTCCAACATGCAAACAAGTAACAACATGCTAAATCTTCATCAAGCGAACCAAGGACCATCAAAGACTACATGCACTTCACCATGTAGAGGTGAAGCTATGATACACCATGAAGAAATCCATCACCCAATAGCACTATAGCTCAACATGCACCCTAGCAGTAGCACAAATGTGCCAGCATTGTCATGTCAAGTCATGTCGAGACACGTCATGAGTCATGTCACCCACATCTCCACTATGGGCTTGTTTTCAATCAATGTGATGTAACGTGTAAGTCTAAGAGACCCACTTGTTTAACAAAGAGTCAAGTAATTCAAAAATTCATGGAAGTCAAATGGTCATGAGGGTAGTTGAACAACCATAAGGGTGAGTTTCACCCCCCTCATTTGTACATGTAAAGGACTTTTCACCTCAACTCCTCCCACATAGTCGACTCTGTAATATTTTCTTGAAGAGTAAGTACTGGATCCAATGCCCTGTTGATGGGGTTAGTGATGTATGGTGTAATGATGTGTCTTGAAACTTTCTCTTAATTTAGAAGCATGTTAACAGGCCAACACGTTTTCACACATGTATTTTGTATGTTGTAAGGATGATCTTTAACACTTGTAATGCATGCTTCTTTAACCTTTGCTCTACATCTGAACTATTTCATTTTTTGTAATGCATAATATATTAATGGAAATGTCTTTTATATGTTGTTAATGTTGTCCCATCCATGACGACTACTCTGTCAAACATCAGACAAACCTTTCACCTCAACCTTGCTGTAACAATTGTTGCACTCGTTCAGACTGTTCTGTGAGTGTTGTACACGTTATCTTACCTTGTATGTTGTGACTGCGGCATCTGAGTGGACTGCTCCGCCGGAAGCTGTGTATGTCCTTTTGTGTTGTATGTTCCTAGCTGAGTTGGGACTAATCCCTTTCAACCTAGAACTAACCTTCACCTTCTTCCCCTCGCAGTGAAAGAACCATTGACACAAGTACACTTACACTCACCAAGCACGCGAACCTCACTTCTTGAAGACAAATCAAACCACTCTCCTATGCTGAAAAGCAAGATTTGAGGCAAATCCTTAAGACAATGGCAACTGGTCCATCATACCTGATGGGACTCCCACACCAAATGGTGTGAGGTCTAGTTGGGACTTCATACATGGGTGATCTCGTGAATGTTGGCAGGTCTAGCACCGTCAACACTACCTCAACTCTTAACTGGATTTATAATATGGAATCTTCTAGACCCTTGATCATCATAATCATATGACCAACCCATTTTCCATGAATAATTGGGGCTAACGTGGCACCCTCTCAAATTATGGTGGTGAAAATGGGAAGGTCAACTTTTGAGTGGCATAACTTTTGCATACAAACTTTGGTTTACATGATTCACACACTGTTCGAAAGATATTTGTGTTTAAAATATGAAAGAAATTTGATCCACTGTATCAGAAAAATTTTACCCCCAAAATATATCATTTTATGCCTCAAAATTCTCTCGAAGAGTTTCAGACCCTAGTTTGTAAAATTGGGTCCTGCCAATAAAAATGGTCCTATGAGCTGATTCATCCACTTCTTCCACTCTAAAATAATTGATATAGATGAAAAACAATATAATGATTGTCGGCTTAGTGGGTCCTAACCCAAATTCATAGTTAGTTGCGCCAAACAAAACCCTACACAACTAGCCTTTTTAGCATCAATCTGTGTAGCGCGAACTGAAGTCTCAGCCGAAGTAGTATGAGGGGATGTTGGAACCAAGTTTCTACGTCCAAATATCAGTTTGATGTCTTTTTATACCCTAGATTTGCCACCGCACAGATCTATAAGTCCTTAGGGTTTGGTACTGCAATTCCCTTTGAACGGCCTCTAGACCTCTGCGAAGGTCTTTGAATGGCTTTTGTGGACCCTAAATAGGAAACTTAATTACTTACACGTACCATAGATTATCCTTAGATTAGTATTTACTCAGATCTACCTAAGTGTTTGATAACTTTAACAAAAAGTGCTATGATCTTCATGTAATCACTTAACCTTAATTGCATTTAGTTAATAAGACGAATCAAGTAAATTCATGCATCAATACATCATTATTTTATAAAGACATCATTTCATCACAACATATATCACAATCAAACATAACAAAAGTAATTAAGAGATAAAACATAGGAATTTTTGCAGCAGTCTTCTTTATTGATCTTCAGTATAGGTTTATAGACTCAAAACTTCCCTGCACACTTAGTTATAGGGGTGCGGACACTACTCTAGGCCTCTGCGCACTCAGCTGCAAAGCCTTTTCCCCCTCCAATACTTACTTCTTTGCGCTAACTCTCTATACTTCCTCCATTGTACCAATAGACAAAGACATAGATCTACCTTAGACTCTCTAAGGCACACCTATTTATACAATCCCATTGTCCACAGACCATGGGTAGATCTTCCAAAACCAACTCAAGTTTACATAAATGAGGGTAAAAACCCTTTTTGACTCTTAACTAACTACGTGCTCTGCATCCACAATTTGCAAAGACTTTACATCTTTTTACCAACTTTACATCAAAATTTGGTCTTTTACCCAAACCTAGGGGACCCCATCCCAATAGGCCCCCAACACAAAGGTCTTGACTTGCCCTCAAGTCACTCAGCTGGCACGGTGATCTTGCTATGAAGATCCCCCATCTCCACCTATATAACTACTAATTCAGTCGCACTCTGCTACCCACTTCACCTGTTCAACAATATGCTTTGTAGTTGGTCCTTCACCCGCTCGCTTGATCTTCTTCTGTGTGAGTTGCAAGTTCGTTATCTTTTCTTGAATGGTGTTGGAGACTTGGTAGGCTTCTTCCAACCAAGGATCCAACTTGACCTTAAGAAATTCCTCTTTTTTCTGCATTTCTTCCACGTAAGTGAGGAGCTGTTTCCCTTCCTACAATTTGGCGAGGCATTGTGTTGTAGCAATGTTGTGCATCGTCACCCGAACCATATCATACTACTTTTGTAGCTCGCAGATCTATGTACTCAATATCTACAGGTTTGGATCTTCCTGCAGGGTTGTCACCTCTTCCATGTCCTTCTCGAACAAGATTGTGCAGTCAACGACCACGGAATCCAGAGTAGTTATGCTTTCCTTGATGGCAGCTCCGTGTTGTTCCATCTCCATTATTTTCATATTGAGTTCAATTTGAACTCTTGCTACTTCTGCCTTGGCATCGTGGATGCCCATAGCTAACTTCCAGATCTTGGCCTCTAGTTGTGCATCTTCAGGTATGTGCAACTCCAGTACTGTTTTGCACGCCTCTGCAACCACATCTGCCAATTGGGTGCTTTGCACCTGGATCATATCTCTTTCTTTCAAGGCTTGTGTATTTTCGGTGAACATTTTTTCATTGTTCACCTTGTACTTGATAATTAAAATGAGAGTGCACTGCTCCCGTGCTCTTAATTCTATTGTCACGCCTATCTATAGCACGTGAAGATATTTGTTGGGGAGCGTTGCAATATTGAGGTCGATGTTCTTCAAGGTGCTAACAATGATCTTGTCATCAGATGATTCCACACTCAGGGATCCTTTTGGTAGCATAACTGTTCAGAGGTATACTGTCTAGACCAGCTTGGCAGCCTGACTTGTCCTCGGTGCCAGAATCGTCTTTGCGTACTCACCTGACCTGCACCCACATGTATTCTGCTGGTATGGATATGCAGTTTACGCAGATCCTTCTAAACACTACCCAATGACTGCATGTATTATTGCTCAAATTGTTGCAACAGTTCGGTTGTAGTGTTGCATAGTCTGTGTCTGATCTCATCGCGATCACCCTCCGTAAATGTACTGGGATCTTCCTGTGGTTTACTCACCTTTGTCTTCTTCCGAGACCCCTCCTACTGTTGTTCTCTACACTTCCTTACCCGAAATGGAGTGCTTTTCCCCTCATCACCTCCACCGCCCTGCATTGACTGCTCTTCCTCCTCGGTTTTAGGCAAAGGATACTTTTCGCTTTGTTCAAAGTCACGATGTTCATGTTCAACCTACTCCTTTACAACATGCTCCTTTTCCATTTGGGCCTTCTCTTCGACCTCCTTCTTTCGTTGCGCAACCAATTTATGTGTCGTCTGCTTCATTTCACGCTTCCACTTTTCTCTGTTGAGCTCCCCGTTCCTTTGCTAGTACCTGCGGCCAAGTCGAATGGAGTATGCCAATCTACTGGCTAGCACTTGATTACCTCCCATATGGCATCCTTGGTAACTAAGTACGGTAGATCAAACCACTTCTATTTTGGGTGCTTCTGCGCCCTGATGTAAACACAATCGAAGTTTGCCTTAAAATCGGCATACTTATATAGTTGTTCATACACAGTTGGGGACAATCGTGTGCACTGGTTGATGGCCATGTGAAAGCTTGACTCCATCAATACCCAAAAAGAAATTGTTTCAAAAGGGAGGAAACTAGCTATCCCCTGGGAGATCCCAAGAAACTACCACAATGGAGAGTAGCAACCAAGCATAGTGGAAGGTCTTTCTCTCATCATGGACCTCGTGACAATTCAAAATGAACTCACTACATAAATAGCGTGACCAATTAAATTTCATGCCCTCAGTGCATTTTGCAGCTAATGAGATCATAGGTGTTGGAACCTCGTTCGCGTACCACTTACTCATGACTTTGCTAGCTAATATCTGGGTCACAATCTTCACTGCAGGATCATTGATGGACGTTATGGAATAGCCACATGGTTTCTTGATAAGCTCGAATTTCTTCTTCATTCTTTCCACCAAGTCTCGCTCACTTGTCTTTCCGCCAAACTCCTTGGTCAGATTCAAGCCCTCATGCTGTAGATGTGTGATCCTATGGATGAGCATATCTGTGATGGGGATAGGTGCGCCAAGCCACAAGCACCCATCGTGCACCAAGGTGACCAGCTATCATATACAGGTGGTATTAATGGTAGAGCAGTGGCAGTGGGCACCCATAATAGGTTCAACAATACAGATTGCTCTACTCCACGGATCCATTCAACTGATTCTAACTCAATGGCACCTGAGTCTTTCTATTACACTCGCCTCATATAATTATCCATCGCAAGGTGGGGGAACCTCTCATGGTTAGTCAGGTCCCAATATTCCATTTTTAAAAGGGGAACACACGTCAGGAATGGACCTTCGAAGGTTATCTTTTCTGGCAACACAGTCGTATGAATGATGAATTTCTCCAAATATAGGTCCTTAGTGACCTTCACCTTCCCTTTACGTGGATGAATATATCTGACAACTTGGTGATGGGCTCTATGCCCTCAGCATCTATATCTTTAGTGCCCTCTTCAGTGTCCAAATCTACAACCATCTTAGGTTGCTTATCCTCCTTTTTCACCTGCACAACAAAATGCTTCCTAAGCGACTCGCGCACTGGCACTGGCCTCCTCTACTTGTCTTTCTTCGAATTTTTTATTTCTCACAGGTGTAGGTTTTGGCCTAGGAACCCTTGGCGCCATAAGAACAAGAGCTAGAGCCTCTGTGCTCACAACATTTGGAGGATCTCCTTCAAAGGTGATAGTTCCTCTAGTGCTTGCAGTCTTAGTGGGACCTGGTCCAGACATGATGTCGAAAATTAATTTACTGTCTAACTCGAGAAACTTATCAAACGTGGGACTTGCGATCAAAGCTTCAAAGAACTCACAATTCATAAGTGATGGACAAAACAACTCAAAAATTCTAAGGGTGCAAATATTTCTCTGTTAGACTGGCATGCATAATTTATAGAGGAATTTGAATTCAAATCCGACAGTTCCTCCAAAAATTCGTCCATTAATGCTGATTTGGTAGCAGATCTCCAAAGATTTCCACCTTAAATGCCAACCACCCACTCCTCTTAACCATCTCCAGGTTGTCAATTCATGAACAGTGACTCTAAATTTCATTTTTTGGTTGTGCTAGGCGGTATCTCCCTCCATAGCGCAACTCCCTTTGCACGGATTCTGGTACTGTGACATAACCTTGTTTCACGTAGCCCCCCTATCATGTGGTCCCCAAAACTGGGTAGTGTAGTTTATAGTCCCGTGCTCCCTTATAGCTACCTGGAGCACTAAGACTGTTCACTTGTCATGTAGTCATTGAGCCGAATCTCTTGCATACGGCTTCTATTCACCCTTCCCGGAAAAGGTTCTTCGTTCAGCTTTGCAAGATGAACTGCATCCCCATCTATGATTTCTTTGATGACATATGGCCCTAACCAGTGCATCTAAAACTTTCCTGGAAACTTAGTTAACTTACTATCATATAATAATACCATATCATTTACCTTGAATGTGCGTAGCTAGATGTGGAGATCATAACAAGCCTTTTCTTGTTACTTCTAGACTTGCTCATGGAATCCAACCAAGAATCTATCTTCTTCGAGCTCCATTAGTTGCGCAAGTCATTCTTCCAATGCTTCGTGGTCCATCATTCCTATGAAAGTTGCCATGCGGAGACTAGGCACAATATATTCATAGGCATCACAGCTTCCACGCCATAGACCAACTGAAAAGGTGTTTGACCTATTAGATTTTTTAAAGTAGTCCTGTATGCCCACAACACTACCTGTACATGCCCGTCCCAATCATTCCACTGTGCATTGAAAATCTTTTTCAGTGCATTCTTCGAGATCTTATTGAAGGCCTAAACTATTCCCTTATCTTGAGGATGATATGGTTTGCTTTTCTGATGATACACCTAGAACTCTTTTGTGAGCATGATGATCGTTTCATTGAGGAAGCGTGTACCCAATCACTCATCAATACTTTTGGGCAGCCAAACTTGGTTAACACGTACTCAAACAAGAATCTATCTGTCATGGCTCCTGTACAATCCTTCACAGGCTGTGCCTCTGCCCATCTGGTCAGGTATTCTGTCATGGTGATGATATAGTGCACCCCTGTCTTCTTACTTGGGGGCTGAATTGGTCCTACAAAGTCAACAACTCATTTCTCAAATGGTTGTAATGACACTTGAGGATTCGCGGGTAGCTCATCCCTTTGTGATGGTCTGCTCGTTCATTGGCATGGATCACATGCCCTACAATATGCTTTGGTATCCTTATGTAATGTACGCCACTATAAACCCATGCAAAAAATCTTTTGTGTTGTTTATTTTCCTCCATATTTTCCTCCTGCAGTTCCTCCATGAGACTCAATGAGGATGCTATTTCATTCAAAATTGGGCACATACCATCGGAGTATTTCACCTATTCCCATCGTATACAAATGTCCTACAATTATGGAGAAATCTGCCACGAGCACTACTAACTCTTTCTTCTGTTGATTTGTGTATCCTTCTAGAGTCGTCCTTGTAGCAAAAAGTGGATAATATCTGCAAAATGATTATCCGCTATGCGCACCATGAAGATTTTTGCATCTGTAAACCTTTCCTCCAATTTAGTAGGCTCCTCCCCTGTTTCAATATGTGAAAAATAATCAGGTCTTGCATTCAACCTTCCTGGCTTTACAATTACCTCAAAGTCATATTCTTGAAATAACAACAGCCATCTGCATATTTCCCCCCCCAACACAAGCTTATTGACTAGATACTTCAAGGCGGAATGGTCTGTGTACATCTTGAAATGTCCACCCAACAAATGGTGTCTGAACTTTTGGAGCATGTACACCATAGTCAATCCTTCGTGCTCTGTCGTTGAGTAGTTCTTCTGAGCCTTTGACAACTTTCTACTCGCAAATACTATAGGATGATCCATCTCCCCTTCACCAGCCCATGTCATCACTGCCCCCAACACAATACATGAGGCATCAACGTGCACATGGAATTCCTTTTTCCAATCTGGAAAGACCAATATCGACGCAGTGACCATATTTTCTTTTAATACATCTAGACTACACTAACATTCTTCATCCCAACATAATGTAGTGTCCTTCTTTAGTAGCTTCTCCATAAGTGTGGTAATCTGGGCATAAACCTTGACGAACTTTCGATAATATCCAGTATGGCCCAGCGTTGCATGCAGTTGTTTGACACTCCTCGGCGCCTCCAAATTGACTATCATCGTGAGCTTGGTAGTGTTAGGTCCCTATACTACTAGTGTAACCCCTTATTTTTATTAGTACAACCCCCTTAGTATATTTTTATGCCCATGTAGTCCCCATATTGTTATTATTGTGCCCCATAGAAGCCCACTATCGTTATTATTGTGCCCTTACATTATTATTGTTATGTTGGCTCTGATTATATTATGATCCCTTAGACTCCTATATATAGAAAGGAGGTCTTGTCATCTGTATAATCTAAGAATTGTTCATTTTTGTAATGTAAAGGAGGTTGCCCCCTTGAAGAGGCTTATTTCTAAGGCGTTCATCTATCTTTTCTATCTTTTTGTGAGCTTGTTTCATAACATTTGGTATCAGAGCTTTGGATTCTAGGGTTTCGCTGCTCCAAATAGGTCATCGTGGAATTTTCACTATAAACGTTTTTCTATGATGTTTCAAAAGCGCAAAAAAAACCCCATTTGAGACAAAATTGCGGAACCTCGGATCTGAATTTCAGAGCTTTTTGCGTAATATTTGCAGAGATATGATTTGAGGAAGTTGGTCTTTTTGCAGACTCCTGAATTACATTCCAAAAAAGTGACATTGGGGAAATCCTCATAACTTTTGTTTTGAGCATCAGGTTGCAATTTCGTAAGAAGGTACAGAACGAGGATGAACTATAGTTTCCTATGTATATGTTTTAGACCAGAAGGTCAAAGTAGTGACACGTGGCACTTCATACAAGTTCGCTCTTCTAAAAAGGTATATAATCAGGTCATCTTGGGAGATTATGTGTAACTCTTTCTTGAAGAATCTTAATTTGATCAGATTGGTGGCATTGGAAAGAGGACGTAAAGGGCTACTGCAAGTCACAATTTCAAAACTTAAAGATTTGAAAGTGTAGAGTTACATTCATTTCAAGGTCAAGTTCCTGAAATCAAGAAAAGGCAATATGAGGAAGTTTGATGGAAAGGATCCAGTAAATTGGATACTACAGATGGACCAATATTTTGATCTACATGGTGTACCAGTGTTACAAAAGGTATGTATTGCAACTTCATATTTAGAACTGGATCAATTTTTAGGGTATAGAGGTCTTTGTTCTCGTAAACAACTTGTTACGTTGTCAATTCTCACGGAGGAAATGATAGCACATTATGAGGATACAAAGAGAAACACCTTCTTTAGAGCAACACCATAACAATTGGAAGAAAAAAGAGAAAAAGGGCTTTTTTACAAAGTGGAAAGAAAAATTATGGCAACAAGGAAGTCTGCCCCTCACAACTATAAAGATGGAAGTGTTGTTTCTACTAGCCTTCCACAACCTACAAGGGTTACACCACAACAATTGGAAGAAAAAAGAGAAAAATGGATTTGTTACAATTGTTATAACAAATACATTAAAGGTCATAAGTGTGCCGAGAAATTATTTTACACTAATTGTGTAGAGGAGGAAGAAAATGATCAAGAAACGTCAAAAGAATAGTATATACACTAGGAACCAACCCCAGAGAAAGAAGAAATGAGTCCGACCATATCTTGTAAAGCATTGGAAAGAATTACCACTCCTAAAACTCTCAACATAGAAGGACATATCAAGAAGAAAAAGGTTCAAGAAGTGAAAGATCACATTGAGAAAGAAGAAATGAATCCGACCATATCTTGTAATGCATTGGACGGAATTACCACTCCTCAAGCTATCAATATAGAAGGACATATCAAGAAGAAAAATGTTCAAGAATTGAAAGATCACATTGAGTCTCAAGAAATCAATCCGACCATATCTTGTAATGCATTGGAAGAAATTACCACTCCTCAAACTATTAAGATAGAAGGGCATATCAAGAAGAAAAAGGTAAGAGTGTTGATTGATTCAGGCAGTACCCATAATTTTGTTGATTGTAAGATAGCCAAGGAATTGAATTTATTCCTATATCCAGCATCGGAGTGTCAAGTGCTGGTTGCAAGTGGAGGAACCATAAATTGCTCTGGAAAGTGCCATAATATCAAGATATACATGGGAGAATATGTATTGAATAGCACAATGCTTTCCATTCCAATGGGTGGTGCTGATGTTTTACTAGGAGTCTAATGGCTACAATATTTGGGTATGATAACTTTTAATTTTCAAGAACTTTTTTTGAAAAAAAAAATTGGAAGGAAAGGAATTTGAATTGAGGGGTATCAAAGCAAACCTGGAAAGGTAATCAACTCTAACAGCATGATAAAGCTTCTAAATAAAGAACAATGGGGTGTAATTGCACAATTATGTTCACTAGAGGATCCCACATCGAAATCATGTATTTCTCCAGATCTCCAAAACATTTTGGACAATCATTCCAAGTTATTTGAGACTCCCAAAGGCCTCCCACCTATTCGTGATCATGATCATGCTATTCATTTGATTCCACGAAGTGTTCCTCCAAACATCAGGCCTTACATATATCCATATGCCCAAAGGAGTTGGAACTCATTCAAAAGTTACAGAAGATCCTAGTTCAAACAGTATTGCGAGAACTTGACAAGGAAGGAAAAATCATATTGGAACCTGAAGTAGTCACAAAACCAAGAAATCGAAAGCTACGAAATATATCAATTTGAGAGTATCTCATCAAGTGGAAGAACTTAACCGTTGAATATTCCACATGGGAGGACAAGAATTTACACAAAAGCATTAAGAACTACTCAAGTGTTGAGGACAACACTTTTTGAAGGAGAGGGGCATTTTAGGTCCCTATACTACTAGTGTAACCCCTCATTGTTATTAATACAATCCCCTTAGTATATTGTTGTGCCCATGTAGTCCCCATATTGTTATTATTGTGCCCCATAGAAGCCCACTATTGTTATTATTTTGCTCTTACATTATTATTGTTATATCGGCTCTGATTATATTATGACCCCTTAGACTCCTATATATAGAAAGGAGGTCTTGTCATTTGTATCATCTAAGAATTGTTCATTTGTGTAATGTAAAGGAGGTTGCCCCCTCAAAGAGGCTTATTTCTAAGGCGTTCATCTATCTTTTCTATCTTTTTGTGAGTTGTTTTCATAATAGATAGGGTCCACCATTAGTCCTTGCTTTCACACCACATGCCCTAATAGAATCCCAAAAGGGACACAAAACAAGCACTTCTTTAGGTTTAGCACAATCTGATATCTTCGGCACATATCCAATGTTAGGCCTACACTAACTACATGGTGCTTTACTAGCCCAAACACTGTCCATTCATCAAAATATACCTCCAAGAACTTGTGAATAAAATACTTGAATGCCGCAATGTTGCCCGAGCATTCTTGAATCCAAATGGCATCACAGTATACTGGAAACACCCCCATTCCATTGCGAAGCTTGTCTTACTCTTGTCTTCTAGCGCGATCTTAATCTGATGGTGTCCGGAGAACCCATCAGTGAATGAGTAGGCCTCCTATCCTCCAACATTATCCAAGATTTCATCAATAAACAGCATTGGGAAAGGATCATGGATGTATGCATCGTTAATCTTTCTTAGATCCACACAAATCCTTATCTCTCCCTTATGCTTCTTTTCATGAACTACCATTGAGCTCACCCAATCATAATCCTCCATTGGTTCAATAATGCCCGCCTCAAGCATATTGTCCAATTCCAAGTGAACCTTTTCCTTGTATTTGGGGATAAGGCAATACCGCCTCTGCTTAATAGGCTTCACGTCCTGTTTCAAGGTAATCTTCATCACGCCAAATTCACCTATAATTCCTTTCAGGTCTGAAAATTTTGTAGGGAACAAATCCTAATATTAGTGGAGAAACTAAGCAACCTTATCCACTGTGGCATCATCCCAGTAATCCCCAATATTTGCAAATTTAGGCTATGCTCCAGTACCGATGTTTACTTGCCTAGTCTTCAACAGTGCGATGATGTCTGGATTCTCTATATGTGGACCTTCAACCATGTGATGGCCTTCTTCCTCTAGAATATTGATATTCCTTAGATCCTCATCCTCCCCATCAGCAGTCACATTATAGCATTCTAGCACATGGTGTAGCTGGGTTCTTCAATCTGGTTGAACCAACTCCAAAGGATCTTACGGAATTCTAAAGATTGATTCCTTAACCTCCTGCAAAGCCTCATTAATGCTTTCAAACTTGTATTCAAAATTGAAGGTCATCAAAAAGCCTTCCCTTTAGATATCACATTCTGCAGTGTTGTGGTGAAGCTCCGTTTCCAGGTAACAATTCATAGGGATTATATCCAAAGTGTAACAGAATAAGTGCACCCACTTTGGTTGCAGCTCCATTCCACAAAATTTAGTCCATTTTTCTAAATTATCACATGGATCATTCCTCCCATTGTATTTCTCAGTCAGTTGAACTTTTGGGTGACCAAATCGCATCCTCAGTGTTCTCCTATAATCGCGCCATTCATCAAATTTGTCTTTGTGCGTACCCCACCACCATGCGGCCGCAACGCACAATGCCAAATCCAACACTTGAAAGCAATGATCTTCCAGTACTTCCCTTTCAAAAGCATCCAAAAACTTATCTACATCAGTCAAACCATCGTAATAAGGCAAATTTCTTACCTCCGATGACACACAGTGCAATAATTTAGTCATCATGTTGCAGTGGAGCGTAGATACTTCATGCAACCTATTTTCCCAATGTTCCAACTCTTCTTCAGAATCTGAGGTACATGAGATTTCATGGTCCCATGCAATCCATCCATCAGCCGTTGGATTAATCCAGTCTTGGACTCATGCTATTATTTTGTAAATCTGATCCAAATCATCATCACTTTCTTCATAGTCGCAGACTGATTTAGTATAGAGCAGTCCTTCTGCAGGGTCCAATGGTACTACAATGCGGAGCAATTTCCTTTCAAATGACATTGTCCGCTTCTTCAAGTTGATGACCCCATTCATATCAGTAGCCCAATCAATTCCAAGGAGCACAGGGTATGGATTGTTGTCATCGACAATTTCTATCACTTCAAAATCAGCTAGCGTGCTCACACCTTCTATATCTACAGTCACTCCATTTAGATGTCCCATGGGGATAATCTTCTGCTAGTTCACCATCCTCAATTGAATCAGAGACCACTGTAGCGTAGGCCTCCCCATTCTCTCCCATGTTTTTTTCTGCAAAATGTTCACATCAGATCCCATATCTAAAATAACATGGTCCATCTCATAGTCTCCTATTTGGACGGTGAGCCTCATCTCGCGCCCTGCTCTTGCCTTATGTTTACCAATTTTTTGGACTACGCAATTTCCCTCAGGAGCATTCTCCTTACCATCACACTTGTTTATCAACTCCTATAGCCCTTTCAAAACCTTGCTATCATGCAATATTTTCATACAGGTCTCCAAGAAGTTGGTAAGCACAGAGGGGTTAACCTTTGAAGGCGTGCTGGTTTATAGCAATTTGTGCTGACTTCCTCAGGTAGAGGCCTCAGCGAATCTTTTCTTCGCCTCCATAAATGTTTCCTTCGTGCACTCCAGATCAAGCCCAATCTCTTTTTCTGGGACCTTGCAGACCTATCCATCCTATTTAGGTTGTTTTCCTTTATCGTCACTAGTCGTGATCCCACTTCTCAGCACAATATACACATTTGGATCCACTTTGCGGGGCTCGACCCTCATCATCTATAAGTTCTAGGTAGGATGTTGAGGTTGCGCCTTCTTCTCTTGCATCTTAGCTATCAACATAGGGCATTCTTCAATTGTGTGGTCAAACTAAGTGCAGTATTGACATGACGGGTGTGTTTGACTCATAGACTCTCATGCGTAGTGCCCTGGTGCCCCCCAATTATAACATATGAATTTTCCATGACCTCTACCAGGTCCTCCTCCTCCTTGGCCTCATCTGCGCCCAGGATATCCCCCACACAATCCTCCTACACCCTTATCTAGAGGCTAATTTTATGCTTGCATTTGATACGTAGGTGTTTGTTCCATCATCAATTCATAGCTACAGCAGTGGCACTCATTGTGGCCCACCGATTTACAGAAATTGCAGAAAAATTGTCATGGTGTCTGTACAAAATTTTGCAGAAAATGAAAATTATCTGTGACATGTTTTCCAGCCACCTGACAAATAGCACACCATAGCACGTGCCCCATCTTTGGTCCTACTGGAGCTTCCTTCCTTGGGGGCATCTCCCCCCCCCCCCAACGATATAATTCGCGAAGACAAGGCAATGATCCCTATCATGCCCCTAGCTCTTACACTTGAGGCACTAGACTTCTTCGCGCACCTCTGTCCTGGAATCCTTTTCTGTTTTCAAGGTCTGCAATTCCAAATAGAGGTTCTGCAATTGCAATTGAATTTTTTGGACTCCCAAAGACGTGTATTGAATAGGAATTTCATGTAATCTCATTGCAATTTCCTGAACTTCCGCTTGAGTTACTATCTTTTGTTGTGATAAATCAATCCTTAGGTGTGGCAGGAGCAAGGCTATAAACCACTCGCGATGCTAACTATCTGTGAGATGCATATTAGCTTCGCGGATTACACACTTCAACCTTTTATCTAACTCCTAGGCCATTTCACCGGCCATCATCACGATTTCCTTAAATCCAATTACTGATTGCGAGGCAGACTTAGGCTTATCGAATTATTTGTTCAAAGTTGCTTGAGTATTTGCTAATGCCACTAACGGATTATTGGTGCAATACTTAACATACCATGTCAGTGCACGATCCTGCATAGCGGTAACCAACTGCGCCTTCTTTATATTACCATCTGTAATTTTTTGTGTTGTCCACACAACCTTAGAAACAAACCAAAACTAATCTGGATCCTCACTTCCTAAGCCCTTGAAAACTGGAAACTTCATTGTATTCAACATGTTGAACGAAGGTGGAGGTGGTGGCAGTGTAGGTGAAGGTGCATGTTGTGGAAGTAAAGGTCGAGGTGTTGTGGACGGATGATGGGTTCGCGAAAAACCATCCCTTATCAACTGGACAGCGCTCCGCGGTGAGGACTATATCACTCCCTCGTCATCAATTGAAGGAGGTTAAATCAATGGGCTATATTCAAGACCTACTTTCTCTTGGTTTCTAAAGCTCCATCCACTTCATGTAGATCCAAAAATCAAGGCAATGGCATAACCTGTTTTTCACACAAGAGCATCTTAATCTACGTATTCAAAGATCTCAAATACTTACCTTGTGGTCCTTTGAAGAAGCGTCACTCTGCTTCGTTGTAACTGACTGAGGTGTCAACCACGAACTCTGTAACAAATCCTCCTATAACTTGATTGAGCCAATGGTACACAGTGCGCATTATCTTATCATCAAAGGCTTCCAACCTTCACACTAGCTCTGGAGTCCACACTATTTGACTGTGAATCCTCCACCTTCCTTTGTCGTCTCCTGATTTAGCTATCCACTCATATAGTTCAATCGGGAAGGTGTAGAAGAAACTTTCATGTGTTTCTATGTACAAATATCTGTCTAGCCACTTCTCTTTCGTCAGGTGCAGATTTTTGTTCTCTTGCGTCGTGAATTCATGTATCTTCCTAACCAATCACTTCTCAATTTCCTTTTTGGTTGGATTCCATTGATGCGACATCACACATCTCTTTATGCAGATCCCAATCCTCGAAACGGAACCATTTTTTGGGTTAGTGGATCTTGACCCAGGTTCAGAGTTAGTTGAGCCAAACAAAAACCTACACTACTGTCCCTTTTGCCATCAATCTGTGTAGCACAGGCTGACATCTCACCCGAAGTAGTATGGGGGGATGTTGGGACCAAGTTTTTGCATCTAGAGATCAGTGTGATGTCTTTTTATACCCTAGATCTGCCACTACGCAGATCTATAAGTCCTTAGGGCTTAGTACTGCAATTCCCTTCAAACAGCCTCTAGACCTCCATGACGGTCTATGACTAGCTTTTGTAGACCCTAAACAGGAAAATCAGCTACTTACGTGTACCATAGATTATCCTTAGATCAGTATTTACTCAAATCTACCTAAGTGTTCGATAACTTTAACAGAAAATGTTATGATCTTCGCATAATCACTTAACCTTAATTGCATTCAGTTAATAAGATCAATCAAGTAAATTCTCACATCAATACATCATTATTTTATAAAAACATCATTTCTTCACAGCATATATCACAAGCATACATAACAAAAGTAAAGAGATAAAACACAGGAATTTTTGCAACAGTCTTCTTTATTGATCTTCAATATAGGTTTACAAACTCAAAACTTCCTTTGGCACTCAGCTGCAAAGGTCCATGCACTCCACTGCAAACACTACTCTAGGCCTTTGCACACTCAGCTGTAGAGCCTTTCCCCCCTCTAAGTGTTGAAAATGCAACAAGATGATGGAGCTTAGTGGAAAGGAGTCGCCTTCACTAAGTGGGCCCATAGGGTATTTTTGGCACAAAGCCTATTTTTAGACTATGTCTATTTTTAGACATATGGATCATGGTCTATGAGTTGCAGGATGTTGTTTATGGATGATTGGTCATGTTGGGAAAAATAGATGGACTTGTATTTTTGGTTCACAGCGGAGTGATCAGAGTCTATTTTTAGACTGTCAGGCTAAAAAATAGAAACAGTCAAATATTATTAGCCCTTAGTAATATTTGGACTCTAAACATTATCTTATTCTCTTGGAGAACTTCAGTTCGAGCTACGGATGTGGCACATGCAGCTGACAAAAGGAATCACATGGTTTCTTATGTTTTAGTTGAGCTATTGCATGGAGGACTTCAGTTAGAACTCATGCATGTGAGTTCTGTGGAGTTGGATGTGGAGTTGATGGAGTTGTGTTCAGTTTGACTTGGTTAAACTAGTTGTATTTAGTCTAACTAAAGAATACACTAGTGATGAGTTGTGTGAATTGATTTTTAATTAACTCACTAATTATTAACTCATAAAGAAACTAAAGAATACATCAGTTAACTCAGTGCATGGACAGTTCAACAGAGGGAGGTGTTAGAGGTAAGTGAAAGGGTGAGTTGTGACTATCAGTTGTGCATGAGATTTGCACATGCAAGGGATTGAGTAATTCCAATGAGGATTGCGTAGTGTGGGCCAATACCAAGGAATTATAGCCTGTGCTCACGTGATTTTCACTTGGCATTGTGTAGTGGAGGCAGGCAAAGCAGCGGAGAAGATTTGAACCTGTGACTTGTTCGGATCTGAGCTAGTTTTGTGTGTAACAGGTGGAGATAGTGTTGGATACTTGAGAGGAGTATTGTGCTATGTATTGTTACATGTTCTCAATCATTATAATATAAGATAGTGTGGGGTTTTCAGTTGTATGCTTTCCCCGGGTTACATACTGTGTTAATGTGTGCATGCGATTGATGTTTCATTGTTTTTGATGCTGCTAAATTGATGATCAATGTAGAGGAGGTTATGCATTGTGCATGTATTCCGTAATAGTGTATAATCGGGATAATCTCTATGAATAAGTGTTTATTATTCAAAATTTCTACATGGTATTAGAGTTGTTGATCATCAGATCTACTATTCAGAAAGTGTTTACAATTTATTTCTTCAGGCAGATTCTGTAATCGGGAAAGTAGCCTCTGGATTCATCCTTCCTTTGGAAGGTGAGATATCCGGTAAAATCCCATACAGTCAATCTCTATACGAGAAACAATTTTTTCTCACGAATTTTAGATCAGAGGCGGTTGAGTTTGGAGCTGGTGGAATTCGAATTTGCAGCAGTGTCTTCTTGGTGTCAACGTGGCAATGTCTTTCAACGGATTGCGATTGGAGTATGCTCTTGAGGGCAGCTCGAACTATATTGCATGGAAGGATAGGATGGAGGCGGTGTTAGATGATAATGGGCTGAAGGATTTCATAGAGGCTGAGGTCCCAAAGCCTACTGATACTACGCAAGTTGATGCTTGTCAAAAGAAGACAACAAAGTGTCGAAGGATTTTGTTGGAGGGTGTAAAGGATCACATTGTGTCCAGCCTGCATGGAAAGGCTTCTCCATACTTAATGTGGAAAGCGTTGACAGATCTATTCCAAAGCAAGAGTGACCAGAGGAAGTTGGCGCTCAAAGATAAACTCAGAAGCATCAAGTGTGAGAATGGAGACAGTATGCCCAGGTATCTCATGAAGTTCACCCGATGCAAGGATGAGCTGGGAAGTGTGGGGGTGACTGTCGATGATGAGGATTTGGTGAGCTTGGCTCTCCTTGGTCTTCTGAAGAGTTTGCATTCCTATCAGGACTCTGTCAATGGTCGGGAGAAATTACCAGGATGGGAGAGACTTTGATCAGATCTTGTGCAGGAGGAGATCAGACGAAGCACCAGAGAAAGTTCTTCATTCATGCATGATGAGGAGAACTGTGCCTTAGCGAGTAAGGCGAAGAAGGGGAAGGAGAAGGTTTCTCTTTCTGAATCAAGTTCTTCCAATGATGGGAAGAAGGTTGACAAGTCAAAGGTGAGATGCTTTTGTTGTCATGAGTTGGGCCATTATGCTACTAATTGCCCAAAGAAGAAGTCCAAGAAGGGATCCGGGGAAGGATCTGAAGGTGAGGCACTTACTTCACAATTTGAGTTGGATTTCACACTCTTCGCATGCATGGTTTCATCTGTGGTGGGAAGTGGTTGGTTTCTTGACAATGGAGCTTCTTTCCACATGACCGGTGACAAAATTTTGTTCAGTACTTTGGAGGAGAAAGATCTCTAGATACTCATAGCGATGGGTAATGATGAGAAGTATAGTGCCTCAGGTGTAGGCATGGTTATTTTTCAGAGGGAGCATGGAGCTCGCCTTACCTTGACCGATGTCAAGTATGTACCAGGACTGGAGAGAAACTTGGTGTCGATCACGATGCTGGAAGACAAAGGCTATGGTGTGGTCTTCAGTAAGGGAAAGGTTTTCCTTGGACACATCATCACTAGACAGGTGAAGTAGATTGGTTCATGGGTCAAGAACCTGTATGCTCTTGAGTTTCAATATGCATGCAAATCCTTGAGCAGCGAGGCAACTGATGGAGACTTGGTGGTTGAGAGGGAGCGTATATTACCTATCAACATGCAGAGCCAGAAGAAGTCTCAGAAGATTGTGGAGGAGCCACGATTGGTGCAGCATCTTCAGGAGGTTGTGGAGTAGCCACAACAAGGGAAGATGAGAGGAGATTGAGTAGAGACATCTACTCATGCAGAGACCTCCAGTAGGGGGAAACTTCGAGCCAAGTGGCCTGAGGGATCGCATGCAGCCATACCTCCAGGTAGGAGGTGGGGTGATGTGGATTGATCATCCCAAGGAGGAGGGGCAAGATCCTTGAGGTACCCAACCTCTTGGATGAGACCTTGCTACGGGAGCCTCGATGTGGAGTAGCAGGAACTGACTGATTGGGTAGATACAGATGCGGATGGAGTGGCAGAGAGAGCGATAGTGTAGGGAATCCCAGGACAGCGCATAGCTAGCACGCTGCAGCAATGCAAGAGGCACAAGTGTTTTGCACAGTGCTAGGTGGCACAGAGAAGTGTTCAATGGTGCGAGATGCATGGAGATGTTGCAGTAGCATAGATGTTAGAGAGGGAGCACTTGTCAGTAGCAGGTACAGCTTCAGCATCAGAGTATGTTCCTAGCCCAACAAAGTGGTCAGTTGGGAGTGTTTTTTGTTCCATTGGAGCAAGTGGACCGGGCAAATGTGTTGCATGCAGAACATTCCAGAGTTGCAGGATAGGGGTTGCTGGTAATCCATATCTTGTTGAGAGGGAGTGTTGAAAATGCAACAAGATGATGGAGCTTAGTGGAAAGGAGTCGCCTTCACTAAGTGGGCCCGCAGGATATTTTTGGCACAAAGTCTATTTTTAGACTATGTCTATTTTTAGACATATGGATCATGGTCTATGAGTTGCAGGATGTTGTTTATGGATGATTGATCATGTTTGGAAAAATAGATGGACTTGTATTTTTGGTTCACAACGGAGTGATCAGAGTCTATTTTTAGACTGTCAGGCTAAAAAATAGAAACAGTCAAATATTATTAGCCCTTAGTAATATTTGGACTCTAAACATTATCTTATTCTCTTGGAGCACTTCAGTTCGAGCTACAGATGTGGCACATGCAGCTGAAAAAGGAATCACGTGGTTTCTTATGTGTTAGTTGAGCTATTGCGTGGAGGAATTCGGTTAGAACTCATGCATGTGAGTTCTGTGGAGTTGGATGTGGAGTTGATGGAGTTGTGTTCAGTTTGACTTGGTTAAACTAGTTGTATTTAGTCCAACTAAAGAATAAACTAGTGATGAGTTGTGTGAATTGATTGTTAGTTAATTCACTAATTATTAACTGATAAAGAAACTAAAGAATACATCAGTTAACTCAGTGCATGGACAGTTCAACAGAGACAGGTGTTAGAGGTAAGTGAAAGGGTGAGTTGTGACTATCAGTTGTGCATGATATTTGCATATGCATGGGATTGAGTAATGCCAATGAGGATTGCACAGTGTGGGCCAATACCAAGGAATTATAGCCTGTTATCATGTTATTTTCACTTGGCATTGTGCAGTGGAGGCAGGCAAAGCAATGGAGAAGATTTGAACCTGTGACTTGTTCGGATATGAGCTAGTTTTGTGTGTAACAGGTGGAGATAGTGCTGGATACTTGAGAGGAGTATTGTACTATGTATTATTACATGTTCTCAATCATTATAATATACAGATAGTGTGGGGTCTTCAGCTGTAGGCTTTCCTTGGGTTACATATTGTGTTAATGTGTGCATGCAATTGATGTTTCATTGTTTTTGATGCTGCTAAATTGATGATCAACGTAGAGGAGGTTATGTATTGTGCATGTATTCTGAAATAGTGTATAATCAGGATATTCTCTGTGAATAAGTGTTTATTATTCAAAATTTCTACACTAAGACACACCTATTTATACAATACCATGGTCCGCAGACCATGGGTAGATCTTCCAAAACCAATTCAATTTTACATAGATGAGGGTAAAAACCTTTTTTGTCTCTTAACTAACTAGATGCTCTGCGTCCACAATTTGTAGAGGATTTACATATTTTTACCAACTTTACATCAAAATTTGGGCTTTTACTTCAAAACGGACCCAGGGGACCCCATCCCAACAATGATCCAATCTAGATCACACGTCCCAATTTTGGGAGCCTTTTGGTCCAAAAAATCTTCTAAAGAATGATGTGAGGAATTTTTTCCTCCACCTTCTCTAAAGTGTACCATTTAGCATTTCCTAGAAGTTGTCCTTTCAATTGAATCTACCAATGGTCATGATTCCCATGTATTTTCATTATGGAACTCTTCTACAAAATTGTATCTTATGTCAACTATGCATGACGATCTAGTGCCAAATCCTCCATGGAAGGTAGGACATGTTCCTCTTTCTGATCTAGAATGGAAGGCTCATAGAGTTTCAGATTCTCTACGTTCACAACTAAGTAAACGTGCATGTATGGTGGTATACTAAGTCGATAGAAATTATCACCCACCTTTTCTAGTATCTCAAAGGGACCATACTATATAGTCTTTATTTTCTTGTTAGGACCTTGTAACCTCTCCTTATTCAACTACAACCATACTCTATTTCCCACCTTGAACAATTTCTTTGTTCTATGTTGTTCATGCTTGGCCTTATATTTTTCCTGTCACTTCTGTAGTGCCTCTTGTACTTGTATATTGATCAAATTAATCTTCCTTACAAAATTTGTATCCAGTAAGGCATTCCTTGTAAAATCTGAAAGTAAAGGTGGAAAATATACAAAACAAGTTTCAAATGGGGACTTAGCATTAGAAATGTGGACTGCTCTATTATAAGAGTGTTGTATATATAGTGTTAGCCTCCTGTTGCAACAGGGTATCATTTTTCATGATTGACATTTTTACATGCCAAATATGTCATACTTTGCAAGCTGCAGTGTTCCATATTTCCAGAAGAGACCAAAGAAGAAAGCCATGAAGTGTGCTAGTCCAAATGCCACTGCTGATTCCAATTTCTGATCAGTTGTTCCAGTTTTGAAGAGTTCTCATTTAAGGGAGGTCCAAACAGTTTAATCTTGGTCTCCCTAGTTTCCTGTTTTAGAATATAGAGAATGATATCTGTCCAAACAGTTTAATCTTGGCATATCTATAGATAGGTAGAGAATCAAAGAGACTCAACTGTTTAATCTGGGCCCTGGCAGAAATAAGTGTAGATTTAGATAGGAAAAAATCAAAAGAAAAATTGCAAATCTGGGTCTGCAAGTCTAAGTGCACCCAAACCCAATAAAGAAGAAAAAATGTTAGAAAAGTAAGCTGGGTAGGTAGCTGTGTGGTTGCAGAATGATAATTTGTGATCAATTTTGTGGTACAAAGTGCTTTATCTTTACAGATCACAGTGCAGGCAGTTTTCAGGCAAAGGAGCTCAAAGGTGAACATCACTAACTCCCCCTTCTTCTAAATTCCCCAAGTCACTTACTAATTCCCCAAAGAGGTCAAGATCTGCTTGATTCCTCTCAGTTTCATCATCATCCATATCAGTTGCCTTGGTGAAGATCTGCTTCACTCAAGGATCTCAGTTCTTTACAAGTTCTTTTCCCCAAAATTAGCCTAAGGTCCCTGACCTTGGCGCCTGCTTATCACCTTCATATTAACTACTAACAGTATTATATAACTCCCTATCAGTTTTCCCCTTTCCCCTATTAAAACTTTGTATATAAAATCCCCCTATGTAAATATCCCCTCCCTGGCAATATAGCCATATTTTTATAAGTCCGGGGAAAAATGGTCCATCTGGGGCTGTTTTAGCCCATCCGTGTCATAGCAGGGATTAATCTGACACCCGGCCAGATTAATAACCTCTCCCTTAGCCCTAAACCCTCAAAAACCCCCTTTTCCGCCCCTAAACCAAAGTTTTGTGCACAAATACATTGGCCTGTGCATATTAAACCCATATAACCCCCATAACCCACTTAAACCTAAGTTTTAAACCCACCGCGCGCCATATTTAGAAAGGAATATTCTGCGCATATTCCCCGCCCTAACCAACCGTCACCTCGTCCTTCCCACCAACCGTCCGATCATCCGCCCTGCAGATCGACGGTGGGCGGGCCGTCCCATCTCCAAAACGCCCGAGCTTTAGCGTCAGGGAGATGGGCGGTATTACCGCCGTACCTCCCGCCACGCGTCAGCTCCTGGGCTGTGGCGGAGCCCCCTTTGACAAAACCACTCCCCCCCCAAAGGTGGTGCACCACAAAACCACTTATCGCCTCCTGCCAGGTGACATCACCGCTTACGTCACCCCTGCACAGTCATCGCTTACGTCACCCCCCTCTACCCAGTCACATGTCGAGTCATCTACCTGCGTGGCCCCTTGCCACGTGTCATACCACGTCACCGTCCGTACATGATGACGTCATGCTGACGTCATCCCGCCATGTCATCATGCTGACGTCATCACTGACGTCACCCGCCGTACAACGTCACCTCATGCTAACGTCATGCTGATGTCATTCTCTGAAGATTCCCCATTCTTGTGACTGAAGAAGTGCACCAGCAGTTCTCCTCCTCGACTCCATGCCCAATGGTTTGAAACTTCCAGACTATGCCTTGCCTCTCTATCCGAATACATCAATTTTCCCACCAAAAACAAACAAAAACCCTCTGAACTCGAGACCTAGCCTAAAATCCTTTTCAACAAAGCTAAATCTTAAAGAGAGAGCCCTCTCTGATTGCAGGTTGGCTAGAACCTGCAGTCCAAAGTTGGTCTATGGTTACCTCGGCCGTATCCTTTTCTAGAGCTTAAGGACAACCTGAGTGATAACATAATGGCAACTCCGCTGGGGAACTTCCTCAGATAGTTTCACGAAGAAGGTAAGAAAGCTCTGCTGAGACCATAAATCAAACTTTCTAATCGCTGTTTATCTCTTAAAACTACAGATGAAGCCTGAATGTCAGCCAGGAAGCCTTTGAGACTGTTTTTGCTTTGCATTAACAGGAGCAAATAAATGCTGCTTCAGTCAATCTTCATGCTAGTTTTAAGTTACAAACAAGTTGTCCCAAATTTTAATTAGTCCCTTGTTGATTACAAAAACATTCCCCGGAAAATTACCCAAAAAACAATTCAGAAGCTGGCTCCCAAGAAATATCCACGATATACAAGGTCAAATCCAGATCCCGACCCTCCAGCTGTTTCTGAAAACCCTAATATAATCTCGAAAATCATTAGGAAGCAAGAAAGACAGGAAGATTTTGCTGATTTGAGCCCTGAAACAACTTACCCTAGCAGTATTCTGACTCCTGTCAAGGTTTTGTTCCATTCAACCCCTATTTCCCTTAGTTCATCATCTACATCCCGTAGTACTCCTTCCACACCTTCATTCACTGTACATACTAGCACTACTGTTGTTTCCAGCGTTCCAGTTACTCCTGTGATCCCCGTTACTCCAGTTGTTCCACTTATCCCCGTTGTTCCACTTATACCTGCCAATGTGGCTAATAGATATGCACCCCTGCAATTACCTGCTAATGTTGGGGCTTTACCTCAAGAGTACCAATCGAAAATCACATATTTTGATTCCACCGGTCCTTTCACAGCCCCTCAGCACACCAAAAAGATGCAAGACTACTTTGAAAACTATGAGATAGACGATGATGGTGTGAGAATGAGAATTTTTGTTTAGAGTTTGACAGGTGATGTAAGAACTTGGTTCATATCACTTGCTGCAAATTCCATAACCACCCTAGATGAGCTTTACCAATCCTTTACCAACAGATGGGAGAAAGAGAAAGACCCCTTGCACATACTAGCCGAATATGATACGACCAAAAGAGGTCCCCAAGAGACTGTTTTGGAGTAATGTGCAAGATTCAATAATGTATATAACGCAATACCACAGAACTTAAGGCCTCCACCTGATCTGCCCTTGTACAAATTTCCCGATGGATTCGACCCGGATATGGCATACCAGTTAAAAGAAAGAGCTCCTCAAACCCTTGCGGACATGCAAAATGTTGCTGTTAGCGTAGAAGCCAATTTAATTGCCAAAAGAAACCGAGCTAGAATGGAAAGAAGAACCACCTTTAAGGAAGAACCCTCAGCTTTTGATCAAAAGCTGTGTTATCACTGAAAATGCTGTAATTAAAATTTTTTAGCTTGGCTTAAAGTCAGGGTATTTTCGCAGCGCTACTTGTTTGAGTGGTTTCGTAGCGTGCTACGAAACTGGGGATTTGTTTGAGTTTTCAGTGAAGGTCCAAATCTTAGCATGCTTATTATACAGAGTTCTACTTCCCTCCAAGAATGTTGATGAGAGCAGTGGCAGTATGTTCAAGGAGGCACTTATGATGATGGCAAATAAGGCATATTTCTCTGTTTTAAACAGTCAACTTCAAGAAGAGTTTCTGAATAGTTAAAACCTCATCTCTGAAAAGTGAAAGAGGTTTTCATTTATAAGATACTATAGTACAAAAACCTCTTTCGGTTTTTTCAAATTGATTATGAGCTGGGAGAAACGAGTGACGGAAGGTTGCGCTACGAAACTGATGTAGATGCAGTTTTTAATTTCCTGTTTTATACATCGTCTTCAAGGATCGATTCTGGGCAGATGGAGAAGTGTTTTAAAAAACAAAAAGAGGTTTTTGTTAAAAACGGATTGGTTTACAGAAACCTCCCTTAGTTTTGCCAAATACGTTTTCTGTGAGAAGATACGAGCTCTGTCCCAAGACTCATTTTTCAGGCAGAACAACAGTTTCGTAGCTCATTAATTCAAGGAGGAAATTGCTTATCAAATTTTGTTAAATTTTGAGTGCAGTCATTTTGTAGTCTTTCCAGACCTCTAACACATATACTAAGTAGTTGAAGAAGTCATGAGACAAGTGGATGGTGTTTTAGAGTGCATTTACTTTGTTTTGAATACCTACAGCAGTTTCGTAGCGCGCTACGAAACTGCTGTAGATGACTGTGTTGTGAAAAACTATGGAATTGATGCCGAGATCAGAAAATTTTGGAAAGGAATGCTTCTGAGGCGGGCTAAAGACCATTCAAAGCTACCAAAGCATTAAAATGTGACAGCTGTAATCATGGGAAGGAAAGATGAAACATTTCGGCGTTTTCCTAGAATCTCTTTAAAGCTACTTTTTGGCCGAGATATTAGGGTTATGGAAAGATGACTATAGTTATAGTCGGACACCTGTATTGTTCTAAGATAACATTCGAAGATGGTAAACTTGTTGCGCAGATCAGAGAGGCACGTGCAGAGCATCTAATAAATAATCTCTGATAACACTTGGCGTCCTCGAATGTATATGCTTATCATAACAAATAAACAATACCATTACAGTTGCCAAAAGTGACTCATATACATACGGCTTCACATGTTCTTACAAAGAAAAAGGCTGGTGATGTATATATGCCGATTAAAAAAACCAAATTGTCATGAAATTGCCGCAACCAATCTCAGAGTATTCGGGTGCCTTGATAGGAATTGAGCAGTAATGCAAAAATATTCAATTTTGAAGTCGTATCAGTTAGGGATACATGGACCAGAAGCAGATGTTGGTACTTTGTGTGTTGGACCAGGTTATATATTTCATTATTTTAAGGACACATAAGAAGTCTCAGAGGTTCGATGTGTGAAGAATGCAAATGTTCCTTTGAGTTATCGCTTGCTGATACTTCAGCTGGTACCAAAAAATTGAGAATTTCCGTTCCACCCTAAGATGTATTAAGTTTTGGGCAAAAGATAGAGACGGTGGTGACTAAGCATGCCTGCAAACATTGGGAAATTCTGTCAGCGGCCATACATCAACACTGTGGGCGGTTTTCTTTTGACTTTTCCAGAGACAGAATGGTCTTTTGCAGCGATGATTTAACATTAATGGTCTGAGATACAAGCATAAGCCCAGCAGAGAGAGATTCAGTACTCTTACATTCTATTTTGCCAATTCAAAGAATCCCTTGCTGCTTTTTATTCGTCTTTTATAACTCAGCATTCACAAAGGAAGACATCAAGCTTTGAGCTCAAAGAAGTTTATTGGGGAAGAATATGGAAATACAAACATGTGGAAAGCTTATTGATTCTTTGCTTGAAAAGGTTCTCTGTATGAACATCCTGTCTTCAGATTACTTCAAGGAATTGTAAAGGCTGAAGACCTACCATGAAGTTATTGTTTTGTCTTCTCTACAAATTTTTACCATGAAGTTGACAGTGAAGCAAATGCATGGGCTTCTTAAGCACGAGGATTCTCCATATATGAAATGTATTGGTTTCTTGTACCTGAGTTATGTTGCAGATCCAAGGATGTTATGGGGATTGGGTTGAGCCTTATGTTAAGGACGAGGAGGAATTTTCTCCAGGATAAAAAGATGAAGTGACCTCTTGATGTGTTACAAGTTTCAGTGGATGCAACTGTTGGAAAAGTGCAGCCATAAGCACAGTGTTAGCAGAAACCAGTAAAGAGGACTGTGTTTTTAAATCACACAGCAGTTTCGTAGCGCGCTACGAAACTGCTGTAGGTGATGATTTTAAAAGCGCAGAGCAGCTAGTGTGACACGGTGAGCGGGGGTTTGAGGAAAAGGAACAGATGTCTATCAAATACCACCTACAGCACATCAGAAACCTGGCATCACTCCATACTTGGGGTTATTAAAGGATTTGGGAGCAGACTGCTATATGTTAGGAGAATGTTGGGAGACAGAAACCATTATAATAGGAGCACACCTTCCGGTCATTTAATGAGCTATCAGCGCTCTTAAACATCCTAAATCACCATCCATTGCACCTGTAGCTCAGCTATATCAGATTAATTGAAGGAGGACAGCTGTTAAAGCATTCAAGAAAGCATCAAGCATACGAGGAGAATGAAATTAGTATTTTATTTTGATTAGGATAGTGTGTAATTATAGTTCAGCATATTTGTAATTAATGCATTAGTGAATAGCATGTAGGAATAATTAATAGCCACCTTCGAGGCTCCCCTCATGCTGGAGGAGGATGCTCGAGGTGTTTTAGTTTGCTTGCCTATATATGGGCCAAGGTTAGATGTAGAAAGGGTTGGACTGTTAATACAAAAACAGAGTTTTTTAGAGCTTATGTAAAGACTGTTACAGTAATGGCAAACAGGGTTTTTTCTTCCCAAGATTCTCAATGCATCTTTTTGTTCAAATGTGATGGTGGTTTAGTTTCTTAATGTTCTTTTTACAGCCTTGTTATGGCACAATCCCTCAGAATTCATATTATATGCTCTGACTTCCTGTGTGCTTGACAAGCTGTGGGTTTTGGTGAAGCATGTTTGAACATCACTCAGAATTCATTTTTTAATGCTCTGACTTCCTGTATGTTCAGCAGGCTTTGATTTAGGTAAATTATGTTTGAACCTCTGATGATGCAAAGAGCCTTGGCTTCTATGAGATGACTGTGATTTGGTTTATTAACTGTGAGAGACTCCATAGCCCAATGAAGACCAATTTGATGTATGTCCAACCAGCTATATTTTTATAAATGTGTGAAGAGTTAGCCCTCTGTTGTTGTGATTAATTTTCTATCAAAAGCCTGTGAGAGAGCCCTCTCTGATTAGGAAGGCTAATTCCTAGTCTAAAGTCTGGTCTGAAACAGTTACATGAAGCCTTGCTTGGTTGTAGCCCCTAGTACTGGTTTTGTGATAACATTTTGGTGCGTCTGCCGGGAGCCGAAGATTGAATTTCTGAAGGTAGCAGGAGTTCAAATGATTTTCAAGGCTGCAAAACTACCTTGGCGACTCCATTGTTGAAGAATTCAAGGTTTATACATTCATGGTGATTCCACTGGAGCTATGAAAGACCCAGAAGCTGCCATTATTTGTTCAAAGTATGCATGCATAGATTTCTCAGGACTTCATGGTTTCCCAAACCATTTTCCCAAGGATGTTTATTTTCTAAAGAATGGTCCAAAATACAACGGAGAAGATTTGAGTTTAACCTTGGAGCATATCTCAGATTTTTGTCATTTTGCACAGCTTCTTAGAATTAAACATGAAGATGTTTGCATAAGGTTATTTTATGATTCTTTCCAAGGGAAATGCAAACAGTGGGTTGAATGCTTGCCTGCCAAGTCCATTAAGTCATTGCCAGACTTTTGGCTTTTGTTCTTGGAGGAATGGATAGATAGGCCAGAGGTGGAAGTAAAATCTCCTTCAGTTGAAGGTTTTAAACAGTGGAATGATGATCATAATAAAGAAGAAACAAATGAATCTTTTTCTTTGTCCCTATCCTCATATCTGGAATCTTTTGACTGCAAGTCAGAGGATAAGATGAAATTTTTTGATGAATTTTCCAAAGACATTGAGAAAGAAATTGAAGGTTTAGAAGGACAAATTCAGGAATATAATTTTCATGATCATGATCATTATTCTCAGAAATATTTTATGGCTGAGCGCAAGGAGACTATGCTGGTTCCCCTCTCTTTTACGTTTGAGGAACTGAACACTGTGGTTGAAGATCAGTTTGCACAGCTGGAAAGTGTCGTGGAAGGACAAGCTGATCATGTGTTTTGGGATCCTATAGCTGATTACATGGAAGAGTTTTATTCTCCAGTGTTTCAGCTTACCTATGAAGATCAGAGACAGTTTCAGTGGCAGCGGTCATTACATTATCACATTGGCTCTGAAATCCGATGCAGTCAAAGACATTTTCAGTGGCAGCTGTCATCTCACTATCACATTGGCGCTGAACTTCGGGACAGGCAAAGAAGTCAAATGTCAGATAAAGCAAATGACTGGCTGCATTGGAAGTTTCATATTGATTGAGCTGAGGAAAGTTTAAATGGTTAGGGTAGGTAGGTAGGTAAATTGCAAATAAGCTCAAGGTTGGCTGAGCATTTATTTTTCAGTAGATGTAGCTCCTATTCTCCTACAGTCATGCTTGTCAAGAAAATTTCAGTTTGTCAAAATAGATAAGGCACTGGAGCTGCATGTTCTTAGCGCACCACAAGGGCACACTATCCCTAGTGGAGCCACTGTTATCACTGAAAATGTTGTAATTAAAATTTTTTAGCTTGGCTTAAAGTCAGGGTATTTTCGCAGCGCTACTTGTTTGAGTGGTTTCGTAGCGTGCTACGAAACTGGGGATTTGTTTGAGTTTTCAGTGAAGGTCCAAATCTTAGCATGCTTATTATACAGAGTTCTACTTCCCTCCAAGAATGTTGATGAGAGCAGTGGCAGTATGTTCAAGGAGGCACTTATGATGATGGCAAATAAGGCATATTTCTCTGTTTTAAACAGTCAACTTCAAGAAGAGTTTCTGAACAGTTAAAACCTCATCTCTGAAAAGTGAAAGAGGTTTTCATTTATAAGATACTATAGTACAAAAACCTCTTTCCGTTTTTTCAAATTGATTATGAGCTGGGAGAAACGAGTGACGGAAGGTTGCGCTACGAAACTGCTGTAGATGCAGTTTTTAATTTCCTGTTTTATACATCGTCTTCAAGGATCGATTCTGGGCAGCTGGAGAAGTGTTTTAAAAAACAAAAAGAGGTTTTTGTTAAACACGGATTGGTTTACAGAAACCTCCCTTAGTTTTGCCAAATACGTTTTCTGTGAGAAGATACGAGCTCTGTCCCAAGACCCATTTTTCAGGCAGAACAACAGTTTCGTAGCTCATTAATTCAAGGAGGAAATTGCTTATCAAATTTTGTTAAATTTTGAGTGCAGTCATTTTGTAGTCTTTCCAGACCTCTAACACATATACTAAGCAGTTGAAGAAGTCATGAGACAAGTGGATGGTGTTTTAGAGTGCATTTACTTTGTTTTGAATACCTACAGCAGTTTCGTAGCGCGCTACGAAACTGCTGTAGATGACTGTGTTGTGAAAAACTATGGAATTGATGCCGAGATCAGAAAATTTTGGAAAGGAATGCTTCTGAGGCGGGCTAAAGACCATTCAAAGCTACCAAAGCATTAAAATGTGACAGCTGTAATCATGGGAAGGAAAGATGAAACATTTCGGCGTTTTCCTAGAATCTCTTTAAAGCTACTTTTTGGCCGAGATATTAGGGTTATGGAAAGATGACTATAGTTATAGTCGGACACCTGTATTGTTCTAAGATAACATTCGAAGATGGTAAACTTGTTGCGCAGATCAGAGAGGCACGTGCAGAGCATCTAATAAATAATCTCTGATAACACTTGGCGTCCTCGAATGTATATGCTTATCATAACAAATAAACAATACCATTACAGTTGCCAAAAGTGACTCATATACATACGGCTTCACATGTTCTTACAAAGAAAAAGGCTGGTGATGTATATATGCCGATTAAAAAAACCAAATTGTCATGAAATTGCCGCAACCAATCTCAGAGTATTCGGGTGCCTTGATAGGAATTGAGCAGTAATGCAAAAATATTCAATTTTGAAGTCGTATCAGTTAGGGATACATGGACCAGAAGCAGATGTTGGTACTTTGTGTGTTGGACCAGGTTATATATTTCATTATTTTAAGGACACATAAGAAGTCTCAGAGGTTCGATGTGTGAAGAATGCAAATGTTCCTTTGAGTTATCGCTTGCTGATACTTCAGCTGGTACCAAAAAATTGAGAATTTCCGTTCCACCCTAAGATGTATTAAGTTTTGGGCAAAAGATAGAGACGGTGGTGACTAAGCATGCCTGCAAACATTGGGAAATTCTGTCAGCGGCCATACATCAACACTGTGGGCGGTTTTCTTTTGACTTTTCCAGAGACAGAATGGTCTTTTGCAGCGATGATTTAACATTAATGGTCTGAGATACAAGCATAAGCCCAGCAGAGAGAGATTCAGTACTCTTACATTCTATTTTGCCAATTCAAAGAATCCCTTGCTGCTTTTTATTCGTCTTTTATAACTCAGCATTCACAAAGGAAGACATCAAGCTTTGAGCTCAAAGAAGTTTATTGGGGAAGAATATGGAAATACAAACATGTGGAAAGCTTATTGATTCTTTGCTTGAAAAGGTTCTCTGTATGAACATCCTGTCTTCAGATTACTTCAAGGAATTGTAAAGGCTGAAGACCTACCATGAAGTTATTGTTTTGTCTTCTCTACAAATTTTTACCATGAAGTTGACAGTGAAGCAAATGCATGGGCTTCTTAAGCACGAGGATTCTCCATATATGAAATGTATTGGTTTCTTGTACCTGAGTTATGTTGCAGATCCAAGGATGTTATGGGGATTGGGTTGAGCCTTATGTTAAGGACGAGGAGGAATTTTCTCCAGGATAAAAAGATGAAGTGACCTCTTGATGTGTTACAAGTTTCAGTGGATGCAACTGTTGGAAAAGTGTAGCCATAAGCACAGTGTTAGCAGAAACCAGTAAAGAGGACTGTGTTTTTAAATCACACAGCAGTTTCGTAGCGCGCTACGAAACTGCTGTAGGTGATGATTTTAAAAGCGCAGAGCAGCTAGTGTGACACGGTGAGCGGGGGTTTGAGGAAAAGGAACAGATGTCTATCAAAGACCACCTACAGCACATCAGAAACCTGGCATCACTCCATACTTGGGGTTATTAAAGGATTTGGGAGCAGACTGCTATATGTTAGGAGAATGTTGGGAGACAGAAACCATTATAATAGGAGCACACCTTCCGGTCATTTAATGAGCTATCAGCGCTCTTAAACATCCTAAATCACCATCCATTGCACCTGTAGCTCAGCTATATCAGATTAATTGAAGGAGGACAGCTGTTAAAGCATTCAAGAAAGCATCAAGCATACGAGGAGAATGAAATTAGTATTTTATTTTGATTAGGATAGTGTGTAATTATAGTTCAGCATATTTGTAATTAATGCATTAGTGAATAGCATGTAGGAATAATTAATAGCCACCTTCGAGGCTCCCCTCATGCTGGAGGAGGATGCTCGAGGTGTTTTAGTTTGCTTGCCTATATATGGGCCAAGGTTAGATGTAGAAAGGGTTGGACTGTTAATACAAAAACAGAGTTTTTTAGAGCTTATGTAAAGACTGTTACAGTAATGGCAAACAGGGTTTTTTCTTCCCAAGATTCTCAATGCATCTTTTTGTTCAAATGTGATGGTGGTTTAGTTTCTTAATGTTCTTTTTACAGCCTTGTTATGGCACAATCCCTCAGAATTCATATTATATGCTCTGACTTCCTGTGTGCTTGACAAGCTGTGGGTTTTGGTGAAGCATGTTTGAACATCACTCAGAATTCATTTTTTAATGCTCTGACTTCCTGTATGTTCAGCAGGCTTTGATTTAGGTAAATTATGTTTGAACCTCTGATGATGCAAAGAGCCTTGGCTTCTATGAGATGACTGTGATTTGGTTTATTAACTGTGAGAGACTCCATAGCCCAATGAAGACCAATTTGATGTATGTCCAACCAGCTATATTTTTATAAATGTGTGAAGAGTTAGCCCTCTGTTGTTGTGATTAATTTTCTATCAAAAGCCTGTGAGAGAGCCCTCTCTGATTAGGAAGGCTAATTCCTAGTCTAAAGTCTGGTCTGAAACAATTACATGAAGCCTTGCTTGGTTGTAGCCCCTAGTACTGGTTTTGTGATAACATTTTGGTGCGTCTGCCGGGAGCCGAAGATTGAATTTCTGAAGGTAGCAGGAGTTCAAATGATTTTCAAGGCTGCAAAACTACCTTGGCGACTCCATTGTTGAAGAATTCAAGGTTTATACATTCATGGTGATTCCACTGGAGCTATGAAAGACCCAGAAGCTGCCATTATTTGTTCAAAGTATGCATGCATAGATTTCTCAGGACTTCATGGTTTCCCAAACCATTTTCCCAAGGATGTTTATTTTCTAAAGAATGGTCCAAAATACAACGGAGAAGATTTGAGTTTAACCTTGGAGCATATCTCAGATTTTTGTCATTTTGCACAGCTTCTTAGAATTAAACATGAAGATGTTTGCATAAGGTTATTTTATGATTCTTTCCAAGGGAAATGCAAACAGTGGGTTGAATGCTTGCCTGCCAAGTCCATTAAGTCATTGCCAGACTTTTGGCTTTTGTTCTTGGAGGAATGGATAGATAGGCCAGAGGTGGAAGTAAAATCTCCTTCAGTTGAAGGTTTTAAACAGTGGAATGATGATCATAATAAAGAAGAAACAAATGAATCTTTTTCTTTGTCCCTGTCCTCATATCTGGAATCTTTTGACTGCAAGTCAGAGGATAAGATGAAATTTTTTGATGAATTTTCCAAAGACATTGAGAAAGAAATTGAAGGTTTAGAAGGACAAATTCAGGAATATAATTTTCATGATCATGATCATTATTCTCAGAAATATTTTATGGCTGAGCGCAAGGAGACTATGCTGGTTCCCCTCTCTTTTACGTTTGAGGAACTGAACACTGTGGTTGAAGATCAGTTTGCACAGCTGGAAAGTGTCGTGGAAGGACAAGCTGATCATGTGTTTTGGGATCCTATAGCTGATTACATGGAAGAGTTTTATTCTCCAGTGTTTCAGCTTACCTATGAAGATCAGAGACAGTTTCAGTGGCAGCGGTCATTACATTATCACATTGGCTCTGAAATCCGATGCAGTCAAAGACATTTTCAGTGGCAGCTGTCATCTCACTATCACATTGGCGCTGAACTTCGGGACAGGCAAAGAAGTCAAATGTCAGATAAAGCAAATGACTGGCTGCATTGGAAGTTTCATATTGATTGAGCTGAGGAAAGTTTAAATGGTTAGGGTAGGTAGGTAGGTAAATTGCAAATAAGCTCAAGGTTGGCTGAGCATTTATTTTTCAGTAGATGTAGCTCCTATTCTCCTACAGTCATGCTTGTCAAGAAAATTTCAGTTTGTCAAAATAGATAAGGCACTGGAGCTGCATGTTCTTAGCGCACCACAAGGGCACACTATCCCTAGTGGAGCCACTGTTATCACTGAAAATGTTGTAATTAAAATTTTTTAGCTTGGCTTAAAGTCAGGGTATTTTCGCAGCGCTACTTGTTTGAGTGGTTTCGTAGCGTGCTACGAAACTGGGGATTTGTTTGAGTTTTCAGTGAAGGTCCAAATCTTAGCATGCTTATTATACAGAGTTCTACTTCCCTCCAAGAATGTTGATGAGAGCAGTGGCAGTATGTTCAAGGAGGCACTTATGATGATGGCAAATAAGGCATATTTCTCTGTTTTAAACAGTCAACTTCAAGAAGAGTTTCTGAACAGTTAAAACCTCATCTCTGAAAAGTGAAAGAGGTTTTCATTTATAAGATACTATAGTACAAAAACCTCTTTCCGTTTTTTCAAATTGATTATGAGCTGGGAGAAACGAGTGACGGAAGGTTGCGCTACGAAACTGCTGTAGATGCAGTTTTTAATTTCCTGTTTTATACATCGTCTTCAAGGATCGATTCTGGGCAGCTGGAGAAGTGTTTTAAAAAACAAAAAGAGGTTTTTGTTAAACACGGATTGGTTTACAGAAACCTCCCTTAGTTTTGCCAAATACGTTTTCTGTGAGAAGATACGAGCTCTGTCCCAAGACCCATTTTTCAGGCAGAACAACAGTTTCGTAGCTCATTAATTCAAGGAGGAAATTGCTTATCAAATTTTGTTAAATTTTGAGTGCAGTCATTTTGTAGTCTTTCCAGACCTCTAACACATATACTAAGCAGTTGAAGAAGTCATGAGACAAGTGGATGGTGTTTTAGAGTGCATTTACTTTGTTTTGAATACCTACAGCAGTTTCGTAGCGCGCTACGAAACTGCTGTAGATGACTGTGTTGTGAAAAACTATGGAATTGATGCCGAGATCAGAAAATTTTGGAAAGGAATGCTTCTGAGGCGGGCTAAAGACCATTCAAAGCTACCAAAGCATTAAAATGTGACAGCTGTAATCATGGGAAGGAAAGATGAAACATTTCGGCGTTTTCCTAGAATCTCTTTAAAGCTACTTTTTGGCCGAGATATTAGGGTTATGGAAAGATGACTATAGTTATAGTCGGACACCTGTATTGTTCTAAGATAACATTCGAAGATGGTAAACTTGTTGCGCAGATCAGAGAGGCACGTGCAGAGCATCTAATAAATAATCTCTGATAACACTTGGCGTCCTCGAATGTATATGCTTATCATAACAAATAAACAATACCATTACAGTTGCCAAAAGTGACTCATATACATACGGCTTCACATGTTCTTACAAAGAAAAAGGCTGGTGATGTATATATGCCGATTAAAAAAACCAAATTGTCATGAAATTGCCGCAACCAATCTCAGAGTATTCGGGTGCCTTGATAGGAATTGAGCAGTAATGCAAAAATATTCAATTTTGAAGTCGTATCAGTTAGGGATACATGGACCAGAAGCAGATGTTGGTACTTTGTGTGTTGGACCAGGTTATATATTTCATTATTTTAAGGACACATAAGAAGTCTCAGAGGTTCGATGTGTGAAGAATGCAAATGTTCCTTTGAGTTATCGCTTGCTGATACTTCAGCTGGTACCAAAAAATTGAGAATTTCCGTTCCACCCTAAGATGTATTAAGTTTTGGGCAAAAGATAGAGACGGTGGTGACTAAGCATGCCTGCAAACATTGGGAAATTCTGTCAGCGGCCATACATCAACACTGTGGGCGGTTTTCTTTTGACTTTTCCAGAGACAGAATGGTCTTTTGCAGCGATGATTTAACATTAATGGTCTGAGATACAAGCATAAGCCCAGCAGAGAGAGATTCAGTACTCTTACATTCTATTTTGCCAATTCAAAGAATCCCTTGCTGCTTTTTATTCGTCTTTTATAACTCAGCATTCACAAAGGAAGACATCAAGCTTTGAGCTCAAAGAAGTTTATTGGGGAAGAATATGGAAATACAAACATGTGGAAAGCTTATTGATTCTTTGCTTGAAAAGGTTCTCTGTATGAACATCCTGTCTTCAGATTACTTCAAGGAATTGTAAAGGCTGAAGACCTACCATGAAGTTATTGTTTTGTCTTCTCTACAAATTTTTACCATGAAGTTGACAGTGAAGCAAATGCATGGGCTTCTTAAGCACGAGGATTCTCCATATATGAAATGTATTGGTTTCTTGTACCTGAGTTATGTTGCAGATCCAAGGATGTTATGGGGATTGGGTTGAGCCTTATGTTAAGGACGAGGAGGAATTTTCTCCAGGATAAAAAGATGAAGTGACCTCTTGATGTGTTACAAGTTTCAGTGGATGCAACTGTTGGAAAAGTGTAGCCATAAGCACAGTGTTAGCAGAAACCAGTAAAGAGGACTGTGTTTTTAAATCACACAGCAGTTTCGTAGCGCGCTACGAAACTGCTGTAGGTGATGATTTTAAAAGCGCAGAGCAGCTAGTGTGACACGGTGAGCGGGGGTTTGAGGAAAAGGAACAGATGTCTATCAAAGACCACCTACAGCACATCAGAAACCTGGCATCACTCCATACTTGGGGTTATTAAAGGATTTGGGAGCAGACTGCTATATGTTAGGAGAATGTTGGGAGACAGAAACCATTATAATAGGAGCACACCTTCCGGTCATTTAATGAGCTATCAGCGCTCTTAAACATCCTAAATCACCATCCATTGCACCTGTAGCTCAGCTATATCAGATTAATTGAAGGAGGACAGCTGTTAAAGCATTCAAGAAAGCATCAAGCATACGAGGAGAATGAAATTAGTATTTTATTTTGATTAGGATAGTGTGTAATTATAGTTCAGCATATTTGTAATTAATGCATTAGTGAATAGCATGTAGGAATAATTAATAGCCACCTTCGAGGCTCCCCTCATGCTGGAGGAGGATGCTCGAGGTGTTTTAGTTTGCTTGCCTATATATGGGCCAAGGTTAGATGTAGAAAGGGTTGGACTGTTAATACAAAAACAGAGTTTTTTAGAGCTTATGTAAAGACTGTTACAGTAATGGCAAACAGGGTTTTTTCTTCCCAAGATTCTCAATGCATCTTTTTGTTCAAATGTGATGGTGGTTTAGTTTCTTAATGTTCTTTTTATAGCCTTGTTATGGCACAATCCCTCAGAATTCATATTATATGCTCTGACTTCCTGTGTGCTTGACAAGCTGTGGGTTTTGGTGAAGCATGTTTGAACATCACTCAGAATTCATTTTTTAATGCTCTGACTTCCTGTATGTTCAACAGGCTTTGATTTAGGTAAATTATGTTTGAACCTCTGATGATGCAAAGAGCCTTGGCTTCTATGAGATGACTGTGATTTGGTTTATTAACTGTGAGAGACTCCATAGCCCAATGAAGACCAATTTGATGTATGTCCAACCAGCTATATTTTTATAAATGTGTGAAGAGTTAGCCCTCTGTTGTTGTGATTAATTTTCTATCAAAAGCCTGTGAGAGAGCCCTCTCTGATTAGGAAGGCTAATTCCTAGTCTAAAGTCTGGTCTGAAACAGTTACATGAAGCCTTGCTTGGTTGTAGCCCCTAGTACTGGTTTTGTGATAACATTTTGGTGCGTCTGCCGGGAGCCGAAGATTGAATTTCTGAAGGTAGCAGGAGTTCAAATGATTTTCAAGGCTGCAAAACTACCTTGGCGACTCCATTGTTGAAGAATTCAAGGTTTATACATTCATGGTGATTCCACTGGAGCTATGAAAGACCCAGAAGCTGCCATTATTTGTTCAAAGTATGCATGCATAGATTTCTCAGGACTTCATGGTTTCCCAAACCATTTTCCCAAGGATGTTTATTTTCTAAAGAATGGTCCAAAATACAACGGAGAAGATTTGAGTTTAACCTTGGAGCATATCTCAGATTTTTGTCATTTTGCACAGCTTCTTAGAATTAAACATGAAGATGTTTGCATAAGGTTATTTTATGATTCTTTCCAAGGGAAATGCAAACAGTGGGTTGAATGCTTGCCTGCCAAGTCCATTAAGTCATTGCCAGACTTTTGGCTTTTGTTCTTGGAGGAATGGATAGATAGGCCAGAGGTGGAAGTAAAATCTCCTTCAGTTGAAGGTTTTAAACAGTGGAATGATGATCATAATAAAGAAGAAACAAATGAATCTTTTTCTTTGTCCCTGTCCTCATATCTGGAATCTTTTGACTGCAAGTCAGAGGATAAGATGAAATTTTTTGATGAATTTTCCAAAGACATTGAGAAAGAAATTGAAGGTTTAGAAGGACAAATTCAGGAATATAATTTTCATGATCATGATCATTATTCTCAGAAATATTTTATGGCTGAGCGCAAGGAGACTATGCTGGTTCCCCTCTCTTTTACGTTTGAGGAACTGAACACTGTGGTTGAAGATCAGTTTGCACAGCTGGAAAGTGTCGTGGAAGGACAAGCTGATCATGTGTTTTGGGATCCTATAGCTGATTACATGGAAGAGTTTTATTCTCCAGTGTTTCAGCTTACCTATGAAGATCAGAGACAGTTTCAGTGGCAGCGGTCATTACATTATCACATTGGCTCTGAAATCCGATGCAGTCAAAGACATTTTCAGTGGCAGCTGTCATCTCACTATCACATTGGCGCTGAACTTCGGGACAGGCAAAGAAGTCAAATGTCAGATAAAGCAAATGACTGGCTGCATTGGAAGTTTCATATTGATTGAGCTGAGGAAAGTTTAAATGGTTAGGGTAGGTAGGTAGGTAAATTGCAAATAAGCTCAAGGTTGGCTGAGCATTTATTTTTCAGTAGATGTAGCTCCTATTCTCCTACAGTCATGCTTGTCAAGAAAATTTCAGTTTGTCAAAATAGATAAGGCACTGGAGCTGCATGTTCTTAGCGCACCACAAGGGCACACTATCCCTAGTGGAGCCACTGTTATCACTGAAAATGTTGTAATTAAAATTTTTTAGCTTGGCTTAAAGTCAGGGTATTTTCGCAGCGCTACTTGTTTGAGTGGTTTCGTAGCGTGCTACGAAACTGGGGATTTGTTTGAGTTTTCAGTGAAGGTCCAAATCTTAGCATGCTTATTATACAGAGTTCTACTTCCCTCCAAGAATGTTGATGAGAGCAGTGGCAGTATGTTCAAGGAGGCACTTATGATGATGGCAAATAAGGCATATTTCTCTGTTTTAAACAGTCAACTTCAAGAAGAGTTTCTGAACAGTTAAAACCTCATCTCTGAAAAGTGAAAGAGGTTTTCATTTATAAGATACTATAGTACAAAAACCTCTTTCCGTTTTTTCAAATTGATTATGAGCTGGGAGAAACGAGTGACGGAAGGTTGCGCTACGAAACTGCTGTAGATGCAGTTTTTAATTTCCTGTTTTATACATCGTCTTCAAGGATCGATTCTGGGCAGATGGAGAAGTGTTTTAAAAAACAAAAAGAGGTTTTTGTTAAACACGGATTGGTTTACAGAAACCTCCCTTAGTTTTGCCAAATACGTTTTCTGTGAGAAGATACGAGCTCTGTCCCAAGACTCATTTTTCAGGCAGAACAACAGTTTCGTAGCTCATTAATTCAAGGAGGAAATTGCTTATCAAATTTTGTTAAATTTTGAGTGCAGTCATTTTGTAGTCTTTCCAGACCTCTAACACATATACTAAGCAGTTGAAGAAGTCATGAGACAAGTGGATGGTGTTTTAGAGTGCATTTACTTTGTTTTGAATACCTACAGCAGTTTCGTAGCGCGCTACGAAACTGCTGTAGATGACTGTGTTGTGAAAAACTATGGAATTGATGCCGAGATCAGAAAATTTTGGAAAGGAATGCTTCTGAGGCGGGCTAAAGACCATTCAAAGCTACCAAAGCATTAAAATGTGACAGCTGTAATCATGGGAAGGAAAGATGAAACATTTCGGCGTTTTCCTAGAATCTCTTTAAAGCTACTTTTTGGCCGAGATATTAGGGTTATGGAAAGATGACTATAGTTATAGTCGGACACCTGTATTGTTCTAAGATAACATTCGAAGATGGTAAACTTGTTGCGCAGATCAGAGAGGCACGTGCAGAGCATCTAATAAATAATCTCTGATAACACTTGGCGTCCTCGAATGTATATGCTTATCATAACAAATAAACAATACCATTACAGTTGCCAAAAGTGACTCATATACATACGGCTTCACATGTTCTTACAAAGAAAAAGGCTGGTGATGTATATATGCCGATTAAAAAAACCAAATTGTCATGAAATTGCCGCAACCAATCTCAGAGTATTCGGGTGCCTTGATAGGAATTGAGCAGTAATGCAAAAATATTCAATTTTGAAGTCGTATCAGTTAGGGATACATGGACCAGAAGCAGATGTTGGTACTTTGTGTGTTGGACCAGGTTATATATTTCATTATTTTAAGGACACATAAGAAGTCTCAGAGGTTCGATGTGTGAAGAATGCAAATGTTCCTTTGAGTTATCGCTTGCTGATACTTCAGCTGGTACCAAAAAATTGAGAATTTCCGTTCCACCCTAAGATGTATTAAGTTTTGGGCAAAAGATAGAGACGGTGGTGACTAAGCATGCCTGCAAACATTGGGAAATTCTGTCAGCGGCCATACATCAACACTGTGGGCGGTTTTCTTTTGACTTTTCCAGAGACAGAATGGTCTTTTGCAGCGATGATTTAACATTAATGGTCTGAGATACAAGCATAAGCCCAGCAGAGAGAGATTCAGTACTCTTACATTCTATTTTGCCAATTCAAAGAATCCCTTGCTGCTTTTTATTCGTCTTTTATAACTCAGCATTCACAAAGGAAGACATCAAGCTTTGAGCTCAAAGAAGTTTATTGGGGAAGAATATGGAAATACAAACATGTGGAAAGCTTATTGATTCTTTGCTTGAAAAGGTTCTCTGTATGAACATCCTGTCTTCAGATTACTTCAAGGAATTGTAAAGGCTGAAGACCTACCATGAAGTTATTGTTTTGTCTTCTCTACAAATTTTTACCATGAAGTTGACAGTGAAGCAAATGCATGGGCTTCTTAAGCACGAGGATTCTCCATATATGAAATGTATTGGTTTCTTGTACCTGAGTTATGTTGCAGATCCAAGGATGTTATGGGGATTGGGTTGAGCCTTATGTTAAGGACGAGGAGGAATTTTCTCCAGGATAAAAAGATGAAGTGACCTCTTGATGTGTTACAAGTTTCAGTGGATGCAACTGTTGGAAAAGTGCAGCCATAAGCACAGTGTTAGCAGAAACCAGTAAAGAGGACTGTGTTTTTAAATCACACAGCAGTTTCGTAGCGCGCTACGAAACTGCTGTAGGTGATGATTTTAAAAGCGCAGAGCAGCTAGTGTGACACGGTGAGCGGGGGTTTGAGGAAAAGGAACAGATGTCTATCAAAGACCACCTACAGCACATCAGAAACCTGGCATCACTCCATACTTGGGGTTATTAAAGGATTTGGGAGCAGACTGCTATATGTTAGGAGAATGTTGGGAGACAGAAACCATTATAATAGGAGCACACCTTCCGGTCATTTAATGAGCTATCAGCGCTCTTAAACATCCTAAATCACCATCCATTGCACCTGTAGCTCAGCTATATCAGATTAATTGAAGGAGGACAGCTGTTCAAGCATACGAGGAGAATGAAATTAGTATTTTATTTTGATTAGGATAGTGTGTAATTATAGTTCAGCATATTTGTAATTAATGCATTAGTGAATAGCATGTAGGAATAATTAATAGCCACCTTCGAGGCTCCCCTCATGCTGGAGGAGGATGCTCGAGGTGTTTTAGTTTGCTTGCCTATATATGGGCCAAGGTTAGATGTAGAAAGGGTTGGACTGTTAATACAAAAACAGAGTTTTTTAGAGCTTATGTAAAGACTGTTACAGTAATGGCAAACAGGGTTTTTTCTTCCCAAGATTCTCAATGCATCTTTTTGTTCAAATGTGATGGTGGTTTAGTTTCTTAATGTTCTTTTTACAGCCTTGTTATGGCACAATCCCTCAGAATTCATATTATATGCTCTGACTTCCTGTGTGCTTGACAAGCTGTGGGTTTTGGTGAAGCATGTTTGAACATCACTCAGAATTCATTTTTTAATGCTCTGACTTCCTGTATGTTCAGCAGGCTTTGATTTAGGTAAATTATGTTTGAACCTCTGATGATGCAAAGAGCCTTGGCTTCTATGAGATGACTGTGATTTGGTTTATTAACTGTGAGAGACTCCATAGCCCAATGAAGACCAATTTGATGTATGTCCAACCAGCTATATTTTTATAAATGTGTGAAGAGTTAGCCCTCTGTTGTTGTGATTAATTTTCTATCAAAAGCCTGTGAGAGAGCCCTCTCTGATTAGGAAGGCTAATTCCTAGTCTAAAGTCTGGTCTGAAACAGTTACATGAAGCCTTGCTTGGTTGTAGCCCCTAGTACTGGTTTTGTGATAACAAGCTGGATGCTATCATCAATGGCCTGCAAAGGCTGGGAGAAAGAGTAGAAAATGTTGAGAGAAAAGCATCATGGGAAGGACAACAATCCAATACCATAAGGAACCCAAATTTTAGGAAAGCGCGGAACACAAATGCTGGTAGGCCTAACCAAGACCATGATATAAGACCCCATTTCCAAGATAATTATGTTGAAGGATCTACTTCTAGTGAACCCATAGAGGACACTCACATGAACTTAATGGATCTAAAGGGTGAGCACCAAACTGTCCTGTCGCAAGAAGACCAAAATGAACCCGATTACAATCAGTTTCAGACTAGGTCTGGCGAGTCTTTTCATTTTAAACAAGGTTATGATACCGCCGTGTATGAAGTACACAAACAATATAAGCTAAGAACTAGGACCATTGACATTTCCGAACCTAGTAAAACAAAGGAAGGCAAACAACCCAGCAAGACTAAAGGCAAGGTCGTCATAACTGAACCAGCTGATATACCTGTTCCAAACCCGCATCAAGTGACTGTAGAAGACATAACAGAAATACAACCTTCCAAAGATCAGCCTTTTCCACCTTCTTCCTCGAAAGAAATCTCAAACAGGGTTCCAAAAAACTTTCCTGAAGTTGAAAAACCGCAAGCAAAAACTTCCTGTAACGCTGATAAACAAGAGCAAAACACAGACAATTCAAATGAAACAGAAAAAACTGCCATTATCAACACCAAGACTCTACTGGAAAAAACATTTAACTTAGAGACAGAAATAGCTAAGTTAAAAATATCCATTCCCCTCTCAGAATTGGCCAAACACGATGTATATAGGCAGCAAATTCAAAGATCACTTCAAATGCCAGAGGTCAAAGATGATGTAAATGTTTTAGATGACACCCCAGAGCTGCTATTTGGCCCAGAAGTTAACGGAAAATCAACACATGGACCTGTCCCACCCTTTTATGTCAGTTTGCATATACATGATAAGGTTTTTCACAATGCTATGTTTGACTCAGGGGCATCACACAATCTTATGCCTAAAGCAGTAATGGAAAAACTGAATCTTGATGTTACCAAACCTTACAAAGATCTGTACTCATTTGACTCAAGTCAAGTGAAATGTCTAGGGCTCATCAAAGACTTGTGTGTCTCATTAGTTCAATACCCAAACAAGACCATCCTCATGGATGTAGTGGTTGCTGACATTCCACCAAAGTACGGTATGCTCCTGTCAAGATCATGGGGAGCAAAACTCCAAGGATCCCTTCAATTAGACCTTTCCTATGCCACCATTTTAGTCTTTGGGCAACCAAAGAGACTGTATAGAGAAACGCTCATGAAATATGTGGTAAGTAGTGAGAGCAAGCCTAAAAATTTTCCCATTTACTCAATCCACTCTGATATGGATTCTTTTATTTTGTTTAATGATGATACAAATGTTTCAATTGATAATGAGCCCTTCACTCTAGAGCAACAAGCACACATCAACGAAGAGTCGGTTGCAAATACCCACGAAACTGTCATAGCAATTGATGCAACCAGCCTACCAAAAGAAGTTCCCCAAACAGAAATTTTAAATCTGCCCAATCCTAAAACAGCTCAATCTCTTGATACTGACCATAAGCGAGAAATCACATGGTATTTAGAGTTTGATGGCTCTGTCAACAAGTTAGGAGCAGGGGCAGGTGTCTGGATTCACAACACATATAACAACCATGCAGAAGGTCATGCCTACAGACTAAACTTTAAATGCACAAATAACATGGCAGAGTATGAGGCTCTGCTTTTAGGCCTTAAACTCCTCAAAACTCTAGGAGCTGCAAAAGTATCTATTTTAGGAGACTCTAATTTAATCATACAACAGATGAAAGGCAATTTTGTAACCAACGACAATAGAATGAGAGCATATAGGACCGCTGCTACTAATATACTCCAGGCATTCACTGAATTCGAGCTTGACAAGATTTCAAGAAATCACAACATTCATGCACATAGCCTAGTTACTTTTGCTAGTATATGCAAGCTTCCTTTTGACCCAAACCATCACTTTACAGCCGAAATAAAACAAAGGCCCACAGTCCCAAATAACGTTAAAGACTGACAAGTATTCGAAAAGGATACCCAGATTAACAACTTCCTCACCCTTGAGCATGAGTTTTCGAATATTAACATCGACATGGATGCTATGACAGATACAGAACACCAAACAAATGAAACTCGGCAAGATGTAACAGCTGCAACAGTCAAGAAAATACTGAAACCAACTATTTTTGACAAAGAAAACATAGAACAGCTGAAACAAATACACTTGGAAGATATAGCCAAAACAGAGGCAGACATCATTGAATTAAAGGATAACTTTGTGCCTGCTAGCCTAACCCCTTTAGAAGATATGTTTGATGCTAATGACGTGCCCAGAAAGCCAAAATTGCAGCCCATAAACACTGAGATAGAGGAACATAACATCGGGACAGCAGAAAAGCCAAAAATGATCAAACTGTCCAAAAATTTACCACCTGATCAAAAGCCCAAGTACATTGACTTATTCAAAGAGTTCCAAGATGTATTTGCTTGGAGCTATGAGGATCTGAAATCCTATGACACCTCGGTGATCCAACACACCATTCCTTTAAAACCAAACCAGAAACCCTTCAAGCAGAAACTTAGAAGAATTAACCCTATGCTTCTTCCCCCGATTGAGAAGGAAGTGAAGAGGATGTTTGAAGCAGGCATCATAGCACCCATCAGATTTTCTGAATGGGTGTCCAACCTTGTTCCTACGAGAAAAAAGACAGGTGAAATCAGACTTTGTGTAGACCTTAGAAATTTAAATCAAGTCTCCCTAAAATACCATTACCCTTTGCCTAAAATGGACCACTTCTTGCAAAGAGTAGTGGGATCATCTAGAATCTCTTTGCTAGATGGTTTTTCAGGTTTCAACCAAATACTTGTTCACCCGGATGACCAAGACAAAACTGCCTTTACTACACCCTGGGGAACATTCAAGTATGTAAAGATGCCATTTGGTCTTAAAAACGCTGGTGCTACCTTTCAACGAGCAATGGATATTGCTTTCACCAAAGAAATACATGACTTCCTAGTTGTCTACCTTGATGACTTAACCCCATTTTCCAAATCTGATGAAGAACACCTCAAGCATCTCAGGCAAATTTTCATGACATATAGGAAATACGGCATTTCCTTGAACCCCAAGAAGTCTCTGTTTTGCCTTGAAGAAGGCAAATTACTTGGCCACATCATATCAAAGGATGGGATCAGAATTGATCCTGAAAGAATACAGGCCATCCTCCAAATCCCATTTCCAAGAAACATTAAAGAGCTACAAGCATTCCTTGGGAAAATCAACTTCTTGAGAAGATTTATTCCAAATCTAGCTAAGCTAATAAGATTGTTAAGCAACATGTTAAAGAAGGATGCCAAGGTAAAATGGTCTCTTGAAACCAAGCAAGCATTTGAGAGTATCAAATCAGCCTTAACACAAACCCCTGTCCTAACTAGCCCACAGTTTGATAAATATTTTATCATATTTTCGTTTGCATCTGATCACACCATAGCCGCTGTCCTTTTGCAAAAGGATGAACAGGGAGCTGAAAAACCAATTGCTTTTTTCAGCCGAGCATTAAGAGACGCCCCTTTGAAGTACCCAATAATGGAAAAGCAGGCCTACGCACTTGTTAAGGCCATCAAGGATTTCAGAATGTACATACTATATTCACACGTGATTGCCTATGTCCCACATGCTGCTGTAAATGACATACTTACCCAAGAGGGATTAGAAGGTAAAAGAGGCAAGTGGATTGCAAACATCCTTGAATATGACATAGAAATAAAACCAACCAAGCTGATAAAGGGACAATGTTTAGCTAAACTGATGTCCGAGACAAATTTTCAAGCCTTAGAGATTAACCAGCTGGACAATGAACCGGAGCTGGCGACTCCACAGATCAGTGAAATCTTTTTACAATCCCCATGGTACGCTGATATATGCTTTGTATTGTTAAACTTGTGTGCTCCCCCAGGATTGTCCAGAACCAAGAAAAGATTTTTGAAAATGAAGGCTTTAAAGTTTTGTGTTATAGATGGTGCATTATTTTGGAGAAATCATGAAGGTATATTGCTTAATTGTTTAACCATGAATGAAACTAACAATGTCATGAAAGAATTCCATGCAGGTGACTGTGGAGGACATCTATATTGGAAGTCCACTGCTGATAAAATTCTAAGGGCTGGTTTTTATTGGCCCTCTCTTTTTGCAGATGTAAAGAAGTTTGCCATGTCATGTCACAAATGCCAAATTTTTGAGGGCAAGAGAAAGTTATTGCCCCTGCCCCTTAAACCCATCTCCACAGAAAAACCTTTTCAACAATGGGGTCTTGAATTCATTGGAGAAATCCATCCCTCTTCCTTAGGCCAGCACAAATGGATCCTAATAGCCACCGACTATTTCACTAAGTGGGTTGAAGCCATTCCCTGTAGACAAGCCAATGCAACCATCATTATCCAATTCCTTGAATGCAATATCCTTTCCAGATTTGGCTGCCCTTAGAAAATCATCACTGACAATACCGCTGCCTTTAAGTCCAAAAAGATGATCAATTTTTGCCACAGATTTCATATTACCTTGGGCCACTCCACAGCCTACTACCCTCAAGGCAATGGCTTGGCCGAGTCATCTAACAAAAGCCTCATCAACATCATAAAGAAAGTGCTGGAAGAAAAGAAGAAGAACTGGCACAAAAAGCTGGTAAATGCCCTGTGGGCAGACAGACTTTCGAGCAAAAGATCCATTGGGATGAGCCCTTATGAGCTAGTATATGGCATGGAGGCTAGATTTCCTTCATCCCTGGGCATTCCTACTATCAATCTGTTACAGGAGATTCAGGCTGAACCGAATGACATTCAAAGAAGAATCAATCAGACCATCCATCTGTAGCAAACCAGAGAACAAGTTTACGACAGAGCTCAAATTGTGCAAGAAAAGCTCAAAAAGATGTTTGATAAGAGAGCTAAGGCTGAAGATTTCAATGTTGGTGACAAAGTTATAAGATGGGACTCAAGAAGGGAAGACAAGGGCAAACATGCCAAGTTTGATTTTCTATGGAGAGGTCCATTGGTTATTTCTGTTGTTCAGGGAAATAACACTTATTTTCTCAGATCTGTAGAGGATTGTTCTGCTAAAGAAGGCCCTGTCAATGGCCGTATGCTGAAGCATTACCATGACCCCTTTTAAAGGGACACAATGCAGCTTTGTATATATCTTTGTACAGTCTTATTTGTATATATCAGCACCTTTGTTTCATTTTTATAAGCAAGCCGATTGTTCAAAGAGCAGCATAAAATTTGGGAAGACAGAGCCAAAACAAGTGTTCCAGTTTTAAAGCCTTTGTCTTTGCACCAATGCACAAAACAGTACAAGGAAAACTTTCACATAACAAGCAATTCATGGTAGAAAATAACTATCCGCAATCAAAGACATGTTCCAGCATTATTGTACATAATTATCAAGCACGCAGAAGAAAGCAGGCGATGTTGTACAGTTCACAGTAATTAATCAGTTGAGGAGGAGGTTGTTCATAGTTCCAAGTTTATATTTCTAGCAGCTAGAACAAATGTTTCCAGTCTACAACAACCACAAAAGATCAAGGCAATCTGACCTGCTGTTCTTGGCCTTCCACAAGGGAAGGCCATCCCCAAGTGGAGCCACTGTTAGCCTCCTGTTGCAACAAGGTATCATTTTTCATGATTGAAATTTTTACATGTCAAATATGTCATACTTTGCAAGCTGCAGTGTTCCATATTTCCAGAAGAGACCAAAGAAGAAAGCCATGAAGTGTGTTAGTCCAAATGCCACTTTTGATTCCAATTTTTGATCAGTTGTTCCAGTTTTGAAGAGTTCTCATTTAAGGGAGGTCCAAACAGTTTAATCTTGGTCTCCCTATGTTTCAATTTCCTGTTTTAGAATATAGAGAATGATATATGTCCAAACAGTTTAATCTTGGCAGATCTGTAGATAGGTAGAGAATCAAAGGGACTCAACTGTTTAATCTTGGCCCTGGCAGAAATAAGTGTAGATTTAGATAGGAAAAATTCAGAAGAAAAATTGTAAATCGGGGTCTGCAAGTCCAAGTGCACCCAAACCCAAAAAAGAAGAAAAAATGTTAGAAACGTAGGCTGGGTAGGTAGTTGTGTGGTTGCAGAATGATAATTTGTGATCAATTTTGTGGTACAAAGTGCTTTATCTTTACAGATCACAGTGTAGGCAGTTTTCAGGCAAAGGATCTCAAAGGTGAACATCACTAAATCCCCCTTCTTCTAAATTCCCCAAGTCACTTACTAATTCCCCAAAGAGGTCAAGATCTGCTTGATTCCTCTTAGTTTCATCATCATCCATATCAGTTGCGTTGGTGAAGATCTGCTTCACTCAAGGATCTCAGTTCTTTACAAGTTCTTTTCCCTAAAATTAGCCTAAGGTTCCTCACCTTGGCGCCTACTTATCACCTTCATATTAACTACTAACAGTATTATATAACTCCCTATCAGTTTTCCCCTTTCCCCTATTAAAACTCTGTATATAAAATCCCCCTATGTAAATATATCCTCCCTGGCAATATAGCCATATTTTTATAAGTCCGGGGAAAAATGGTCCATCTGGGGCTGTTTTAGCCCATTCGTGTCATAGCAGGGATTAATCTGACACCCGGCCAGATTAATAACCTCTCCCTTAGCCCTAAACCCTCAAAAACCCCCTTTTTCGCCCCTAAACCAAAGTTTTGTGCACAAATACATTGGCCCGCGCGTATTAAACCCATATAACCCCATAACCCACTTAAACCTAAGTTTTAAACCCACTGCGTGCTATATTTAAAAAGGAATATTCTGCGCATATTCCCTGCCCTAACCAGCCATCGCCTCGTCCTTCCTGCCAGTCGTCCGATCGTCCGCCCCATAGATCGACGGTGGGCGGGCTGTCCCATCTCCAAAACGCCCGAGCTTTAGCGTCCGGGAGATGGGCGGTATTACTGCCGTACCTCCCGCCACGCGTCAGCTTTTGGGCAGTGGCGGAGCCCCCTCTGACAAAACTGCTCCCCCCCAAAGGTGGTGCGCCGCAAAACCACTTACTGCCTCTTGCCTGGTGACGTCACCGCTTACGTCACCCCCCTGCACAGTCACCATTTACATCACCCCCCTCTGCCCAGTCACATGTCGAGTCATCTGCTTGCGTGGCCCCTTGCCAAGTGTCATGCCATGTCACTGTCCGTACATGATGACATCATGCTGAAGTCATCCTGCCACATCATCATGCTGACTTCATCGCTGACATCACCCGACGTACAACGTCACCTCATGCTGACGTCATCAGCACTTTTTGGCGCGAAGGGCAAAAAATCGCACTTCGGAGCCCCGGAATCAGTTTCTGAGGCAGTTTTTGATGAGCCTAGCGAAAATCGCTCATCGCTAGATTTTTTGGGCTAGAATGGGGAATCTTTATGGAATCTTTTCATTTTATAGCCCCCAGGAAGCCCGAAAGGCACCGAAAGACCCATTTTTCTTCGCGAAGCTTGCCAAGAGGAGCAGAAAACAGTTTTGAAGGAAGCATAGGTTGAACAACGACCATTAAATGATGATTAAGACCCACAGCACGTCAGAACATCATCAGTTTATTGCCAAAGAGTATCAGAGGAATAAGAAAAGCCAAAGAGTATCAGCCGAAGATTTTTTAGGGGCTCGAAGCACCTGAACATTGATGAGCCCCCCTAGAAAGTCAAATCAGGATCCGTAAGCCCATCCTTGCCCTCAAATCAAAGTTAAAGCTTTAAATGCAGATAGACAGTAGAGATGCAGAAACCCATACACATTTATTTCATAAAACATTGCAGAAAGCCACCAAGGACAACATCATTTACTCAGTTTTGATACGGCAGCCTTGAGCGCAGCCCGAGATATTTTTTCATTTATTTCTGGATAGGATTAGGTTAAGTAATCATCTTTCTTTCAGACCTGATTAGGTCAAGATGTAATAAAGGAACTCTGTAGATAGTTTTGCCCTATATATACCGCCCTCTACATTGTTTCAAGGGTTGGTTGATTGAGAATTTTCACTAGAGACTCGCATTGTATACCTGGTTTTTTCTATAATCAAAGATTGTTGAAAGCTTGGAGAGCAAACTATCTGTTGTAAATGAATGTTTTTGGAGATATGAAGATGGAATTCTTGTGTTGCAGCCTGAAGCAATAAGTGCATCTTACCTCTGTTTTATTGTTTCCCACTATCTAAATAGCAGAAAGAAAGAATAGCCTAGAATTAGTTTAAATACTCTCTATGCTCAATTTCTGCTATTTCTTTATGTTTTCCTCTGAATGAATTGGTTATGAATATGAATTCCTCCTGGCTCATGTTTACCCCGATTCACCTGTGTTTGCCAATTATCTAGGGATTCTTTACTGCCCCTAGGTAGCGCTCTGTTGCCTTCTCTGTTAAGCTGATTGAGAGATTCTTAATTGCCTCTCATTACTTAGCATTCTTTCCATCATTTAAACCTGGAATATTGTTTCATGCTCAGCTATCTTGCTCCACTTTTCCTCTCTTATGACCAAAGAAGTGCATCAGCAGTTCTCCTCCTCGACTCCACACCCAATGGTTTGAAACTTCCAGACTATGCCTTGCCTCTCTATCTGAAGACATCAATTTTCCCACCAAAAACAAACAAAAACCCTCTGAACTCGAGACCTAGCCTAAAATCATTTTCAACAAAGCTAAATCTTAAAGAGAGAGCCCTCTCTGATTGCAGGTTGGCTAGAACCTGCAGTCCAAAGTTGGTCTATGGTTACCTCGGCCATATCCTTTTCTAGAGCTTAAGGACAACCTGAGTGATAACATATAGTATATTTTCATCCCAGGTATTCAAATGCTTCTAATTATAACCCCTCAAAATTTTCACCAAATCTTTGTTGACTACTTTTGTCTACCCATCTATCTATGGATGGAATGTTATATACCTCTTCAACTTGATATCCATCTTCCCCTACAATGTCATCCAAAATGCATTGATAAATCTTGTGCCCTTATCTAAAACAATGCACCTTGGTACCCCAAAGTGCATCCAGACCTATCCAAAGAATAAGTTTGCTACTTCTTTCCCACTGAGGGTATTTTTATAAGGCATAAAAACACACATCTTGTTGAACTTATCAACTACCACAAAGAGGTAGTCATGTCCTTTGTTAGTTTTTGGTAAGCCTCCCACAAAGTCCATGGAAATGTTTTCCCAAGGACAAGCAGGCACAAGTAAGGGATGATATGGAACTTGTTTCCTATTACTAGGCTTGTTGGTACAACAAAGCACACATCATCCTACAAACCTAGCTACCTATTATTTCATCTTGGGCCAATACACATACCTCTATAAGTTGGCCATTGTCTTCCCTATACCAAAATTCCATAGAACCTTGGAGGTGTGAGCCTCTCTAATTAGCTACATTCACTCACCTTTAGGAACACATAGTGTATCCACCCTGTAGAGTAACACATCCTAGATATGATAATTAATGTTATTGTCGCCATCGTGCACATGATTCTGACTCGACAACTATTGAATCACCTCCTTGAAGTCCTCATCCTTTGATTATGCCTCTTTATATGCATCATGGGTAAATGACTCCATGTGCATAAAAATTGTCAAATCTATGAAATTTGATGTGGGTGGCCTTGAAATCATGTCGACTAACTGGTTTGTGCTACTCTTCTTGTACTTAATCACTAAATGAATTTTTTGTAGAAACTCCATCCACTTGTACTGTCTAGTTTGATGTACCTTAGTCTAGGCCTCTAGGTATTGTAGTGGTTGGTAACATGTGTGGATTATTGTCTCCTTTCCCATCAGATAGTGCTTCCACTTCTTCATTGTTTGCACCAGGTCATAGAGCTCCTTGTCGTAGGTAGGGTAGTTAATAATTTCCCTATGAAATACTTCATAATGGTAGCATACAAGCCTTCCTCCATACATCAAGACCACTCCCAAAGCATACCCACTCACATTTATCACCACTTCGAAGGGTTGTTGCAATTTTTGTAATGCCAAAACTTGTGCTTGAATAATATTCTTCATTGGCTCCTCATAGGCCCTTTTTTTACCCCTTCCCCAGTGCAATATATTTCCACTTCTTTTTATGGCATGGAGTGGTGCTGCTATCACTGAAAATGAGGCTATAAACTTCCTTAGGTGTCACGCATCCCCAATAAAACTACTAACCTTAAAAACATTAGTAATCACAGATGATTTCATGATGGCCTCTTGTTGGACAATTGACATTGTCTAATTGCTTGGTGGCATATGGTATGTTGGCATTTATGTCAATCAGACTAGCATTGAGGTTAGAAGTAGTATATGTTACATTGATGTGAGAATGTTTGTTCCGGGGGGTGTCTCATGGTTGTTGCACTCTCTAGTATATAATCATCATAGTAGCAACCCTATTGGAAAAAACATAAGAGGATGACTATGTTGGTCAAGGACTCTAGGATTCCAGGCACAAGAAGAAGAGTCAAGGTGCAAAGAATGGAAGAGATTTTGCAGCCATTTTTCAGGTATAAAATTGGCTCAAGGACTGCATCAAACCTTCTCCACTTGAAAGTTATTTAAAAAATATTTCCAATGGTATGTGGAAGTCCATAAATGGATCTCGAGATCAAAACCTATTGATAGCTAAAGTAAGGATCTTGAAGTCCTTAGGAACACCCCTAATTTTGGAACCTCAGAACCTTGGAACCAGGGAAGGTAGAAATATTGGAAGTTAGGAATATCAAAACTTTGGAGGTTTTGAACCTCAGAACCAGGGAAGATAGAAATATCAGATGATCATAATCTTGGGATGTCGGAAGGTCGAAATATTGAATCCTAGAAATTTCAGAACCTGAGAATATTGTAACTTCTTGTTAATTAATTATTTTAAAGGTATCAAGGGTTGTGGGGAGTACGCAATTACAAAGGAAATCACTTTCAAAACCAAGGATCGATGGACCCTTTCTCTCTCCTTAGGAAGAAAACATGGTAGCAGTTGATTGGCACTTAGGAGCTCATGGTGGTAGATGACATCAACATGACATGGTTGTGTGGAGGACACGTGGTAGTTAGATTCAACATTATTGAGTGGCCTAATAGTGCAAATCATAGTGACACATGTCACCACTAAGGAGACGAGATGTGGAGTTGATGACAAGAGCATGATGTAACCCTAGAAGTATACTTCGAAGGTCGGAGATCTCATAATTCCTCTATAATTGCAATTTGAGAAAGTCCTGAAACCAAGGAGCTTTCGATGTTGTTGGTGTTTGGTCATGGAGCCCAAATAACCAAGGACATAGAGAAAGAACACAAGGAAATAGGCCCCCATTAGGATCCTGAAGGGATTATCACCTAAGGGTTATGTTGGTAATCATAGCACTTGGTCCTATGGCGGAGAGATAATAAGAGGCGAAGACAAAGGAGCTAAAGGCCAAGCTTGTAATATAGCGATCCCGTAATATCCTAGAAACTAGTCACCTTAATAAAGTTATGAGTATGTGGGGCTTCGAGATTGCAACACAGAGGTGTTTGAAGGATGAATGAGTTGGCAGCTAACAGTAACTATGCACATAAGAGTTGGTCACTACAATAAATAGTGATTGTCAAGATTGTTGATTCAAGGACGTTGAGGACCATGCTTTTCAGAGAAGAGTGTTGGGCCTATCTTGAGTTGAAATAATCTACCTCTAATCTCCCATGCATGTTTCATTGAATTAAATGAATAATCAAACATCAGGGACTGGAGGTTCGATCACAACTCAGAAAATCCATGCTGAAGTACATTTCAAGCTCTGTGAGCAATTAATAAGCATGGAAGAACCTCCTGGTAGTACTGACTGACTAAGATTTAATTCTCAGCATGGAGAATCACATATTGACCCATTCTCTAAATTGACTATGTTGCAATTACAGTTTTAGAGTAGCCGAACATGACAAAATACTCAGAATCCCATGCTTTGTGTTTAATATGATCGTAATCGAAAGAAGTCAGACACCACAGCAGTATGGAGAGTCATTCAAAGAGTACACACTCATGATGTGTGTATAGAAGGTTGATGGTTGTCAGGGACTACATCATTCACTGTGAAACAAGGGAACAAAACTTGTGATGTAGAAGCGAAAATTGGGGGAATACAATATTGGTGTGAGAGTTGAAGAGTGTGGAGTGGAGTATGTGAAATTTGTGCAAATGGCCCAAGTGTAGAACCAAGACATAATGTTGCAAAGGGTTTTTATTAGAGCTTAAGAAGCAACAAGAAGCATAATCCAATGGAGATCTATAGTGTTAAAGGGAAGAGGGTGTTACTATAGTGAATCACATTTGTATTTCTTTGTATATATATTTATCCATATTTTCAGCTTGAAACTTTTTTGAAAGGTAGAACATGTTGGGTGCGGAGCTTGATTATCTTATGTATTCAAAGGTTTCAACCGGATGTATACCCCAGGAATATTGTACACCCCTCCACACGGGGGGGTGCGAGGGGGAATTGTCCCCCCCCATGGGGGTTTGGGGGGGCCGATCCCCCCTCCCCAGCTAGGGGATTTGGGGGCTCGTGGGCAGCGCCCCCGAAGCTAAAAACAAATGTAAAATTTCCTTGTAAAAGTCTAGTAATTTCTAGTCAATCTGGGTTGTTCATTAGGCAGATGATATGACGATAGAAGTTATATTTAATTTAGGGTTTTTTACCCTAGAAGTCAACCCCTCACTATATATGAGGGAATTGTATTACGTTTATCATATTTGTATTATGAGTGGAGAAAAGAGAGGAGATTAAGAGTGAAGAGGGAGTTACAGCGAATCTACTGTAGGTTGTATCTCTTCATTTTGTTGGATAATATAATAAAATAAGGATTAGTTGTTTCTCCATGGACGTAGCCAAGACTGGGTGAACCACATATATCTATGTCTCTCTTGTTTTATGTGTTTTCTGTGTTTATATTTCTGCAATATTTTATGTGTTCCATTGCTCTATAATATATAATTTTCTAACAGAACAATTGCTAGAGTAGGTGGTAAACTACATTCATAAGAGTTTGGTGCCTCTTGGAAAGTAGGGGCTTGCTATCTTGAGGGGTTGGTGCCTCCTGTTATCACTGTAAAAAAAAAAAAAAATTTGGACAGCCCGCATGGTTCCAAAGTTTTTATATTAAACATGGTCAAGTCATTTTCTAATGTTTTAGTTTTAGAGTTTAAATCATAGAGTTGGAGTCTTGTTTCCATTATCAAATTGTTTTACCCATTATGAATCCCACATCATTTCAAAAGTTTCATGTATCTAGTCATTTTAAAATTTTGAAGGCGCTACGAAACTGTCTAGGAGTTTTCATAGCGCAAAGTACAGTTAGGAGTTTTCGTAGCGCAAAACCCAGAAAATACACTATGTGCACTACGAAATCATGGATTCGTAGTTAGGAGATTTCGTAGTGCAAAACTCAAAATTTTCACTGGCTGCGCTACGAAATCGGGGATTCGTGCCAGATCTTGTCTAGTTGTCTAATCCATCAAAATCCATTAATGTTTCATCACCATGTGTCAGTCCATGAACCTTGCTTATCACATGCAGCCATTCATTCTCATCATTATATTTGTTACGGGTCTTGTTTGCGCTCTTTTCAAATTTCAAAAAGGGTAAGATAAGCTGAATTAGTCTTGGTATTTTCCGTGTTCCTTTCATGCATAAGAGACAATTGGCAAGCTCAAGGATGGAATTCACCATAATTCTTTGAAAGCTCAAGCGAGGCAGTTCTTCGTTTAAACTCAAGAGAGGCAGTGTTCAAAACTAAGACAGAGCAAGTTGTTTCAAGCCTCCTTGCAGGGGTCTCACAGAAATGTCTAAAGAAAAGAAAAATCATAGATTAGGTCAGTGTCTTAGAGCTGAGCCTGAAGGCTTAGATGTGCTCATGAGGAACAGAGAATTTGAGCATGCATTCAAACAGGTGGGCTACTGGAGGTTCTCCGAAAAGCTTCAGGGAGGTCACATTCAAGTAACCAAGGACTTTTCCTTCAATTTCACCAGTTTGAATTCAAGGGTTGGAGTGCTAGAAACACCACTTTCTCCTGAGGTTATATCTACAGTCATAGAGATTCCTAGAGGTCAAGAGAGATTGTTATAGACATTTTTGTGCCTTACAGCATTGAGCATGAAATGTCCATAATCTAAGGGATCCAAAGTCCCTAAACATGTTGTTCCTACCCCTAGAGGAACAAGGCTAACAAACCACAGCAATTCACAGAAGTTCTCCACCAGAAACTGCTCAAAAACAAGTCAATTCAGGATCATTTCAGTGGCTACACTAGCTGTTTGCGCTGAATGTCAAAGCCAACACTGGCTACCTGCGTTGAATGTCAACTGGAACACTAGCTACCTGCGTTGAACGAGAATGGACAAGTGGCAGGCTCATTTCTCAAGGTGTCAAAACCCAGGAAGCTTCCAAAATGACACTTGCCTCAGGGAATTCAACTGGTGATGAGTAAGAGGTTCCAAATCTCCAAGTGGAAGCAAGAACCTCCAAGTGGACTCAAGAACTGACAGAGGGAGAGGACACTAGTCAGATCTCAAGCTCACTCATCCTCTCTCCAAACATCTATATATGGATCTCTCCTCCATGAGATCTAGAGGCTGAAATTTTGTTATTGCAAAGAATTGTTGTTGGTTTGAGACTGGAATCATTGGGTGCTTAATGCTTTGAAGGGGCTGAAGATAGGAATTCCATTTGCTGGGAAGGAGATGCTGGATTGGAGCCCTCTGGGTTGTATCTCTTCCTGAACCTTGTTATTCATCAATAAAGCTATCTTGGTTTCTCCTATATGCTGATGTATTTTGATGTATGAATGTATTAGTGTATTTGGTTTATTTCTAATCCTAAACTAGTTATGAATGTGAACATCTGTCTTTGTGTAGTGTTCTTCTCTTGTCTCAAGTAGTTGTTCTCTTGTCGCAAGTAGCTGTTCTCTTGTGATCTTGCAGGAAGTTGAAGCTGGATAAGCAAGAAGGCAAGTAGCTGTGAACACCCAAAGAGAAGAGAGACCGGATCGAGATGGGACCACATAGATCAAAATGAATGAGTTGTAGGATATCACTGGACTTGCTTTTACTGGAGGGGAATGGTATCCTAGACTTCTTTCCACAAGCACATCTCAGACATATCCATCATGGTTAGATTAAACTTCAGGAATTCCAGAAACCATCCTTCTAACTTTAGGAAGGGCTTCATAATGTAGATGTGCAAACCTCTAGTGTCATAGCTCATTTTGATGAGTGTTGTCATGTACCAATGCTCACAATGGTCTTCCATTGACTCTATAGAGTCCTTCAATTCTAGATCCCATGGTGAAATCATCCCTCATGTGAGATTACATGGGCTAGGTGAGGACCTTACCTCTTATAAAGGCTACTCTCATTCCTTTGCCTTCTAAAGAAGATATAGATACTAGGTTCTTCTTTAGTCCTGAAACATACATCACATCATGAAGGAGAATGATTTCCCCATTGTCCAAATGAAATTTGGCATAACCAAAGCCCTTCACAGGATAAATAGAATTTCCTCCAAGGATGATCTTTAGATTAGTCTCCCTCTCAACTATATTTGAGAGGATTTCCTTGTACCCAAAGAAATGTTTAAAAGCCCCACTATCTTGTTGAGATTGCAACAAGATGATGGAGCTTAGTGAAAAGAGTTGGCTTCACTAAGTGGGCCCGCAGGAAAATTATGGCGCAAGTTCTATTTTTGATCACAGTGTGGATGATCACAGTGTGGGTGATCATAGTGTGGGTGACCACAGTGTGAGTGATCACAATGTGGGTGACCAAAGTGTGGGTGACCATAGTGTGGGTGATCAAAGTCTATTTTTAGACTGGCTGTCAAAAATAGAAAAGTCAAATATTATTGTCTCATAATAATATTTGGACTATAAACTTGATCTTATTCTCTTTGAGCACTTCAGTTTGAGCTACAGTTGTGGCCCATGCAGCTGTCAGAAGGAAGTACGCTTTTCTTATGAGTCAGTTGAGTTGTTGCATGCATGACTTCAGTTAGAACTCAATCAGTTGAGTTTGGTGGAGTTGATTGTGGAGTTGATGGAGTTGTGTTCAGTTTGACTTGGTTAAACTAGTTGTAGTTAGTCTAACTGCAGATAGACTAATGATGAGTTGTTAAACTAATTATTAACTCATAATACAACTATATAATACATCAGTTAACTCAGTTGCATGTCAGTGCATGTTCAGTTCAGCAGGGACAGGTGTTAGAGAATCAGATTGCTATCAGTTGTGACTATAGTTGTGCATCAGATCTTGCACAATCAAAGGATTGAGTATGCCAATGAGTTTGCTCATGTATTTTCCCAGTTTGTAGCTTCTGCTCACGTCTTACACATTGTGAGTGATTCTTTGGAGGTGAAATACGAGTTTGGTAGACCATTCTCATTCATTCTGGAGCAGGTATTGAGCAGTGGAGGCAGGCAAGCAGTGGAATAGATTTGGAGATCAGATCTTAGCTGTAATGTGTGTAACAGGTGGAGCTGGTACTGGATTGCTTGTGATAAGCATTGTACTTTGTAATGTTACATGGTCTCAATCATTAATATACAGACAGTGTGGGGTTTTTAGCGAGATGCTTTCCCTGGGTTACATACTGTGTTAATGTGTGAATGCTCTTGATGTTTTATTGTTATTGATGCTGCTATATTGATGATCAACGTAGAGGAGCTTATGTATTGTGTATGTATTCCGCAATAGTACATGATCAGGATAATCTCTATTGAATATGTGTTAAATTATTCAAAATTTCTACATATCTATCAACCAACTATCACATGAATCTGGAGATGAAGAATTAGAAAGAGCGTAAATAAGAATATATTCAGATTGAGTAGAAATTGCATTATTTCCATAGCTTGAGTTTCTTGATCTCTTTTGATAATGGTGACCTTCTTCATGATCATTGGGAGCATCTCTTCCTGAACCTTGTTATTCATCAATAAAGCTATCTTGGTTTCTCCTATATGCTGATGTATTTTGATGTATGAATGTATTAGTGTATTTGGTTTATTTCTAATCCTAAACTAGTTATGAATGTGAACATATGTCTTTGTGTAGTGTTCTTCTCTTGTCTCAAGTAGCTGTTCTCTTGTCGCAAGTAGTTGTTCTCTTGTGATCTTGCAGGAAGTTGAAGCTGGATAAGCAAGAAGGCAAGTAGCTGTGAACACCCAAAGAGAAGAGAGACCGGATCGAGGGACAAACAGAAGACACCGGTAAGTCTATTGATCTCTCTTCTTTCACATTTCATAAAGGAAGAAACCAGCATAGCTGTACTCGTTTGTTGCTAAGGCACTGTCACACCTTAGGTGGATAGGATCGTCCTGCATAGGCATTTTTCCCCACAACAAATTGGCGACTCCATTGGGGAGATTTGTTTAGTCATTTCATTTGTGTTTCTATCATTGTTTGTTTCATAGACTTGACAGCAACAATTGAACTTCATCTTTCCCGGATGCAAAGTAGACAGTTGATGCTTTGATCCAATTACTAGACTTGTCTATGATCTTAACAATGGATTCACAAATGATTTGATGATCCTTGTGATAGATCTTAGTAGCCTTTCAAAGCATCCCTTTGATTACACCTTGCTTGTTGCTTTTATTTGGCCTAAAACAGTGAATTAAATAGCAATCTGTGACCCGGAACCTTAGGGAAACGAGAGTTTCTCCTTCAGCGCAGACCTAGTGAAGGGATTCTGCATTTCAACGTAGGTCCCGTGAAGGCTACCTGCGCTGAATGTCAAAACCCCTGTGTTGAGGTTGCGCTGAACCAGTTTGTCCTTGTGCAGCTAGGGTTCTCTGCTCTGTTTTGCCTTGTTTTGATCTCTGATTTTTGCAGCCTGTAACCAGCATAGGTACCAGTCTGATAACTCCTTTTCTCTGCTTAGATTCCGCCTCCTTTTGTACAAAAAGACTGTGAGTGTTTTTATGTGTTTGTGGCATCATTTACAGTTTTCCTTTGCATGAGTGAAATAGTCATCCTGTAGCCCTTGATTCAGATCTGTTGATTGCGATCTTTGAAGAGAGTTCATTGGCTGTTTGCAGATTGATTATAAATTTACTCTTGCTTATTGGTTTGATTTTGTCTCTTTTAAGTGTCAAAACAAGTCTTTATTTTGAAAATCGTTAAGTGTTGTAATCTCTTCTATCTTCTCTGATTTCAAAAAAGTAAACTTGTTTGTATTTGATCATTTAAAAGCAAATTCAAAGATTGTACAAAAAGCTTTCTTTGTAGGCATCAATACTAAGAAAGCGGAAAACAAACACCTGCATTGTGCATTTGCATTTGATAGTTTGCATGATTGATTTAGGAAAAGTGCATTAGAGTGTGCTGATTTCTCTTTGAGAAAAGATGGTGTCTTTCTTTTCCCTTAGTAGCTAGGATTTTCAAAGTTGAAAAGATATAAAGCTTGCTTATCATCTTTAGACTGCATTTAGGAATTGTATCATACATCTCGTGGTGGACCTTGAAAGGCAAACTTTAAAAAGATCAACCTAAAATAAATTGAATGAACTTAACAACGCTTTGTAACATAACGCACAACATAGAGGTCTAGGCTAGAGACGTGTTCCGGCGTCGTTAAGCCTGGTGACTGTCGATCTCGTGGATGGTGGGTGATTCCTCCTGAGGGATGATAGCGCCAATACGGATTGTGCTCCCACGTACCGTCGCGTATATATTGGGAGACCCTTATAGGCATAAAACCTTTATCCTTAGGAAGCCGTGTCTGCCGCCCTACTGATCGCAATGCACTGAACACAGCATTCAGGAAGATCGACCACCCGTACCCTAAAAAGTATTTTGCGGTTTTGCGAAAAGTTTGGCACACCCTCTGCCTAGAACTCCAGAGCAGTTCCTTTTGGCCTTTTTCAGACTCTATAACAGAAAAAGTCCATCCGAGAATTTGTCACTTCGGGCTTGTTAAAACATCGAAGGAGACTAGAGTCATCTTTAGCTTTTTCTCGACTCTTTAAAATTGAAAAAGCAAGTTGTGTCTAAGCGTCGTTAAAATTTATTTTAAACGGAATAATCATCACCATTCCCTCGTTGGTCTTCGAAGTTAGTCCCTTTCATCGCAAGCTCTTGTAGAATCACTAGAAAATCTTTTGGATAGACTAAATATGTTTGAACAACCATCGACATCTAGGACTGTGTCATCCGACACAGCAGCAGCAGAACCTCCTGCTGCTACTCCAACAATGTTCAATGGTATACCATCTATCCCGGCAAGTTATCAACAACAAGCCAGAATCCCATCAGGGACTGCTTCGATGACATGGTTAGTTCCTATTTCTTCGTCCGGATTATCATCTAGTATTTCTTATGTTGAAACTCAACAAATTGATCCAATGTATCTTCAAAGGCCAATCTTCCCTTTAAGTACTGGATTGCCACCATATGGAGGGCAGTATGCCTTTTCATTGTTCCCTCCCGGAGAACAACCATATGGCAGTTTACAACAAAGTTCAGGTCAAACTGGAATTACATCCAGCGGTTGGGTACCAATACTGCCTCAGCAACCAAGGGTTGCATATTCAATGCAACCAGTCCACCCTGTGTCGAATATTCCCACTATACCTGGTATGGTGATTGCGTCGCAAGTACAAGCGCTACCTGTCGTATGTCAACCCCAAGTTTCTCAGGTTGCAATACAACAGCCTCTTGTCTCAACGACTCAATCACAACCTCAGGTTAGTGCCTCCTTATCTGGAGCGACTCGGGATCAAACAAGTACTGTGACTCCTCATCTTGGTCAATCATCCAGTATTGGTCAACAGCAAATGGTTCAACAACCAGAGCTGGTTCAAACTCAACAACCCCCATTCCAACAATCATATCGAGGACCTGAGCAACAAGTCTTTGTAAGTAATGGGCAATCACATTTCCAAAGCGGTAGTCAACAACCATATTTTAATGGTTATGCCCATCAACCTTGTCAAAGTTGCCAGCATCAAATACATTATGCTGGTATGCAAAGACCCACTGCTCAGGCGATTCCATCTTATCCTGGGTATGCTTCGCCTAACCTGAATCAACAGTTTCCCTTTGTAGCAACTCTAGAATTACCAGATCTAAACCGGCTGACGAATGATCCAATTGCTTATGCCCCTTGGTGGCCAGCGATTCTGCATAAACTTCCGTCAGATATTCCTAAATTTAATGGAAATCCGGGTGAAGATCCGTCGAATCATGTGATGACATTTCATCTGTGGTGTTCATCAAACACCCTAAACGATGATTCGATTAGGCTTCGCCTTTTTTAGAGGACGTTAACTGGTCCAGCGACAAAATGGTATATTGAATTGCCTAGAGCTTCGTTCAACAACTTAAGTACCTTAGCCACGACTTTCTTAACCCATTTTCAATTACCGATAAGGTATGAAACGGGAACGGAACTCCTAACCAACTTCAAACAGACAACAGCCACTCACATATCTGATCATATACATGAGTGGCGACGTCGTCGTAGGATGGTAAAAACATACGTTCCCGATCAGCTATTAGCTGAATGGTTTATCAAATCCTTACTTCCTACAATCACGGAAGATGTGGCAAAGGGGGGAGTCGTAACGGAAGAGCAAGTCATCGCTCGTGCGCAATATCTGGACTTGGTCTATACTCAGTCTGGCACGCTCTACGATAAAATACCTAATGCCCCTAGACCAGAATTCTCAATTCCTCCTCCTCCTAAATCAAACAATGACTCTCATGCCATCGATGGCGTGATTGGCACGATAGACACGAAATCGACAAAGGCTACATCTAAAAGGGCCCGTAAGATTTCCAGTCAAAATGCAAATGAGGAACTTCTTGCCTCGGAAGAAAATGTCGCGTCGACCGACAAGGGCAAACAACTGAAGCAACCAGGGGGCAAGAAGAAAAGGAAAGGGAGAAAAAGGAAACCCCCTGTGGGGTGTCATATATGCGATGAAGATCATTGGGCGAGAGATTGTCCACATATAGCTGAAGTTAAGAAACTCTTTAAGAGTTCAAAAACCTCAGCAGTATTGACTGATCCGTTTCCAAGCCCGGGTACCAAACTGGTTGCTAATCAAAATGCTTCCCAATCCCAAGTGCTTATGTTGTCTATCTCAAAGCAGCAAAATGATGCTTTGGCAAGGAATAAAGATTACGGGAATCCACAGGTGTCGAATAACAAGGCTAATGAACAACCTAGTAGTTCGACAACAACTTTGACCAAAGTTGTGCCACCCACCATTCCTGAACAAATGATAAAGTCACCAAAGGGAGTAGTGTACAAGTCGACATTTAATCCTCGTGCAAAAATAGCACAGAATTATAATATAATAGAGGACCTGGCCCAATCGCCGTCCGCTATGTCGATGCTTGAGGTACCGCAAAATTTCCTCTCCCAAGAGCAAGCTTTATTATCAGCAATAGGTGAAATTGACCCAATGGACTCCAATCTTGTGGCCTTTGATCATAAAGGATATGACCCTCAGTTACCAGCTCAACTAGCTTTCCTTATTCAAGTGAAAGCTCAACAAAACTGTTCATCGAACAATTATTGATGAGGGGGCATCTACGTGTATTATGTCGATGAGTTGCTGGAAGAATTTAGGCTCACCACCCTTGTCGAGATCGTCAACGACGTTAAAAGCATTTGATGGACGATCATACACTCCATACGGGATTTTAAGTAACTTGCAAGTTGAACTAGGGGGCAAAACAGTAGGAATTGATGTTGAAGTAATTGATGGAAACCTCGATTACAACATCCTACTGGGAAGGCCCTGGATATATGCCATGGCCGCAGTTGTGTCGACCTACTTCAGGAAGATTGCATTTCCCTTTCAAGGAGGAATTACAGTCATCGACCAACAAACTTTCCTCCCCGACAGTTCACAAGTTACGGGAAGCATTCCAATGATCCATGGAAGCAATCATTCGCTTCAAAATATTGGAGTAGGTCTCCTAAAAGACCCTGCCTTAATGGGTACTTTTTCCCTACCGCCTGCAAGTAATCTGGCGGAAGTGGCCACAGTGGAAACCTACAATATGAAATCTTCTATATCTAATGGATTCGGAAGATTCCTAAACATTTTGTCAGCATGGATCATTGCCCTAATAGAAATACGGTAAATACAGTGGGCTCCGAGGACGGTTCTAATCTCGTGTCAACCTCGTTAAAAAATGAAACAAGGAGTCATGAGGATAGTTCTTTTACTGTGTCAACCTCATTAAAAAATGAAACAACCTCCTTTCCAAATCTCAAAGGTAAACCTTCATTCCAACCACCAAGTTGAATGCAATGAAGCTTGGGGGGCATGCACCTCGATTTGCGTTGTTATGCTGGGGGCATGCAAACTTATCATCGAGCAGTTTTAGCACAAAGTTCATGCTCGTTAAAAAATAAACGCAAGATCCGAGCAGTTTTAGCACGTAATTCATGCTCGTTAAAAAATAAACGTAAAATCGAGCAAATGTTTCCACCCACGTTTAAGCTCGTTAAAAAATGAACTATCCCGGTAAATAACCACTGTGAATGTAATATCATCAGCCATTAAAGCCTTGGTCGTGTTTGCACCATCACCTCCTCTTTTCCATTGGCCGATCGTTCACCTCCATATGATTGTTTACCCATTTTGAGGAACAGCTGCGAAGAGTGATTTCACCTAGCCATCCTTGTGACACTGCCGTGATTGGAAAATTCCAACCTGTACCTGGAATGAGCTGCTAACCCTGTTTATCACTCGTTCCTCAAAAGACGAGTCTTCTTTAAGCTCTTTTCAACTGACTCGTAAAATATGAAAAGATTGCCGAGTCCTTGGCCTTCCAGCTCGTTAAAGTGACAAGAAGAGCTATCCCTCCTCTAGATTTTAATCTTTTTGGACCTGAGGGATTATTGCACAAAAAGATCGAGCGCTTGTTTTATTCGGCTCGTTAAAACTATCGAAATGTCATCCCTTCTGTATTGTTTTATACTTTTTCGGACTTAAGGGATTAGATGACGAAAAATGACTTTTGGAGTTAACTTTATGTACCTTTTCAAACTCTCTAAAAATGAAAAGGACCGAGTTATCTTTGTCGTTAGACTCGTTAAAATCATTAAATAGCGACAAACTTGTCTTTAGACGAGAACGAGTTTCCCTATAGCTAGGCTCGTTAAAACATAGCGATGGGCTTGCCCAAAGGGCAGGTTATAGAACAAGCATATGTTATCCTCCTCAAGCTTGACAAAAATAAAGAGGTACTGGTCAGCAATGACTGGGGAAAAATTGGGGAAACTAAAGAAAACTTTGATGGTAGCAAGTCGCTCTTGAACATGACACTTTTCCTCCGTACCACAATCGGGTTGGGTTGTTTCATTCACCGGTCACATCCATGGTCTCGCCATACCATCCATATTTGGGGTAATGCTACCGATCCATCGTATCAGTGTCGCCACATGTTCAAGAGAAGTCGTTCAGAAAAAGTCAACCGTGTCCCATCCACTGCCATACATTATCCTTCATCCTTTCATGACCGCCACCCTGAATCATATGTCACAGATTGTTTTCACCTCCATTAAAATCATTAGCTCCGTTCCGTGTCACTGATGTGGGATTCATTAAGGCCCTCCTGTGACGGATCGCTTCTTGTCGACATCAGCTCATTATCCAAGAAGTAGATCTAGGAACAACCCCTTCAGTACTTTGAAGCTTGCATGCCACAATGGCAAGTTTCTCACTTCCGGCGACAGGTATACATCAATGACCTTTGACCGAAATATTTTACGTGGTGTTCGACGCCAAGTCCTTTATTCACACCACGTGAATTGTACTGTAGTACCTTGAGGGTCATTATCATTATCGGTGATTCCTCTCGCGCTTGTTAACGGTTTACATCATTGACCGGTAATCAAGCGATGTCTTTCCATGCTCGACTTCAGAACATTTCTCACATGGATCGACTTGTACTTAGAGTGAAGATCGAACGAGTTTGAAGACCCCGGATCTAGTTTCATCCATCCGGGCTGCGATATATATTCAGGAAAGATAAAGACATTGACATGTACATCATTGCAGCAGATAATCATCCTACTCAAAGGATGATAATTTCATCAAAATTATCAGTCTACCATCAGACGATTGTCTGTTCTATGTACAGAAAAATGAATTTATAAAGCTGAGCATGGGAATGCCCGCCTCAGCTAGATCATGAAAGCAGTATGAAAAATAATGTATTGTATTGTATCTTATTACAGGTCTCCTCCCAGCATTGGATGAACTTCGGATCCCCCTGATAAAGCATTTCACCCAATAAACAGCCTCATACTTTAGGGGGCAACTGTTATAGACATTTGTGTGCCTTATAGCATTGAGCATGAAATGTCCATAATCTAAGGGATCCAAAGTCCCTAAACATGTTGTTCCTACCCCTAGAGGAACAAGGCTAACAAACCATAGCAATTCACAGAAGTTTTCCACCAGAAACTGCTCAAAAACAAGTCAATTCAGGATCATTTCAGTGGCTACACTAGCTGTTTGCGCTGAATGTCAAAGCCAACACTGGCTACCTGCGTTGAATGTCAACTGGAACACTAGCTACCTACGCTGAACGAGAATGGACAAGTGGCAGGCTCATTTCTCAAGGTGTCAAAACCCAGGAAGCTTCCAAAATGACACTTGCCTCAGGGAATTCGACTAGTGATGAGTAAGAGGTTCCAAATCTCCAAGTGGAAGCAAGAACCTCCAAGTGGACTCAAGAAATGACAGAGGGAGAGGACACTAGTCAGATCTCAAGCTCACTCATCCTCTCTCCAAACATCTATATATGGATCTCTCCTCCATGAGATCTAGAGGCTGGAATTTTGTTATTGCAAAGAATTGTTGTTGGTTTGAGACTGGAATCATTGGGTGCTTAATGCTTTGAAGGGGCTGAAGATAGGAATTCCATTTGCTGGGAAGGAGATGCTGGATTAGAGCCCTCTAGGTTGTATCTCTTCCTGAACCTTTTTATTCATCAATAAAGCTATCTTGGTTTCTCCTATATGCTGATGTATTTTGATGTATGAATGTATTAGTGTATTTGGTTTATTTCTAATCCTAAACTAGTTATGAATGTGAAAATCTGTCTTTGTGTAGTGTTCTTCTCTTGTCTCAAGTAGTTGTTCTCTTGTTGCAAGTAGTTGTTCTCTTGTGATCTTGCAGGAAGTTGAAGCTGGATAAGCAAGAAGGCAAGTAGCTGTGAACACCCAAAGAGAAGAGAGACCGGATCGAGGGACAAACGGAAGACACCGGTAAGTCTATTGATCTCTCTTCCTTCACATTTCATAAAGGAAGAAACCAGCATAGCTGTACTCGTTTGTTGCTAAGGCACTGTCACACCTTAGGTGGATAGGATCGTCCTGCATAGGCATTTTTCCCCACAACAGAGATGGTTCAAGGACTTCAAATTTGAAATGGCACCCTACCAAGAATTTTTGAAGCCAGAAAGCAGGTGAAGGAGCCTATGATACAACTAATAGTTCAATATGCCCCTCAACAGTCACAGAAGAAGAAAGTTCAGATCAAGGAGGTGGTACAAGAGCAATCTGTTGATAAAATTGTCCAAAGAAGAGTAACTAGAAGTCAATTGGCCAAGGAAAAAGGGAAGATAGTAATTGTTAATGAAAGCCCAGTGTCAAAGCGAAGTTTGAATGATCTCCTCCAAGCTATTGACATAGAAGAGACCCCTTTGGTCCAAGTAGATTTACTTGAAGTAGATAAAATAAAAACAAAAAGAGTTAAATATTCTAAAAAGCTTCAATTTGATGACCAGGTCTCAGAGTTTGTCTTCAAGCCAAGAAGACCTATGACTAGACATTTAAGAAGGTTACAAGAGGCAGAGCCAGAAACAAGTGAGACAGGGGAGGTAGCAGAATTCCTTGAAGAGCTTGTGGTTCCATCAGTACAATCTTCACTAGTGCACAAAGATGACAGAGGCAAGGTAGTTATCACTCATGACGAAGAATGTAGCTTGGAGGAAGTCAAAAAAAAATTGGTGTCTGCCAATCTTGAGATTGCCCAACTCAAGGAAAGGGCAAGGAGACATGCAGTTGAAAGAGAAAATTTCAAAAGAGTAAAAGCCAGTTGGGAAGATGGAAAAGCTCCAAGATATGAAGTAGTGGGTAGTCATGCTCAATATTTCGTTTGGACCGTCCCTACAATAAAGGAGGCAAGATATGTCAAAAGGGTCAATGAAAAATTAAGAACTAAAATCCGAATGATGAAAAGATAGATTGAAGATTTGAAGATTCAACTGAATGAACCAAAAGAAAAGTCTCAACATAAATGATCCTGACAGTAAGTGAAGAAATTTTGACACAATTTTGATGCGAAACTTACTTTTTGAAGATTGAAGATTATTTTTGGATGGACAATGTCAATTTTGTTTGGCCTATCATCATATCGAGAAGCCATTAAAAATCCAAAGAATGACAAAAACTGTGTTTTTGAATCACACGGCAGTTTCGTATCGCGCTACGAAACTGCTAAAGGTGATATATAATGCGTAGCAATTTCGTAGCACGCTACAAAACTGCTAAAGATGATATATAATGCACAGCAGTTTCATAGCACGCTATGAAACTGCTTCAGATGATATATAATGCACAGCAGTTTCGTAGTGCACTACGAAACTACTGAAACTACCAGTTTTGTTTTTATGGATCAATATTGAAATGAAATGGGGACCATTATGAAAGTATGCTGCTGCAGAGACACAAAAAAACCACTTTAGAAGTTTTGAACCTCAAGCAAAGGAAAATTAAAGGGATGAGGAATATATGGAAAATCCAAACCCTGCACTACGAAAATAGCAATCATTTCGTAGCTCAGACAGTTTGTCAGGCTTCAGGCAGCATTCAAGAGGTTTTTGTCTTAACACGAGTCTATGAGTAGGATCTGTGGATTAATTCAATGCATCACATGTGATTAAAGGAGAAAATATGGTCAGCAGACTTCGGGGAACCTCCTTGGATACCAAAGCAGCAATACAGGGGCAGTTTCCTAATATCCAGGAATAGTTAAAGGACAAGCAATCAAAGGCCAGCATGGAGTTCAAAGTCATCACTTAAGACAAAGATGAAGAAGGACAATTGTCAAAGAATGAGTTTATTTCATAGTCAAGGTTGTTGCCAGCATAATAAGGAGTTACACTCCTAGCTGTATTAGGTGTCTAGGACTACTAGTTAACAGCTAGTTGTAATTAATAGTTTGTTTAGAGATCAATAGGTGTCAGGTCAAGTAAAATTCGAATTCCCCTCATGCTGGAGGAAGGAATCCAAGCTTGTAATGAAACTCTATATATGAAAAGAGATGTAATGCACCAAAGGTTGGAAATTTTCTGAGAAAACACTCATATTGTGTCATTGTAGAAGACTATGTTTTTATAATGTAATACAGAGTTTGGCTTTACTTCTCAGGATTCAGAAAAGAGTTCAATGCTTGATTGTCTTATGATTTTCCTCATTTCCTCATTTGTAGTGGTATGAATGTATGTTACTTAGAACCCATTGATAATGCTCTAACTTCCTTCATGCATTTGTAGACTGTGTTTCCTACATGTTCTTATGTGTTACTGATATATTGAACTCTTGATGCCCTGACTTCCATGTTAAGCTAATATTACTGTGATACTGAAACATATGCTGACTCCATAAGCCCAATGGATGTTTGTTGATTGTGTTCAACCATTTATACCTTTTCACTTGTTTTTTTCCATAGAGTTAGCCATCTAATCCTTAATTGAAATCTTTAACCCAGTGAGAGAATGTTATAGATCTAACCCAGAAATATATGACAATGGAAATAAACCCAGAAATAATAAGATAGAAATATATAGAAATGATTCTCTTTATTTATATCAAGACCCTTAAGGTAGGGTAACACCATACATTCACTCCTTAAGGAAGGAGAACACTCCACAAGCCATATGCCTGTTCATACAATCATTCTTCACTTCATATCTCTCCATGTGGAGTCTCTAGCCTCTATATAGGCCTCATACGTACAATACCATGCATCATTACCATGGTTCCCTCATACCATCAACTAATACCATGGGCCCATTACATTATTATTAACTGCTTGTGGTCCCTTACATGACATGGGTTAACCACCTTATTTATTACTATGGCCCATACCATTATTACATTATTACCTTGGGTACCTCCCTTGGTACCCCCTATTATCCCCCCTAGGTATATAACATTCCACCCCGCTAAGCATGTTTCGTCCCTGAAACATGGGAAGAACACAAATAATAATATCTACTCAAAAGAGTAGTCCACTGGTACCATGCATGTGCATCTAGCCATCCAAGAGAAGGTGAATCGTGGATCTCGCTGGTGCCTCGCTCGCTTGAGATGGAAGTTGACCGTGGCATCTCTTCTGTGTTGATGTGTAGTGGGTGGATCTTCTCTCCTTGCTATCTGTCATGTGACTACTTGGTTTCCATCTTGATGGTTGTCTTGCGGGGTGATGTGGGTGATGATATGTTGAAGTTTTAACCCACGATGTCTTTTTCTTTAATTCACCCTGTTGTGGTGCCTGTTGTGGTGTCTTCTTTTTCAATATGACTTCAACCACTGAGCTGTCCTCGGATGTATCAGCACCTGTAGCCTTTTCTGCTTCAGCCTCTGTTTGTGTTTGATTATCTATCATTACTAGCTCATCATCAAACTCTGGAACATCTTCTGCTTCAGCCTCCTTGGACTCTACCTGCTTATTAATGGAAATATCCTGTAATGTAATTTTCTTCTTTTTATACCAAAGCTTCAGGAATTTCTTCTGCACATTAATATTTATGGTACCCACTGATTCCATCCAAGGGTATCCCAAAACAACATCCATGTTATCCATATCTGAAGCATAAAAATCACCATGAAACACATACTTATCCATAGAAAGCTTCAAATCCTTATAAATTTGCACATCCTCATCATCAACCTGTGTATTTTCAACTTGTTTTGTTGGAACTTGCAATTTTTTTGCCAAATTAACATTGATAAAATTATGCTTGCAACTAGGATTTATAGACACAATGATCTTCTCCTTTTGAATCAATCCATGAACCTGCAATAAGGAGACACCTGTAGCAAATAATCCCTTATGTGTCGCATTCTCCTTTTTTCTAGCACGAGACCATTTGTCTAAAAGGACTTTTTCAAATTCTGCATCTGAGAGTTTGGTCAACTGTTTGTTATCAAGTGAGAGATACCATTTATAAGCCTCATCTTTGAAACCAAACCACCATGAATTCCTCCAATTTTTTGCCCATGCTGACTTTTGTTGTTTTATGTATTCTTCAATAGTAGGACCATTATCTTTTCCTGTAAATAATAGAACCTTGCTAGAAGCCATGAAGAGGGTTTTGAAAAAAAATGGTGAAAATTTGAATTTGTCACAATTCTGTCAATATTGCTCAGAATCTCTATTATAACCTATTTTTAAAAATGGAACAATCATTCTGCATCTGCCCATGTGATAAAAATCCTGATCCAGGCACTAGAATTCCAGATCTGCGCTGCTACTCTCCCGCCGTCACCCAAAATTTCTGCAAAAAGAGCTGATTTTAAATCAGCGATATCTCCCTCATCCGGACTCCGATTTGACCGATTTTTTTTTTTGAAATCGGGTGTTTTTTCCCAAAGAATATAGAACTACAATTATATTTTTCATATCTTGCACCAGGGCTTCTAGATCTGTGCCGCAAACTTGCTGCCCTGAAAATTGTCTACAACCCCACTGATTTTTAGATCAGCGATATCTCCTTCATCCGGACTCCGATTCAGCTGATTTGTTTTTTGAATTTGGGTATTTTTTCACAAGGAATACAGATATGCAATTAGATTCAGCAAATCTTGCACCAAAATGTAAATATATGATCTACAAATTCGCCACCCAAAAAATCCCTGCAAAAATAAAAAATAAAAAAATTTCCACGTTTGCCCAAGAAAGTGCTCTGATACCAATTGTTATAGATCTAACCCAGAAATATATGAAAATGGAAATAAACCCAGAAATAATAAGATAGAAATATATAGAAATGATTCTCTTTATTTATATCAAGACCCTTAAGGTAGGGTAACACCATACATTCACTCCTTAAGGAAGGAGAACACTCCACAAGCCATATGCCTGTTCATACAATCATTCTTCACTTCATATCTCTCCATGTGGAGTCTCTAGCCTCTATATAGGCCTCGTACATACAATACCATGCATCATTACCATGGTTCCCTCATACCATAAACTAATACCATGGGCCCATTACATTATTATTAACTGCTTGTGGTCCCTTACATGACATGGGTTAACCACCTTATTTATTAATATGGCCCATACCATTATTACATTATTACCTTGGGTACCTCCCTTGGTACCCCCTATTATCCCCCCTTATATACCTAGGGGGGATAATAGGGGGTACCAAGGGAGGTACCCAAGGTAATAATGTAATAATGGTATGGGCCATATTAATAAATAAGCTGGTTAACCCATGTCATGTAAGGGACCACAAGCAGTTAATAATAATGTAATGGGCCCATGGTATTAGTTTATGGTATGAGGGAACCATGGTAATGATGCATGGTATTGTATGTACGAGGCCTATATAGAGGCTAGAGACTCCACATGGAGAGATATGAAGTGAAGAATGATTGTATGAACAGGCATATGGCTTGTGGAGTGTTCTCCTTCCTTAAGGAGTGAATGTATGGTGTTACCCTACCTTAAGGGTCTTGATATAAATAAAGAGAATCATTTCTATATATTTCTATCTTATTATTTCTGGGTTTATTTCTATTGTCATATATTTCTGGGTTAGATCTACAACAATTGGTATCAGATTTACAACAATTGGTATCAGAGCCTTATATACCAATTGGTAACAATTGTTGTAGCTTTGATACCAATTGTTGTAGCTCTGATGCCAAAGATATATGATAACAGAAACAAACCCAAGAAAGAACAAGATCCAAATAGATAGAAATTCTTCTTTATTATCAAACCCTTACGGTAGGGCAACACCATACATTCACTCCTTAAGGAAGGAGAACACTCCACAAGCCATATGCCTGTTCATACAATAAATCTTCACTTCATATCTCTCCATGTGGAGTCTCTAGCCTCTATATAGGCCTCATACATATAATACCATGCATCATTACCATGGTTCCCTCATACCATCAACTAATACCATGGGCCCATTACATTATTATTAACTGCTTGTGGTCCCTTACATGACATGGGTTAACCACCTTATTTATTACTATGGCCCATACCATTATTACATTATTACCTTGGGTACCCCCTATTATCCCCCCTAGGTATATAACAGAGAACCCTCTCAGGTTGAGGAGGCTAAGCCTCAGCCAAAAGATTGGTTTGAAACAGTTACTCAAAGTCTTCCTGATCAACAGCCTATCAGGGTCTGGTTTTGTGATAACACCTCCTGTGAGTGGGTGCTCACAAACAAAGTGATGTAAATAAGTAGGTTCTTAGTTCACATGATAACAACAAATAGATTGGTGAATTTTTTCCATTGGGTTTCCACGGAAAAAATACTTGTGTCAATATGTGTATGATGCTCCTGTGATGGATTGTACATACATTTGAATGCCTTTCCTTGATGTTGATTTTTATTTTGTATGAATTATCTCACAAGTAATTAACAAGTAGAGGAAATAATTAAAGACTTATTCTTAAAAGTTTTAAGAACCTCACTATTACTGATACATGCCCCTCCCAATAATCCCTTATTCCAACAATTGGTATCAGATAAAATTTCCTTTAGCAACAATCTAACTATTGGAAGGTAGCTCCATAAGGAATTATGTCTAGGAAAATTGAGTCAAGAGGCTTACTCAAGCAGAATACCAATATTTGTTGGGACAAACTATGCCTTTTGGAAAGTAAGGATGGAAGCTTATCTGATGTCCCTAGGAGTAGATGTTTGGAGCTTTGTACAAGTATATTATGATTTCCCTAATGTTCCTCCCACTGATGGAGATGGTAAAAATTTATATGGAAATAATTCTAAAGACAATAATTCCATTCCCTTTGGCTTTAGTCAATTCGAACTTATAAAGGTTATGCACTACAAGTCTATCCAAGAAGTGTGGGTGAAGCTCAATCAGATTCATGAAGGAGATGAGAAAGTCAAGCAAGCCAAAATTTAAACCTTTATAATGAGATTTGAAAGCTTAAAAATGAATGAAGAATAAAGTATAGCAGAATACTTCCTCAAAGTTTATGAAGTGACAAATATGATTCGAGGACTTGGTGAAGAGATCAAAGAAGATATAATTGTTCAAAAGGTCTTAAGATCTCTACCCACAAGATTTAATGCCAAAGTCTCTGCCATTGAAGAGATGGTTGACTTACAGAATCTTAATATGGATCGGTTTCTTGGTACTTGTTGGCATTGTTGTGTGTGGAGTATGATTGTTCAGAGGTCTTTGCTTCAGCCGGATGTATACCCCAGGAAGTTTTGTACACCCCTCCACGCGGGGGGGGTGCGGGGGGGACTTGTCCCCCCCGTGGGGGTCCGGGGGGGCCCATCCCCCCGGCTGGGGGGTCCGGGGGCCAGCGGTCCCCCGGCGGGGGCTCGGGGGCAGCTCCCCCGAAGCCAAAAATAAATGTAAAATTGCCTTGTAAAAGTATAGTAATTTCCAGTCAATCTGGGTCGTTCATTAGGCAGATGATCTAATGGTAGAACTTATGTTTAGTTTAGGGTTTTTTTCCCTAGAAGGAAACCCCTCTATTTGTATGAGGGTATTGTATTTGAGGCTGTGAAATAGATGTGTATTCTGTGAGCGAGAAACAGAGAGGTGAGACTGTGAGAGAAAACAGAGGATATTACATCGGATTTGTTGTAAGTTGTGTCTCTTCATTTTGCTAGATAATAGAAAGGAAAGACTGGCTGTTCAGGGTGGACGTAGCCCAAACTGGGTAAACCACGTTGTTGGAGAGGTAAATCCCCTCTACAGATAGAGGTCATCCTACTAGCCCAGAACGGGTCTAGCAACAATCAATCAATGCTACTGTGCAAGTTCCTAATTGCAAATAAAAGAGAGGCAATTGACACCTACTTGGATTCCAACGCTATAGTTTGATGAAGAGATGTCGCTCTCGCTCCTTCGCTCTGGCCGGTCACGATCCTCCACGATCTCCGTGAATAGATACCTGCACACACGAAGAGAAAGACAAACACAAGCGTGAAATCTAATAAAAGCAATTATACATCAGTCAGAAAGGATGTAATTCACATTAACCATTACAAAGACAAATGAGAATGGAACCATAACAGTAGTCATCTATTATTAATCAAAAACAGAGAAAGGTACAACCAAAGTTCTGACGCTGAGTCCTTCTCTAGAGGGTCCAGCCAGCAAGTCTCTTAAGCATTCACCCTTGGAGGTAGATTCTCCCAAAACAAAGCTCTCTCTCACACAAGCAATACTCACAACCTTCCTTAAGCTTCCTCTAACAAAACCACACTTGTCACACCAACTACCTACTAGCAGCAGCAGTCTAAGCACTATGAATTCCACACTATCCAAAACTAGCTGCTCATGTCAATGGTGGAGGTTTAAATAGGAGAAGGAGTCTCCATGAATGGTGGGAGGACAATCTTATCTTCAAGGAAGGTGGTTCCAAATGACGAACAGACATGCCATAGAAGGGAGGGTGATACTCACAAGGCCAACAACCAAGTCTGGAACCATCTGGAAGGTTGGTTGTTGGAACAAATTCGCCCAAACTGGATCAGCGCGGGCGTAACACTGAACTGGAGCGCTGACAACGCATCATAATAACAGAGCAGACTGTGTCAGCGTGGCTCAATACTTTTATAGGATGCGCTGGCTCATGAAATTTGACCAGCGCGGAAAATCCGTGTGCTTCCGCGCTGGCAGCGCATCAGTTACACTATCAGCGGCCCGTCAGCGTGGTTATTTTAATAACAGACGCGCTGATGAAATAAACTTTGGCAAAGTGGGTCATTTGGCTAGTTTAGAGAGCATGAGCATGGTGCATTTGATTTCATGACATAGTAGGGAGACTGACAGGGAGACAGTGACAAATTTCTGCGTAACAGATGCCCCCTAAAGCATGAAGCCCGAGAGAGTGGGAGGGGTGAAATGCTTTACAAAACTGCTGAACTGGAACACGACCAGGAAGGACCTGCATGTATGTACAACTGATATCTCGATTACATGTAGTCTAGGCATGGGCGCAACCATCCAAAAGACATATGAAGAAGGTCTGTGGTATGGACGCAGCCACCCAGCTGAAGAGACCATAAAGATAAGAGGGTATGGTCGCAGCCATCCCAAAGACTCAGGTATGGGCGCAGCCATCCATCAATGAGTCATGTAATAATAATCCACAAAATCGCAACCTGGTTCCTAACAGACAAAAACCAGGGTCTTGCGCTCCATCCCAACCCGAACATAGTACAAGTCCAAGCATGTGAATACATGAGTTGAAGTCGAACATGCATGAACATTGTCTGATTACCAGTCAATGATGGAAACCGTTAACAGACGCGAGAGGTACCACCAATAATGACAATGGTCCTCAAGGTACTCATAGGTACAATCCACGGCATGTGAATCAATGAGCTGGTGTCGAACACCCGCAGAATCATTCGATCGGGGGCCAATGATGAAAACCTCACGTCGAACACGAAGAACCTGCCATTGAGGCATGCAGGCTCTAAGGCACCTGAAGGGAGTCTCTAGGTCACTTTCCTGGATAATGAGCTGAAGTCGACAAGAAATAACCTTGATCGAAGGTGGGCCGTGATGTTTCCCACATCATCGACACGAGACAGAGAAGGATAAAATATTTTGTGCGAGACATCAGAGGGAGGTGGTAATCTTGCAGAGGCCAACTTCTCTTGAACATAACGGCGGCACAACAGCGGATTTGGCAGTATCTGACATCAAAGGAGTAGAGGTCATGGTGAAAATGGCAATGAGTAGATGAGAGGTCAAATAGGATAACCCAAACCCACGGAGGCTAGTGTAAAACAAGATGAGAAATCCCCACCCAGACACGAATTCAGACGAGTGCCATGTTCAAGAGCGACATACTGCCGACACGACCATTATTACAGCTTCATTTTCCCCACCATTTCTGGCAGGTACCCCGGTTATTTTTGGATGACAAGCTTGATGGGGATAGCATATGCTTGGAAAGGCGTCATTTTGACAATGTCTGATGTCATTGAGTTTTAACGAGCCTGACAAAGGAGAAGCTCGGCGTATTTTCTTGTTTAGAGAGTCTGAAAAGACAGCAGAAAAGAAAACTCCAGGGGGTCCTTTTTCGTAAAGTTGTGTCTCTCGAGCCCGAAAAAGTATAAAACAATGCTCGAAAGAACCGCCCGACCAATATGATCGAGGAGTACTTTTCGTGAATAGTAGCTTCGACCCGAAAAAGTAAAAAAGCAGTCGAAAGCACGTCATTTTAAAGCCAATAACAAGTGCGAAACGACAAACACCTGGCAATATTTTTAAGTTAAACGGTCGGAAAAAGAGCTTAAAAACGACCGCCTCTCGTTCCTTTTAACGAGCCGAAAGGAAGCTCGGCCATCTTTTCTTGGTTTATGTCGGAAAAGAGCTTAAAGACGACATTTTTTGGGACCAAGTGTACGAAGAATCGTTATGACCACGCCGGTTACTAGAACCTGCACAAGAACACCACCCGCATAAACCTGTTCGATATGTGTAAAAACATAGTAAAACATGCATAAAAGCATAATACAGTGACATTAGTGCTAAATCCATGGTGAAAATATGACAAAAACCCACATTGATAAGAAATTATAGCTAATTATGAATTTTTTACCATAAATAGGGGGGTAAAAGTCATTTTTTACCATTGTTACCATTTTGAGTTGTGAAGAACGTTGAGGAGCTGCCAGGTTGACTGAGCGATTTCCAGCCCGTGCGGACACCATTCATCCGGAAGCTTGTTCCAGGTAGGTTCTCCTCTTCCTGCATTTCATTTTGAGTCTTTTTGAGAGAAATTCCATGGTGGGATTTGGCCGTTTGGGCAAATTCTTGGAGCGTTGGTGCACTCTCGGTCAGCGCGGGTTTCCCGCTCGGGTCCGCGCTGATCGATTTAACTTTACACACACCACCTCTTGGGTCAGCGTGGAAAACCCGTGTGCTTCCGCGCTGACCCAAGGAAAAAACAACGGGGCGCCATGATCAGCGCGACTGTTTTAAAAACAGCCGCGCTGACGCCGTAAAGATTTGTTTTTAAGAAAATGAACGTACAAATTCCAACGGTTAGCGCTCTAATATTTTTTCATGGTCTTGCAGGGCAAAATGTCTTTTGTTTGGCAAGAGAGAGCTCACGATGATGAGGATATAGCCGCTTATGCCATTGCCGAATGCCGAAATGCAATGCGGGCATGCGGGTTCTTGAAATTCTTCCTTACTCCGCGCCTGAGGGCGCAACCTGATCTGCTCGAGCTCTTAATCAGAGCTTGGAATCCAGTTGATGGAAAATTCACGATCCGTGGTCGGGACATTGAGTTTGATTCCACGGATATCTATTTTTTGACTGGATTATCACGCCGGGGCCAGATGCCCATCCTGGAGGGGAAACGACCCAGCGGTGAGACTCTTGACCAGCTGATGGCTCGAGTGTGTCCAGGGGCTGTTAAAACACGGAGCGGGAAGGTTGGTATTCCGACGGTGAACGACATGGTTCTTCGCACCATACTCTTTATGGTGACACGGGCAGTGGGCTCTTTGGCCAATCATGAGGCCTCAAAGACCCATCTACTACTGGCTCTTGAGTGCTTACAGCCCACCATTTTCAACTGGGCAGCAGCTGTGACGACCAGCATGAAGAGGCAGTTGAGCAACTGTCGATGTGGAGAGTCGAAGCAGTTTGCTTATGGGTCGCTCTTACTCCCGCTCATGCTGGAGCGGGTGCTGGCCCTACAGCTATAGACCATGGCCGTGGATCCACCTAGAGGTCCCCGGGAGACGAGGGCCAGCCGATGGGCCCGCGTCATGCCACGTGGAGGTGGCGGCCGCCCAGTGGCTTGGGGAGTGTATTTTCGAGAGTGGCTGGATCGGCAGGCCATTCTCGTAGAGGACTGGCCATATGCTGGTATGGACTTCTGCAACGATCCCGACATCCACGGGAGAGCATTGGGATGATGGAGGTATGACACTTGATCTCATTTTAATATTTTTTAATGTTTTTGATTTTTTATGTACATGTCTTGATAAATGTCACGGTGTGCAGATGTGGGACCCGTGAGACCCATTGGCCTAGCCCCAGAGGCACGAAGAGAGGGGCAAGGAGCTGGAGCCCTGGCCCTAGTTCCTCCAGGAGTTGACACGTCGGAGACTATAGCTCGCAACCTCGAGGGTTTGCTGGAGGGGGTGATAGATTACCAGGGGGTCGAGGAGGTCCCCATAGCTCATCAGATCCACACAGTGGGGGTGGAACCCAGGATTCACCGCCTTTTCAGGTGGGTGGCACAGGCAGCTGTATGCTATAGAGAGCATAACCTAGCTCAGTAGTCATCTAGGTTTTATTTCCACTGATGTTTTGAGAGACATATGACTCAGATGTACTGAGGACACCGGCTTTACTTTTTGACATATACACTTATTTTTGAGTGCCTTAGCGCGCCACACGATATATATATATATATATATATATGTTGTTTTTGGATGGATCTTTTCACATGTGATGATGTTTGTATATGTTATGCAAATGTCTAATACAAATGTGATCTAATTGTACCAGTTGCACAACATGTGATCCACACACATTTTCATTTTTATGCAAGCTTAAAAGCACACATGCAGTCACACATGCAAACTATGCTTGGAAAAGAAATTATTTACATATACATATGCTTATTCCTAGATGGATCTTTTTCATGTGATGATGTGTTTTATATGCTATGCGACTGTTCGACACACATGTGATCTGATGTATCTACTTGCATAACAAACGACCCATTGTGGAATGTATTTACGCACACGCATATATTTTATTTTTACGAAAGCTTGAAAACACACATGACAATCACGTATGCAAACTATGCTTTGAAAATGGATTTTATTTTGATGCAAGCTTAAAAGCACATGGTACATATGCAAACTATGCTTGATGGTAAAGGAAATGGGCATGCCCCCCAGCATCGTGTCTCAATTCGAGGTACATGCCCCCCAAGCTTCAGTCCATTGAAAATGGGTTGAAGGTTGACATAACGGTTATTGCGCTCGAATTGCACGAGCTCATGTTTCATTGTTTTAACGAGGTTGACACAGGTAAAAGAACTATCCTCGGACACAAGTCGTTTCATTATTTTAACGAGGTTGATACATTAGCAAAACTATCCTCGAGACTCCCTGTTTCATTTTTTAGCGAGCTTGACACAAGATCAGGAACTATGCTCGGATCAGACTGCCTCATAATGAATAGGAAGTCGGTGCCTCCAAGAGTGTTATTCCTGGTGAAAGGACCACATCTTGGAAGTCAGGACCTAATGCCCCCAGGACACTATGAACGACGGTGTCATCACTGGGTACGGGCACAGGGTAGGTGGCCACGTAGTTGATCTGCGACGGGGCAGATACAACTGGTGGATAAAAACTAGGAGGGGGCGACAACTGCGCAGGAGGCATCGGGGGACTAGCGAACGACAATTGATCGATAGTCACAATTCTTCCATTGTGTGGAAATCAAACCACATGGAAAAGCGAAGAAATAAGTGCCCCCATGGCGTAAACATAGTCGCGACCAAGGAGAAGACTAAAGTCTAAAACACCTTGGGTAACCAAGACGTCTATATAGATGGTTTTTCCTCCCAAAGTAATAGGGAACTTCAGGAGAACTCCTAGAGATGGACAGGCTCCTCCGTCGAAGGCCAACAGATTCTGTGTGACCGGCCCGAGCTACAGGGAACCTAGAGCTTTCCAAGTAGTGTACGGCATAAGGCTAACCGATGCACCTTCATCCAGAAGAGTGCCAGGTACTGCCTTATCACAGGCAAGTACCGTAACCTGAAAGGGCACATGGGATGGAAGGCGACCGGCGATCAGGCGATTCCAATCAAAGGAAGCGACCAGACTACTTGGTGGGGGAATCATATGATTGCCCCCAGGTGCTAAAGGGAATGAAGGAGAACCTTCGGGAGCAGCCGGGTTAGGAGAATCATTTCGGGACTCCGGAAAATCTGAAGAGACGAGAAGCTCGTGAGCATGATTCTCTTCCGAAACAGAGTGAGCGAGCGGCGGACTCGAGTCGACACTCTTTCCGACCAATGGTTGGTCCGGAACAGGCTGGACAGAGCCGGGTTCGGGAAGAGGGGCCTGGACAAGAGAAGAATGTGAACCAATCTCATTGTCGGGAGGCGGAGGATCTGCGGCTGCAGAAAGACGTTGATATCCAACGGGAAGTTGGGGTGAGGGAGCTGGGAGACTTTCCAAGACACTGGAGGCTTTATCCATGAGTGGACAAAGGTGAAGGGGATGATTGCCTTCACAAAGTCTACAAGGGACTCGAATCTTCCCTTTTCCCTTACTATTTCCAACTAATAAGGTAGCATTGCCGTGAGCTTCAGAGGGCGATGAGGGGTGGGCCGGATCGCGAGACCATTTTTCTAGTACCTTGGGAATGCCAGGACAATTGCGAAGAAGATGGTCCTCCTTGCACAATCGACAAGGAAACTTAACCTTCCGCGGAGGAGCAGAAGGTGGCCCAACTTCAGGTGTACTCGGAGTAAGAGCTGTACTTCTAGCCTCTCCCTTGGGAGCCTTCTTCTTCTTGGTCTTCTTCTTCTTCTTCTTAGCCACCTGGTTATCCGAATCGAGACTTTCACCAGGCGAAGTACAAGAGGAAGACGTAGAAGTAGGCGTCGAAGGGGAGAGGTCCACCTTAGGATCAACATGATGTTGTTCAGGTGGAGGGACTGATGGACTAACAGCCGACACGGTAGGGACCAAAGAGGTTGAAAACAACCAAACAGGCAACCCGACAGTTAACCCTGGAAGGGATAACGTTGCCATATAAGGAGCACCAACATTCCCGAGAGGAGGGAAATGACCAGGATTCCCGTCAGGAGGGGAACTTGGGTTGGTGAACCCTGGAAAAGTTGCCATGCGAACAAAAAGAAACCTATTCAAGCTAACACAAGATTTAACCAGGTGATGTTATCGTGGCCGAATAAATTTTTAAGACACAGGAACTAAACTTGGCCTTTTCATGTTTCAAGAGTCGAGAAAAGGACGAAAAGATGACTCTAGTCTCCTTCGAATGTTTAATGAGCACGAAGTGACAAGACGCTCACTGGCACCTTTTCATTTAGGGAGTCCGAAAAGGATCAAAAGTGACTGCTCTGGAGATTCTAGGCAAAGGGTTTACCAAGCAATCCGTAAAACTGCTTATACACCTTGGCAATCGTATGAGAACCAAGGACTTTCCGTACTGTAGTCAATCTTCCCGAATGCTGTGTTCGGTGCGTTACGGTTCGCAGGGCGGCAGACTCGACTTCCTATGGATCAAGGATAAAAGCCTAGTGGGGTCTCCCTATATACGCGACGGTACGTGGGAGCACAATCCGTGTTAGACCACTATCGAGTCACAAAAGGAGGAATCACCCAACCGTAATGTGAAACAACAGTGACTATGTTTAAAGACGCCGGAACACGTCTCTAACCTAGACCTCTAGATGTTTGCGTTAAGTTCCAATGCGTTTTTAGGTTTATTCAGTTTATTTTATGGTTGATCTTGAATTAAGTTTCGGTTTCAGGCCTTATCGTGTGATCTCTCACAATTTCCTAGATGCAAACTTCATGCCAAAGAATTCCATTTCGTTCGATGAATTCTAACTATGAGAGGGTTAAGAGCTTTCAACCAAACAAAACGAACTCAAACAATCAAACAATCTAATGCAACTAATGACAAAGAAATGAAATTTTTCTTTTGAGAACACAAATCAATGAAATGCTCTTCTTTTCATTAACTATTGAATGCAAAAGACATCAGTTTGATTTCTTCTTCAATGGCATTGTGCACTTTAAAATGAATTTTGAAAGACAGCAACACCGAGCAAAAAGAAGTAAAATCACTCAATGAAAAACACAACAAGCATGAAAAGAGTTGATTGAACCCTAGCAACTGTGATCTGTGTCTGGGGTAGTGAAACAATCCGAGGATCGGTTCAATGACAATCACCTCAAACAAACAAGAAAAAAAAGCAAAAAGAGGAAGGTTTCCGCAATAGCAAAGGCAAGTAGCAACGAACTTTTGTGAACAAGTGAATAAAACAAGGTCAATCCAGTAAAAGCTGGATGATGGCACTAGGTCACGGGACACAAAAACGAAATTCGTCCGACAAGACTTTGCAAGCAAGTGTGTCACAATTGAAACAATAAATATCAAGTCATAGACCAAGTAGAAAGAGCTGGAGATAGTCAAACCAACAGGCTCAGGAGGCAAAATTGAAACAAATTCAATTTTACAGGATCAGCGCGGGTAGCGCTCAGCAACAATGCGCTGACAAGAGGTCACACGTAGCAACTAGGCGCTGTCAGCGCAGAAAGACACGACTTAAGTGCGCTGGTTCGATTTCAGAACCGTCGCGACTATTTTACATACAAGCGCGATGACAACGGGGTTAAAGCAACAGCTATGCGCTGTCAGCGCAACTGTTTTGATATAAACCGCGTTGAGGCTAAAAAAGAGGCAAAATCAAGCCAAAAACTCCCAAACCAAGGCCAGAACTCTTTAAACAATTAATACACCTCCCAGACTGAACCAGGAAGCCTAAAAGCAGAGAACTAATCCCCAATTTTGAAAAGAGAGAACAATCAAACTCAAACACAAAAATGAACAAAAAGGGACAAAGGCCAGCTCCCCAGCGGAGTCGCCAAATTGTTGGAGAGGTAAATCCCCTCTACGGATAGAGGCGATCCCTACTAGCCCAGAACGGGTCTAGCAACAATCAATCAATGCTACTGTGCAAGTTCCTAATTGCAAATAAAAGAGAGGCAATGGACACCTACTTGGATTCCAACGCTATTGTTTGATGAAGAGATGCCGCTCTCGCTCCTTCGCTCTGGCCGGTCACGATCCTCCACGATCTCCGTGAATAGATACCTGCACACACAAAGAGAAAGACAAACACAAGCGTGAAATCTAATAAAAGCAATTATACATCAGTCAGAAAGGATGTAATTCACATTAACCATTACAAAGACAAATGAGAATGGAACCATAACAATAGTCATCTATTATTAATCAATAACAGAGAAAGGTACAACCAAAGTTCTGACGCTGAGTCCTTCTCTAGAGGGTCCAGCCAGCAAGTCTCTTAAGCATTCACCCTTGGAGGTAGATTCTCCCAAAACAAAGCTCTCTCTCACACAAGCAATACTCACAACCTTCCTTAATCTTCCTCTAACAAAACCACACTTGTCACACCAACTACCTACTAGCAGCAGCAGTCTAAGCACTATGAATTCCACACTATCCAAAACTAGCTGCTCATGGCAATGGTGGAGGTTTAAATAGGAGAAGGAGTCTCCATGAATGGTGGGAGGACAAGCTTATCTTCAAGGAAGGTGGGTCCAAATGACGAATAGACATGCCATAGAAGGGAGGGCGATACTCACAAGGCCAACAACCAAGTCTGGAACCATCTAGAAGGCTGGTTGTTGGAACAAATTCGCCCAAACTGGATCAGCGCGGGTGTAACACTGAACTGGAGCACTGACAGCGCATCATAATAACAGAGCAAGTTGTGTCAGCGCGGCTCAATACTTTTATAGGATGCGCTGGCTCATGAAATTTGACCAGCGTAGAAAACCCGTGTGCTTCTACGCTGGCAGCGCATCAATTACACTATCAGCCGCCCGTCAGCGCGGTTATTTTAATAACAGACGCGCTGATGAAATAAACTTTGGCAAAGTGGGTCATTTGGCCAGTTTAGAGAGCATGAGCATGGTGCATTTGATTTCATGACATAGTAGGGAGACTGACAGGGAGACAGTGACAAATTGCTGCGTAACACACGTATATTTGTGTCTCTCTTGTTTTTTGCATTTTCTGTGTTTATATTTCTGCAATATTTTATGTGTTACATTGCTCCGTAATATATAATTTTCTAACAGGCATTATGATGCAAGTGTTGTCCTTGATGGCAACTTACTCAGATGACAGTTCATAGTGAATCAGGTCAACAGCAAAGGATTACAGATCAGAGTCCAAAGAATGAATAAAGAGAGGTATACGTTGGTTCACTTTGTCCAAGAAGCGTATACACATGGGTTAACAAAACAAAATGAGCGTATAACTTATACACGCACTTTCACAAGAGGAAAAGTGCGTACATGTGGAAAACCAAGTAATTGATCCAAGGTATTTTGATCCAAGGTATTGGTCCAAGGTATTTGGTCCGAGGTTTTTGGTCCAACGTATTGACCCCAGGTATTTGGTCCAAGGTATTAGTCCTAAGTAGTTTTGGTCGAAGGTATTGAGAAAGGACTAAGAGTATATAAGCAGGAGAAGATCATTAGGCCGGCAGTGCAAGCAATGAGATTCTAAGGAATACTTCTATCTGAAGTATATTTTATGTTGCAGGGTTGTGTTTGGGACTGGATCTAAAATATTCATGTGAACCATGAGTTCAATATTGGATCAAGAATCATGAGACTTGAAATGACTTATTCTTGAATGATTTGATATTGGTTGAGACTAGATCTGATGTTTTGCGCCTATTCTATTTGTTATCTATCATGATCTAGCTTTTTCTGAAGTCTGGAATTGCAGCAAATTTTTGAGTCAATATTTGTAGATCTATACGTAGGTTCGTCTCGTCCAAAGAGCATGTACATGTAGGTTCAGTTCTTTCAAGTAGCATATACAAAAGAAAAGCTTCTTTTCAAATTTGACTGATCTATCTGATCAAATTCTGTTTTTTTATTGTTTTCTATCAATGAAGTCTTCTTAGATCTGAATGAAAAACTAAATGCATAAGGAGGCTGGCATTTGATTGATTGATTGTATAAGTGAGAAGAAGTGATCTATGTCCCTACCTATGTAAAGCTCTATAGATATTCAGTATATTGATGGTTGGTACAGACTTGATTCAAAAGTTTATGTTTGCGGTAGTTTTGAAGGTATACGTAGGTTTAATTCACAGAAGTAGTGTATACATGCAAGTTAGGTTCAGCTAAGTAGTGTATATACTCTAATGCATGATTTTTGAGGTTACAGCTGGTTCTAAATGATGATGCAGCGTTATGGGTTCAGCACAGTGTTCTGGTGTCAGTGATCTAATTATTCAGATCAGCTGAATATTGGTTGATGAAGTTTAAGTTTAAAAGATTTGATGGGTCCAGTGTGAAAATTTGATGAAACATGGCCTTCAGTTTGTGGTGTTGTGATCCAGGAGTATCCATTCTGAAAATTCATGAAACGTGGTCCCTGGTGGAAGAGTGGATTTTTATGTAGGTTGGCACCTACATACTAGTAAACATATTGGCTAGTACAAGAGCTAGGGGTTGTAGCTCCCTTCCAGTAGAAGCTGGAGAACGAGAGAAGGTTGTAACCTTTTGCAGGTAGAATCCTGTGTACTAGTATGAGTCTTCACAAGTACAAGATTGTAAATAGATTTTCTTATTATTAAAAGAAGACAGAGACGACAACAGCAGGTGGTTTTTACCCACATTGGGTTTCCACCTTAAATCTTGGTGTTCATGTGTGTTTCTTATGTGTGATGATTTATTCTGCTTTTACTGCACTGTCTAATAAATCTTTGATATACTGGTTTAAGCTCAACACATGATAAATTGTCTAAATCACAAGTTCTCTACATATACATTGGTTCCTTTAAGCACGATCGCGTGTACATGCTAGTTCAATTCACTGAAGTAGCGTATATAAATCTATTCAGGAAATAAAATTATTGATCTGATAATACTGATTCACCCCCCTCTTAGTATTATTTCCAACAATTGGTATCAGAGTCGGTCCTTCAGAAGAAGCTTGATCGCTTGAAGGGAGATCCATCAACATGAATAATCAAGAAAGCATGGGATCCATCAGACTGCCAATCTTCGATGGAACAAACCTTTTTTATTAGAAAATAAGAACCATGGCCTATCTACAATCGCTTGGACCAAATGTTTGGGAAATTGTGGAAGGAGGATATACATTTCGAACAGAAATTCCTACAGATGCGGTAGGTAAAAAGAAATATGAAACCAATGCCAAAGCTATCAATACTTTATTGGGAAGTCTGTCACAACTAGAGTTTGTCAAAGTCATGAAGCTCAAATCATGTTGGGTAGCGAAGGTCCCGTGTAACAGTTTTTGGGCTTAAAGCCTATAAAATAGGATAATAATATTGTAAATCTCCAAAATATGTGGAGCGCGAAATGTAATAAATTGAGTCAAAGGGTTGTCTACCCAAGAAATAGTATAGGATAATAGGAAGTAAGTTGGCCTGCCCATGGTCCGCGGACCATGGGAATGTATAAATAGAGCATGGCTCTAAGGGAAAAAGGCAGTTCTTTTTGGATGGATCTTGGTTCTATGGGTTTGTGAAGATATTATTTTCTACATATATAAGTCCGAGTCGAGGGTGTTGATGGGTATATAAGAGGCTCTGAAGCTGTATGCGTAGAGGCCTGGTGGATTCCACAGCTATTTGCACGGACCCCTGCAGTTGAGCACGCAGGGAAGATCTGGTTGTAGTAGCGAAAGAATTGAATAAAGATAAGTTGATTCTGAAATACTGTGCTAACTCTGAATTATTGCAGATCTGGTTAATTTCTGGTGCATATATCTGTTTGATCTGTGCACTTATGCTTATATATTGAGTTTATGAAAATCTATATCTTTTCTGGGTGCGCGAACTGGTTATCTTTGATAAAAAAATTCTTAAAGACCTTAAGCAGTAAGATCTAATCTGTAACAAACTCAGTAACAAAATATTAAATAATTGTCTTGGTTCAGATCTACGCTGAAGCAGAGTGGTGCAAGGCCACAGAATGGCATGTGAACCTTCCAGACCACATCAAGACATCCTAATGGTGCGGAAACCTGGTTCCAACACCCTCCCCTACTACCTCGGGTAAGACCTCAGTCCGCGCCCTGCGGGGTGTTGCTGAAAGGGTCAGCAGCTATGGGATTTGTTTGGCTAAATAACTCTTCCAAACCTGGGCCAAGCCCATATAAGCCAAGAAATTAGCCAAAGAAATATGGGACAAAATCATTTTGAGCTACGAAGGAGACTCTCAGGTAAAACGTGCTAAGCTTCAAACTCTCAGAATTCAGTATGAAACTCTTAAGATGCATAGTGATGAAAGTATAACTAGTTACTTCTTACATATAGATAAGGTTGTTAATTGTATGAAGAATCTTGGTGAAGAAATAAAGGAAGTTACCTTAGTTGAGAAAGTTTTGAGATCCTTGTCTGCTAAATTTGAATCGAAAGTGTCTACCATAGAAGAAAAAAAGGATTTGCAGAATATCACTATGACACAGCTTCACGGAATCTTATCTACCTTCGAGATGAGAAAAGGAGGACCATCAGATATGAGAGAAGATGCATTTAAAGCTTCAACAAAAGGAAAGGAAGAACACAATGAATCAGGACATATATCAGAAGAAGAAGATGAGGTAAACTTTGTCAAGAAGCTTCAATGGGGTTCTAGAAGGTTTACAGGTAAGCTACCCTTCAAATGCTTTGCTTGTGGCAGAGTCAGTCATTATACTGCCATATGTCCTCATAAAGATAAATATGAAAAAGGAAAGGAATATGCAAAAGGGAATAGAAAACAAGTTGTGAATAAAAGGAGTTACTATACTCATGAAGATAGCAATGATTTATCTAATAGTGATGAAGATGAAACTGGACAAGATTACAGACTTCTCATGGCTTATGATAGCAATGATTTTTGGGATAGTTTAGAAGAGGATAGTGATGGTTTATCTAATATTGATGATTATAGACTTCTCATGGCTTATGACGATGATAATTTTTGGGATGCTTTAGAAGAGGAATACCTTTATGAAGAAATATCTAAACTCAAAATCTATTTGGAAGAAAAGAATATGATTATAGATACCTTGACATACCAACTTGCTGAAAAGGAAAAACACAATGACAAACTAGAATGTGAAATTGTGGGTCTAAAAAAGGATCTTGAGAAAACAAAATCTCTCAATCTTAGATTTTCTAAAGGATCAAAAACTTTAAATGAGATTATCAAAGTTCAGCATTCTACTCTAATAAAGATAGGTCTTGGATATACTGAAGAAGCATCTCAATCACAGAAATCGTCAACCTCCACCAAAAGTTATCTTGATGCAGCAAAGACCAGTGAAGAGTGTGACAATCGTCAGCAAAGGCATAAAGGAGATCACCAGGTAAATCATACTCAATTTACTCCAAGGATGAATAGAATCCACAACCAACCTCAGGTAAATCATACTCAATTTGCTCCAAAGATGAATATCAATAGAAACTACAATCACTAGGTTAGTAGATTCGATAGTCTCATGAACTTCTTTTATGGGCAATGTTTTTCATGTTATAATTTTGGGCACAAAGCTACTCAATGCGTTGCTTACAAAACCATCATGACTAGAGAAGCATGAAATCAAAGGAATGTAACAGGGATCAAGAGAAGTTCCTATAATAACTTTTATCCTCTTGAAAATGAAATAGAATGCTCAATCTGTAAAAACTTTGGTCATGAAGAATCTGAATGCGCGAGAAAATTTCGGCAAACATCTCAAAAGGAGCAAATGCCATTAAATCACAAGATATGGAGAAGGAAAGAATCTCAAATAGAAATATGTGGTATAGCCTTGTATGCAGAAGGACAAGAAAATCAGTGGTACATCAACAGTGGATGCTCAAAACACATGACAGGTGACAAAGAAAAACTTCACTCATATAATGCCTTAAAAAAGGAAAAGAATGGCTCATTTGGAAATGACATTCCTACTATCATAAAAGGTAAAGGCTCTGTTTTCTTGAAAGAAAAGGTTAAAGCTGGAAATGTTATGTATGTAGATAGTTTAAAGCATAACCTGTTGAGTGTCAATTAAATGTGTGATCAAGGAAATGAAGTGGTGTTTCGATCAAACGGATGTGTTGTTTGTGAGCTTGATACAGGAGAGACCGTGATCAAAGGTACAAGAACTCCAAACAACATATACATACTCAAGGGAGGACAACAACAGTGCTATCTAAGCAAAAATGATGAAAATTGGTTGTGGCATAGAAGATTGGGACATCTAAGCTTTTCTCAAATAAGAAAAGCATGCAGACTCAAGTTTGTTCGTGATCTTCCAAATATCAGCATCTCAAAAAATACAATATGCTTACCATGTCAAATCAATAAGAAAACCAGAGTCCACTTCATGGAAAAAGAAGGGTCATCTAGTAAGCCTCTTGAACTTGTCCATACTGATTTATGTGGACCATCAAGGAAAAGGTCACCTCGTCGAGAAGAATAATTTATTTTTTTCACTGATGATTTTTCCAGAATGTGTTGGATAGGTCTTCTAAAGCATAAAGATGAAGCATTTGAAAAGTTCCAAGCCTTCAAAGATTTGGTTGAAAATGAATTAGATCAAAAAATCAAATGCCTCAGATCTGATCGAGGAGGGGAATTTACATCGGATGAATTCTTTGACTTTTGTGAACAACATGGAATAAAAAGGCAATTCTCCACTGCAAGGACTCCTTAGCAAAATTGCGTGGTAGAAAGAATGAACAAAATAGTTCAACAAATGGCTCGAGCTATGCTAGATGAATCTGGAACTCCTGCAACCTTTTGGGGTGAAGCTGCATTCTTTGCCGTAACTATTCTCAACCAAGAAAATGTTCAGGTAAATAGCACTCAAACTCCACATGAACTTTGGTATGGCAAGACTCCTACTGTAAAATACTTTAAAGTTGTTGGAAGCAAATGTTTTATCAAAAGGACTGATAAAAAACTTGGTAATTTTGAACCCAGAGCAGATGAAGGTATTATTCTTGGTTATTCTTCCAGAAGTAAAGGATATAAATGTTATAATAAAAGACTTGGGAAAATTGTTGAAAGCATTGATGTTGTAGTTGATGAAGCATGCAAAAATCCAAAACAGATAAGATCAACAGAAGATTATGACAATGAAAAAGATGGGGATTATTTTCCATATCAAATCAAAATGATATTGAAGAAGTAACCAATGAACCACCAGAAGAAGAGATAATGGTAGAATAAAAGACTCCGTCCAGGTATGTTCAGAAAAATCATCCAAAAACTCAAATTTTAGGGGAAAAAGAGGCAGGTGTATAGACAAGAAGAACTATTATAGGGACATCAACCGATTGTCGGCTGGATAAGTCGTTCTTACGGACAAGACCGACCTCCGTAGTATCTATGGATATCTAGCGACAAGCAAACCAAACAAATTCTATCTTTCTCTAAATATGTAATTTATAAATAAAGGCTAGTAGATGTTTTAGGCCTACCTCGGGTCCAATCCTAGTTTGTGGAAGCCATGCTCCGTTGATCCAAATGAGCTCCTTTGTAAAGAATCTGCAAACACAAACAGGCACACGTATCAAATAACATCTGAAAAGCCAATATAATAAACCATATTTATCATGATGATCAAGGAATTCATGAAACAAACCATATAAGACAATTTATTGAGAAAAATGAATCTGATTGTATTAAATTTAATCAAAGAAGAACTTTACAACCTTGGTGCCTTGATGTTGTACAAGCTCCTCCCAGCGTCCACCAAGAATCTCCTCTACTTTGACAAGTTTCACTCTCTTCCCAATGAAGCCAAAAGGTATGTAATCTCTCCTCTCAAGCTTAACTAGGAAGTCTCAATTCCAACAACATTTACCCTAAACAATGTTCAGCTTTCAACCCCCCTAGCAACCAGCCCAATGCTTCAATTTACAGTGCAGAGGAGGGAAGTTACTAGGTCCACCTTCAAAGGGATAGAGCCCTCCTTCAAAGGGATAAGCTCCTCTCATCAAGGGGTTAGCTCCTTTAGTTGTGGGATGCATGAACCACCTAGGAGCGAACCATCCACGTCAAGATTCCTTCTAGAAGCGTCCAGAATTAACCCAAAGTGAGTTTTTAGGAATAAGCTTGTGCCTTTTTGACTTTTACAGGAATCCACACCCACTCCTTTAGAGACAGAGCGGGCAGGTCCGTAGGTAACATGACCAAGGGGTGTGGGACCACAGGTAATGGTAAGAGAAATTGCGGAACCAGAGTTTTATTGATTTTCAAGGACTTTCTCTCATTTTTAAAGCTTGACATGAAGAGCTGAGGTTTGAGACTTGCAAAGGAGGACAGTATGAGTGGTGATAGACTCACACTGACTACAAAAATTCATGATGAAAATATTTTGTGTAACAGATTGCCCCCTAAAGTGCAAAGTCTGTAGTAGATGAGAATTTCATTTATCATCTAAGAAGAGTGAAGTACTTTATCATTTCTAGGATCATCTTGTGGAGAGCCTGGTTAGAACCTGTAAAAACATTCAATACAAAATATATATATGATATCATATCATTGTTGAGGTAGGCATTCCCATACTCAGATCAAACGTGACTAGAAAACTAACTAACTGCTCTAATGTAGGAATGATCTTGCAATACATCACAAGTATAGACACATGTAGACACAGTATGGATGCAGCCATCTGTTTATGAATAGTCCACTGTATAATGAATACAAAATTCCTCGCAGTCTGGATGATGGAAACTAGATCCAGGGTCTTGATTTCTACTTCCCGAAATAGTACGATTCTATCCATGTGAATGAATGTGTCGAAGTCGAACATGGTAGAAACCACTTGATTACCAGTCAATGATGTAAACTATTAACAAGTGTGAGAGAAACCACCATTAATGTCAATGGCTCTCAAACTACTCAGTACAATCCATGAAATGTGAATAGATGTGTTGATGTCGAACATGTCACGGAATCCTTTGTTCGAAGGTCAATGATGCAACCTATCATCGAAGGCGAGAAACTTGCCATTGAGGCATGCAGATCCAAAGGTACTGGCGATTTCTAGATCATCTTTGTAGATAATGAGCTGAAGTCGATAGAAAGCGATCCGTCGTAGGCAAGCCTACAACACGAAATCATAGATCAAGTTTGAAGAAATATAGTTGTAAGGACTGACTCAGTGATGGCCAAGATGGATGACAGATATTTTGCAAAAGAATGGTTTATTTGCACTGACCTCTTAAACACATAATGACACTGCAGATGGTTTGGTGACAATTGACCCAAAGCTAATACCCAGAAACCGGTTGAAGACTTTCAATATGGTTTGATCAACTGTTAGGCAAAGGATTTCCCAACCCAGGTGAACAAAAAGTGTCGTGTTCAAGAGTAGTTAATTGTTTTTCTGAGACACAAAGTATGACAAACAGGTTCATTTTTCTCTCTTTTCCCCCACCATTTCTGGCAAGTACCTCTTTATTTTTTGACAAGCTTGAGGAGGATAACATTTGTTTGATTATAAGCTCATCCTTCAGATGATTCCAACTTAGTTTAAATTTGAACCCTAAGAAGGAGTGGTCCATTCTTGTTTGTAATTGAACGGGTCCTTTACTGTTAAATTTTAACGAGTCCAATATAGGAGAAACTCGGCGTTTTTCAATTTTAGGGAGTCTGAAAAAACTTAAGAAAACTCTATGGTTGTCCTTTTTCGTAAATTTGTGTCTCCCAAGCCTCAAAAAGTATAAAATAATACTTGAGAGAACTGCTTGATCATTACGACCAAGGATTACTTTTCATAATTAGTGTCTCTGATCTGAAAAAGTAAAAAAGAGATCAATGACATGTCGTTTTATAACCAATATCGAATTTGAAACGACAAAAATCTGGCAATCTTTTCACATTTTTACGTTCAGAAAAGGGTTGTAAGTGGACCATCTTTTTAATTCCGTTTTAACGAGCTTAAAAAGAAAAACTCGTCAATATTTTCATATTTTAGGAGTCAGAAAAGAGATTAAAGGCGACTCTAATGTTTTTTGTCAAAAATGACCAATTTTGCCTGAAAAATGCGTTATCCTGCACAAAAACTCAAACATTACTCATACCTTTGTAGAGTTGAGGCTTCTGTGATCCATAACAAGTTTATGATAGATTTTTCGGCGAAAATCACATGAGAAACCATTTGTCGACGCGTTTCGAACCAACCAGTGTGGTTCATCGTCAGGACAAGTTGAAGAACAGATCCAGCTAAGCCTGTTTAAATAGCTAGAGCAGAGACACCAACGGTTACCTGGGTAAAAGGCTGACTTAAGGAGTAAGGTCAAATTTAGTTATATTAGGTAAAAAATAAATAAATAAATATATAATAAATAAATATATATATAAATTTATATATAAAAATATAGATTTAGTTATATTAGGTGTAAGATAAATACATAAATATATAAATATAAAAAATAAGAATTGTAAAATAATAATAAATTATTTATTTATTAATAAAAATATAAATGAAGAATAATAATAAACTAATTATTTCTTTATTAAATAAATAAATAAATGAAAAAATATAAATTCATAAAAATAAATTATTTATTTAAATTTATATAAGGAGTAAGGTCAAATTTAGTTATATTAGGTAAAAAATAAATAAATAAATATATATATGAATATAATAAATAAAAATATATATAAATTTATATATAAAAATATAAATTTAGTTATATTAGGTGTAAGATAAATACATAAATATATAAATATATATAAGAAGAATTGTAAAATAATAATAAATTATTTATTTATTAAAAATATATAAATGAAGAATAATAATAAACTATTTATTTCTTTATTAAATAAATAAATAAAAGAAAAAATATAAATTAATAAAAATAAATTATTTATTTAAATTTATATAAATGAAAAATAAAAGTTATCATTAATAAGTTAAATACATGTAAATTTTAGTTACATTTGGTGTAAACAATTGAAGAACTAATAATAAATTATTTAAATAAAAATATAAATGAAGAATTAAAAAATAATAATAAATTATCTATTTATTTATTAAATAAAGGAATAAATATATCAATAAACGAAAAAATAAATTAATAAATATAATAGTAAACAAATTATTTATTTAATTTATATAAATGAAAAAATAGTAAGGTAAAATTAAAGAAGTTTACGCTTAGTTAGAACTAAATAATCCAATAAATAAATAAGAAGAGGAAATAAAATAAAAACCAAAAGGGAAATAAAATACATAAAATTAGTTAAAATATTAAAAGCAATAATGGAATTTTCCTTATACTAAACTAATTATAATTTCTTCATGTTGTTAAGATAATAAACATAATAATAAACATAAAAAATAGAATACATAATAATTTATAAAATATAATAAATAATAGTAAGTTATCCTTAATAATAATAGAACAAAGTTATTAAAAATAAATAATAAAATAAACGATTACTAGTTTATTGTAAGTATAATAAACACAGTAATGGACTAATAGTATCTTATTTGTATATTTAATAGTAATAGCCTAATAAATAATAGTAAATAAAAGTACTGATAAAAATAAAAGAGACAAAAAACGACTAAGAAGAAAGCGCTGGGACCCAGCACCTGCTGATTTTCCAGCCATCATCTCTATTGAGGTTGTTGGGTCTCTTTTCAATCTCAATAGCTTCCCTAAATTTCCGATGATGGAAATTACTCATACCTATTTAAAATAAATAAAAATGCTTCAAAATTTACCTCTTTGAAGTGAAAAATAAACAAATTAAAAACTCATTTATTCAAAAAAACTTATAAAAAGGGCTTTTGTAAATCCATTTTTACCGTTTGACTTCAGAGTGAGAAAAGAGAGCTTTTGGTAAGAAACTTCGTGGGAAGATTGCGGAAAATCCGTCCGTTGGAATCAAACACCGTCACCTCCAGGTAATCCACATCATCTTACTCTTGCATTTCATCCATTTGAAATTTGTTTTTAGGGTTTTATTTTGATTTCTAGGAAATATTTAGGTTAAAAGACCACACACTGGGGTCCGCAGGCGCAGCATAGGAAACTGCGGACTCCGACTTTTTCGCATGCAGAAAGAAGTCAGGGGCCCGCACCTGCTGTATATCCTGGGTGTGTATCTATGCATTGTCTCTAACATAGAGGGTGTGGTACCCACAGCATAGGTTTTCAAACTTAAATGCTTCAAATTCCGCACCAAAAACTTTGATTTAAATGTTTTAATTCGCCTTTTGATTGAATGTAGGGTATACATCATGCTTGATTGGCGAGAACGGAAGCACGAGGATGTGGACACCGCCGCGATTAATCATCAACCTTTGATTGATGCATTGAAGGCATGCGGTTTATTCAAATTTTGGGCCATACATGGCATGAGGACCCAGGTGGACTTTTTGCAGTGGCTGATAGACAGGTGGAATGTACAGGACCAGTGTTTCTTTATTGGTGGCCACCAGCTTGAAATGGAGCCGGAAGACATTTACTTTTTGACTGGTTTGCCTAAGAGAGGTGAACATTTGACTCTATTCGGGGCTAGGTCAGGTGGCCAGTCTGTCGATAGCCTCTGGCTAGAGTTTTGTAATGACCAAACCAGAGATAAAGGGATTGATAACAAAACCATCTCCCATCCTGAACTCAAAGTGATTGCATTTATTGTCACTAGGCTCTGCGGAAGCACAACGCTACATGTGGCCACTGGATCCCAAATGCGGATGGTAGTAGACTGCTTTTGGGGCACCATATTCAACTGATTGAAAGCTGTCTTGGTTAATGTAAAAGGCTTACTGACTAGAGCAAAGAACGGACAACTGAAAAACTTTGGATATGGTTTCTTAGTTGTGAGCTTTGGTCTAGAGAGGGTCCCAATGTTTGTCCCACAACATCTTTCCATTGGAGGTGGACTTCCCCGAGAGCCCAAACTGATGCGTTGGGTTGTAGTTATGGCCTGTCATCCTGAGGAGGGTTCAAAAGTTGTTCGATTTCCTCCTGAGTATTTTCATTGGTTGGAGAACCAAGTTTTTGTTATTCAGGATTTTCCTTATGCTAGGATGGAATATCATGGTGACCCAGACATGGCTCTTCCACCAGGAGAGCAATGGGATGACTCACGTAAAATCATTTTCAACATTTTATAATTTTAATTAATTTTTTTCTTGTTTTTAAATCGTCCCAAAATTGATAGTAAAAAGTTTCAAATGCAGATGTAGATCCACGGCGACCAGCCACTCTTCGGCCGTATGAGAGGAAACAGCCAGCTACAGCAGTACCAGCCCCACAGGACGAATCTACAGAGACCTTGGTCGAATTGGAAAATCATCTAGAGCGTTTGACAGCAGACATTCCAGAGACCACCATAGATGACATTCCTCTTAGGCTACAACGCTATGTGATTGGGGTCCCAGGACCTTTCAGGAGGTTCCTTTGTAGGGTGGCCCATAGAGTGGTTTCTTATCGTGATCATCAAAAATGATAGGATGATCGCCTGTTGTAGACTCATATGACATTTATGCTTTTTGTATTATCATTTTTGCCGATCATAAGGTTTTTTTCAACCTATTATCGAAGACGATGTATATTTGACACACTTCTATGCTATGTTATATCACTATTACTAGCTTATCTTGTAAAACATGTTATGGAATGTTTTTAAATTTACTTATTTGATTATTGCAAATGTCTACTTAACATTCGAGAAGCAATTGCATCTGCTAATGTATTTAAATATCTTAGAATATGCTGATATTCAATATAGTTAAATTCACGTTCCAAGAGATGAACTCTCAAAAATAATCTCAATAACACTGGATTTCTAATGGCATAAACTCTATTAAGCTGCAATACAACAAGTTCAGAATCTAACCTCACAATCAAACTCTGAATCCCAAATGAGATAGATTAAGATAATAACTCAATCACTGCACTATATTCTGCAATGTTGTTCATTGTTTGACCGAGGCTTACCCCATGCATAGATACCAACTCATCAGAGGGCGAATAGATAACCAAGTTGCGGAAGAAATGTTCTGTGTATTACGACAAGCACCATCAGCAAAACCAATGTATGTTTGGAGAGACGTCGACATCTGCAATATCAAGAGTAAAATCAAGATAAGAACGAATAATGACAAAAAAACTCTCTAAACTAAGCACACTTTTTAATCTAAAACACACCAGCTAGAAAGAAAACTAACCTAACTAAAATCTCCACACCCAGATTTAAGCATAATATCTCTTCAGGTAAAGACCATTTCTAGGCTTACCTAAAGAGACCCCGTCAAAGTCTACCAATTCATAGGTCCCTTTTTCCAGCTTTCGCTTAACAACATAAGGACCATGCCACATGGGTACGAATTTTCTAGTGCCTAATTTATCATTTGCTTGATCGTACAGTAAGACTAGGTCTCCTTCCGAAAAATTACGAGGTGTAACATTTCGATCATACTGAACTTTAATACGTTTGGCATGAGCTTCGATTGCTAGTGCAGCATCACACCGATTCTCATCTAGCTGAGCCAAGTACAACAAATTTTTTTCCTCTTCGGAAGTGGCTGGAAGTAATTCTATGGCCATTTGCAATGATGTGATTTTTCATTCAATGGGTAACACAGCTTCCAAACCGTAAACTAGCTGGAAAGGAGTGAAACCGGTTGACGTTTTTACTAAGGTTCGATATGCCCAAAGTGCTGAAAATAACATGTTATGCCAATTTGACCTATGAATCCCAATGATTTTTCAGATCATGATGACTATAACTTTGTTGATGGCTTCAACCAAACCATTAGCCTGTGGATAATATGGAGTTGAAATATCGTGACGCAGGCCAAGTTGGTCTGTCAGTTCAGTCATCATAAGATTTTGAAATGACGCCCATGATCAGTGATAATCACTTGTGGAACACCGAACCTAGCAATTATATGATTGAAAACAAAAATCGCAGCAGTTTTGCCGTCTGTCGTAAATGTAGGCATCGCCTCGGCCCACTTGGTAAAATAATCTACCGCAAGGATGATATACGCATGCCCCCCGGCCGAGTGAGGGTTACATGTAATAAAATCGATACCCCATTTCGCAAAAGGACCGACGGCAATTATAGGGTGGAGAGGAGCAGGTGGAGCGCTCATCGTTCGATCAAAAATTTGGCAGTTGTGGCATTTTCGGACCGTGTTAATACAATATTTAAACAAATACGGCCAAAAATAGCCAGCACGCAATATCTTTTGGGCTGTGGAAAACCCAGACATATGACCGCCACACGCTCCAGTGTGACAGTCATTTAGAACCCTTTCAGCTTCCTCATGAATTAAACAACGTCGAAAAACAGAGTCCGCCCCACGACGATAAAGTGTATCTCCAATAATTTTGAATTGTTGGGACTGGAATCGTATTTTCTGATGCTGAGATCTTGAAATTTCAGGCCGAAAGGATTGGCTTTGGAGATAGATGATGATATCTCCATACCATGGATCTAAAGTGCTGATTATAAACAAGGATTCCTCCGCAATGGGCTCTTTCGCCATAGTTTCAGTATCAACACGCGAGAAGTCACACATCAACTCCGCAAAAACTAAAGATTTCTTTGACTTAGACTTTTCAAATTCCAAGTCAAACTCCTGCAGGATCACAATCCATTTGGAGTACTTGCCCCCTAGCAATTGTTTGGTCAAAATATAGATCATAGGGTTGCAATCAGAAATTACAGTAGTTTTGCGTAGTAAAATGTAATGACGAAAACGTTGGACAGCTTGAACAGCTGCCAGAGCCAATTTCTCCACATGTGAATATTTTAGCTCAGTTGGATTTAAGGTTCGACTAAGGTAATATATCACATGTTCACTACTGAATTCATCTTCCTGAACTAGTACCATCCCGATGGTGGAATGCGAGGTGGAAAGATATAAGAAGTAGTCCTGGTTGTAGTTGGGAGGATGCAATAACGGTGCATGGGTCAACGCATGTTTTAGTGCATCAAACGATTTGTCAACTATCTCATCCCAAAAGAATGAAGTGTTCTGTTTCAACAACCGGGTAAAACCCTTTGTTATCTCGGCGTAGTTAGGAATGAATCGACGTAAAAAGTTCGCTTTCCCTTGCAAACTTTGGAGTTAGTGGAGACTCAAAGGAGGAGGCAATTTGACAATAGCTTCAACCTTCGAGGGGTCGACGCGAATGCCGACTTTCGAAACAACAAACCCCAGTAACCGACATGTTTCTATACAGAAAACACACTTGTGTGGATTCAACCTAATTTGATAATGCCTACACCTCATAAAGATTGCTCGTAAATGAATGAGATGATCGGCTCGATGTAATGAATGAGCAGGTAAATCATCGAGATAGGGTTGCATAATGTGCTTGATGTCATGAAACGCGTAAGACATGGCCCTTTGAAAAGTTGCTCCGGTGTTCTTAAGCCCAAAAGGTAATTTGCAATAAGTAAATGTCCCCCATGGACAAATGAAAGCCGTTTTTGGTTGATCAGCAGGTAGAATATTTATTTGATTGTATCCGGAAAAACCATCCATGAAGGAGAATATTTCACTGCCGGCACAATCATCAATGATTTGATCGATATAGGGAGTTGGGTAATTTTCTTTTGGACAGGCTCTATTAATATCCCTATAATCGATACATATTCTTATTGTTCCTTGCTTTTTGTTAATAGGAACAATATTCGATACGCAATCCATTAACGGAATTGGATAAATGAAACCTGCTTTAAGTAATTTTTCAACTTCTGCTTTAATAGCAGCAGCTTTTCGTGGGTGGATCTGACACAAACGTTGCCTGACGGATTTAGCATCCGGGTAAGTTTTGATTTCATGAACAACAATTGCTGGGTCAATTCCTAGCATTTCCTCATATGACCAGGAAAACATGTCACATAATTCTTGAAATAAGGCCTTATATGTTTGAATTTCATCTTCCGTACAAGAGGCACCTATATGAATGTTTTCAACAATTCCAGGCTTAACCGAAATGTCAATAGGAATAGTTCGAGAAATATTTCCCAAATTTAACTCAGAATTGGGATTTTTCAATGGATTTTAAGGTTCCTTGACATAATCAATCGTAAAAATAGATGAAAAATCATTTTCAAAGTGATCAATCTCAGGTAAAACCGAAGATCTATGATGAAGATCTTCCCATGGTAAATCATCAACACACAATATTTCACGAATTTTCTCATCAGTATGAACAAGTTCAGAAAAATTTGTTGAATCTGAGTTTGATGTTGAAAGTGATTCTTCATGGACTACATTCATTAAGTCAATTTTGGTTGAAGATGGGTCGGAAAACGACTGTACTGCCTGATATGCAATTTCATATGGACTCAAAGGCATAGCATCACCAAATGAATCTATCTCAGATTCGGAAGGTACGATCCAAGGATCATCATAAACAATAGTGTCTAATGAAATCATATGAATGGTTTTCGTAGAAGGCGATACGTTTGGAGGAGGAAAGGAAAAAGTTCTTAGTAAACCAGAATCTTTAACTAATTCTACTCCAACATCCTTATAAGGGACAGTTGTTTTGCCGACATGCTGGATACTTTCAGAAGAGGCTGGGTTAGATGAAAAGTAAATTAGCTGGTCTATAGTTACGATCTTTCCATTATGAGGAAACTTTATAAGCCGGAAGACCGATGAAACAATAGCAGTAATAGCGTAAGACCAACTACAACCCAAGAGAAGGTTGTAATCTAGAGGGGCATCAAACACCTCCACATCTAGATTAACAGTTTTGCCTTCAACCCCTATAGGTAAATCCTGTAGAATACCAAAAGGATGGAACCCATGGCCATCAAAGGCCTTTAGAATCGTTGGGGATTGATTAAGTGTAGGAGAACCAAGCGATCTCCAACACTGGATCGACATAATACATGTTGAGGCTCCCTCATCAATCACAGTCCTATAGCAAGGTCTATTTTTGACTAACACTGGGATCTGGAAAGCCATTTGATGAGGTAAGCGAGGTGTACTATTTTCTAGATCGAAAATTATAAGGTTCGAGTCCTGAATATCAACAACTCCTATAGCCGACAATAGCAATTTACGCTATGCTGGACATGATTACAGCACCTCCAAAGCCGACATTGCTGAAGGTGAAATAGTCAAATCTTCAACAATGTTATAGTTCTAAGCAGCTCTCGCATGTGGATTGAAAGCTGACTTTCGAAGTATACCCTTGGCAGGCGGTTTGATTACTAAGTCTGGGTTAGGTTTCTCGATCTGTAGTGGATCGGAACCGGGAGTTGAAGTTGATGGGTTCGAATTAGAAGATTCTGCTTCCTTACCACCAACAGGACTTTTACTTCCATAATCTTGCAATCGTGTCGCAATCCTAACATGGGAAATCATCATTATGGGTTCTTCCGACGCATTTGAGGAAGAACCTATCATCTTACTATCTTGACTAGGAAAAGGATCCTTCAAAACAGCAGGCGTTTGAGAACCTTTGACGATTTTCACAACCTCAGCGCGATGAGGGCAGTCTCGTGTAAAATTCTCTTCGTCACAAATGAGACAAGGATAACGAGGTTTACGTTTCTCTTTTGAATTTTTATCTTTTTTATTTTTCTTCTTCCCTTTCTTTTTACCACCGGATTTTGATTTGGCTGTAGATGACTCTACAACATGAATATCGACAGAAATTACCGTGGAAGAATCTCCTGTCGGGGAATCTGGTAAAGTTATGATAGGAAAATAATTCTTGGAAGATTTCTTCTTACTTTTGGTATTAACTGTACCAATCATACCATCAGCGGCATGAGACCCCGAAGGAGCTACAGTTATTTGATTTTGTTTAGGAAGATCAGGGATTTTCTCGTGTAACGTACCTGACTGCGTATAAATGAGGTCAAGGTACTGAGCTTAAGAAATTACTTGCTCTTCAGTAACGACTCCTTCCTTAGCTACATCCTCAATGATTTTCGGTAATAAATATTTGACAAACCATTTTGCTAAGATCTAATCCAAAATAAAAACTTTCACTAAACACCGTCGACGCCTCCATTCATGAATGTGATCTTAAATGTAAGTAGACGTTGACTCTTTTAATGAACTTAATAATTCCATGCCATTATCATATCTGACAGGTAACTAAAAATGAGTTAAAAATGAAGTAGCTAGCTGACTAAAGTTATAAAAAGTGGCTCGCGGTAACTCAATGTACCACTTGGCCGCAAGACCAATTGGAGTGCGTTGAAAAAGCCGTAAATGAATTGAATCATCTGAAATGGAGTTAGATGCACACCAAAGGTGATAAGTCATCACATGGTTCAACAGATCCTCTCCCGATTTACCTTCAAACTTAGGAATATCACTAGGCAACTTATTTGGAATTGGTGGCCAAAACGAAAGATAATTAATCGGATCGTTCGTAAGGCATGACAAATCAGGCAAGTCCAAAGTTGCAATGAACGGTAACTAACAATTAGGGTCCCTGAAACCCTGGGTCATGAGACCAGCCCCAGGAGGAGGATATCCAAGATAACTAGGAATTGGAATTACATTTGGGATATTATACCTCTCGGAAAACCAGGATTAACCGGACCGTACTCGGGTTGTTGAGGTTGTTGATAAGTATATCCAGGGTACGGTTGATACTGATAGACTGGGTTCTGCACAGCAGGACCGAATTGGTACTGTCCCTGGTACAGTTGATAAGTAAATTGAGGTTGACTTGTGACAACCGTACTTGGAACAGGTTTGCCCTACAGGAATTTGAACCAAAGTCTGAATTGTGGGTCCAGAATAAGGCAAAGATGCCTGAGGAATTGATGCAGGAACAGTAGAAACCGGAGCTGTCGATACTCCAGAAGTAGGTGGGGTAGATGGAACAGATGTTGCAGCAGTTGCAGCAGTCGTTTGAGGGGGAGTTCGAGGAGAACTAGGCCCGGGCTGAGAAGCTATAGAAGGTGCAGAAGTTTGAATAGTAGGCTGGACAGGTTGCTGGGTTGAACCAGAAACCAAGGGTTGTCCAAATTGAGATGACAACTGCACATTCGGTTGCAAGATCTGTTGTGTTTGAGGTGGATCCCACACTAAGTTCATTCCAGGGTATGGACCCATAGAAGGTTCAGCATATTGAGGACCATAACTGGGTTGAGGATAGGGTTGATAATTGAAAGGTACATTTCCAGCTCCTTGGACAAATGATTGACCAGAAGGTGGTTGGAAACGTTGGGTTGGGTACTGACCTTGAAGTTGATAACCTTGAGGCACGTACTGATACTAGGGTTGACCTTGAGGTACATATTGATACTGGGGTTGACCTTGAGGTACATACTGAGTCTGGGGTTGACCTTGAGGAATGTACTGTCCCATAGGTATGTACTGCCCTTGAGGTTGCCCCACAAGTGGTAATTGGGTACCTTGAGGTTGCCCCCCATGCGATAATTGAGGACCTTGAGGCTGCCCCCCAGGCGGTAACTGGCCACCTTGAGGTTGCGGATTTGGAATGGTACCTGACATCATAAGAATATCTTCTACACTCAACGGCTTAGTTCCATTATTACGAGTTAATAACCCTTGTTCAACAGGTTGAGGAGATGCTCCCGAAAAAGTACCAGTAAGTGACTGATACCCAGAGTGAACAAAAGGACCGCCATATAAAAAGGTTTCTGGAGATTGAGAAAACATGGACGACTGTCTCGACATATTCAAAGGAGGATAATAACCCCTAGGTGTTGGATGAAATGGAATGCAAGGTGGTGAAAAAATTAGTCCCGGGTTTTCCAAAAAATTGGTCAATGAAAGATACCAAGCGTCCCTCCTAGGTGGACTGTAAAAGATCGATTCACGCTCCCTAAGTTCTATAGCTGGTTGATTTTCAAGGATAGGTATACCTTCTTCCGGAGTAACAAGTTCTTCAATAGCAATAAGTCCAGAAGGAAGATTTTGGGTAATAAATCTTTCTACCCTGGGTGAACCAGCACCACTGGAAGTTGGAGAGGCAAATCCTCATGTTGGAGTAGCAGCAGGTTCAGTTTCAAGTTTAGATATTTCAGGTTCCTCGGCTAATTCACTAGTAGAAGAAAAACTACCAGTAACTTCGGAAAATGAAACAGGTTCTTTTATGAAACCAGCTCAAGAAAAGATAGAAAAGATAGATCAACGCCTTAGAATTCAGCCTCTTCGAGGGGGCAACCTCCTTTACATTACATAAATGAACAATTCTTGGATGATTCAAATGACAAAACCTCCTTTCTATATATAGGAGTCTAAGGAGTCACAATATAATCCAGCCGACCTAACAATAATAATATAAAGCCACAAAAATAACAATAGAGGGATTCTATGGGGCACAGTAATAACAATATGGGGGCAATAGGGGCACAACAATATTGATAAGGGGTATAACTACAATAGTAATGGGGTAATCACTAGTATTATAGGGACCCAACATGCCCCTCTCCTTCAAAAAAGTGTTGTCCTCAACGCTTGAGTAGTTCTGGATACTTCTGCATAAAATTCTCATCCTCCCATGTGGAATCTTCAGCGGATAAGTTCTTCCACTTGATAAGATACTCTGAAATTGATCGATTTCGTAGCTGTCGAGTTCTTGTTTCTGTGACTGCTTCCGGTTCCAATATAATTTTTCCTTCCTCGTCAAGTTCTGGCAATATTGTTTGAACTGGGAGCTTGTCGCCTATAACCTTCTTTAAACATGAAACATGGAAAACTGGGTGCAATCGAGAAGCTGCAGGAAGCTCCAATTTGTATGCCATAGTACCAATCTTTTGCAACACCTTGTACGGACCATAATACTTTGGTGATAATTTATTATCCTTCTTAGCTTGCTTGAGGGACATTTGCTTATATGGTTGTAGCCGTAGGAATACCCAATCACCTACATCAAAACTTCTTTCACTGCGATGTTGATCTGCCTGTTGTTTCATTCTATTCTGTGCCAACACGAGGTTATCCTTTAAGAGTTGGAGGACTTGTTGTTGATGTTCGATGTGATGTTCCACTGCCTGAACCTTAGAATTTTCTCTTAAATATGATGTGATGGATGGTGGTTGATACCCATAAAGTGCCATAAATGGGGTCATTTTTGTTGCTGTATGGAAGGAAGTGTTATACCACCATTCAGCCAGAGGCAACCATTTGACCCATTGTGTCTGTTTATCAGATACAAAGCAACGAAGATATCCTTCCAAACATTTGTTTACTATCTCAGTTTTCCCATCAGATTGAGGATGATAAGATGAGCTATGAGCTAACTGAGTACCAAGACAAGAAAATAATTCTGTCCAAAAATTTCCAGTGAAAATGGGATCTCTGTCACTTACAATAATCTTTGGGTTTCCATGTAGCTTTTGAATTGTTTCCATAAATGCAGTAGAAACTGTACTGGCTTTAAATGGATGTGATAATGCACAAAAGTGTGCATACTTGGTAAGTCTGTCAACTACCACCATGATGACACTCTTTCCCTCAGACTTGGGTAAACCTGTGATAAAATCCATTGAAACCTCCTCCCAACGTTGGCTTGGAATGGATAAAGGTTGTAATAGACCCGGTGTCTTAATTGTTTCAACTTTATTTTGTTGGCAAACCAAACATTCCGCCACAAACTTTTGAATATCTGATTTAAGGCCATCCCAAAAAAATTCCTTCTTAACCCTGTGGTAAGTTTTTAAAAATCCTGAGTGCCCTCCTAAGGGAGAAGTGTGCAATTCCATAAGAATCTTTTGTTTTAGCTGGGAATTCTTACAGAGGTATAAGCGATCTTTGTACCATAACGAATCATTTTTCCAGCTAAATGTATCAGACGTACTGGAATCTTGTTGTAACTTTCGAATAAGTGCCCACACTTCTTCGTCATTCTTCCATTCCTCCCTTGCTTCGTTTATCCAATCTGGTTGGATAATAGAAATGGGGCACAACAATGCTTCCACATCCTCATCCTTTCTTGAGAGTGCATCTGCCACCACATTTTGCTTCCCTTTTTTGTAGATGATTTCAAAGTCATAACCCAACATCTTTGTGACCCACTTTTGTTGCTCTTCAGAGGATAATCTTTGTTCTAAAAAGTATTTAAGGCTATCATGATCCGTTTTTACCTTGAAGTGTCTTCCCATTAGGTAGGGTCGCCATTTCTTAAGTGCATGGAGTATTGCCAACATTTCCTTCTCATAAATAGCTTTGCTTAAAAACTTTCCCTTGATTGGACGACTTTCAAAAGCAATGGGTCTTTCATCTTGCATTAGAACAACACCAATTCCATTTCCTGAAGCATCACATTCCACAATAAAGGTTTTTGTGAAGTCCGGTGTAGCTAAGACGGTGCTTGGCACATTGCCTCTTTAAGATGTTCAAAGGCCTTTGTTGCTTCTGGAGTCCATGAAAATGCATCTTTCTTCAATAATGTTGTTAGAGGTGCTGCTATTCTCCCATAATTCTTAACAAACTTGCGATAATACCCTGTCAACCCAAGAAATCCTCGCAGATGCTTTATGGATGTGGGGATTTTCCATTCCTTAATGGCTTTAATTTTGCTAGGGTCTACCTTAACTCCTTCATGAGATACAATATGACCCAAATATTCCACCTCCTGGACTCCAAAGAAACATTTGGATCTTTTTGCATATAATTGTTTCTCCTCCAATAGTTGTAGCACCCTGTCAACATGTTCAACATGATCCTTCCAAGACTTGCTGTAGATTAGTATATCATCAAAAAATACTAACACAAATTTTCTAAGGAATGGTTTGAAAATTGAATTCATCAAACCTTGAAATGTTGAAGGTGCATTGGTAAGGCCAAAAGGCATGACCAAAAATTCATAATGACCCTCATGAGTTCTAAATGTTGTTTTCGGAATGTCTTCAATCTTCATTCTGATTTGATGATATCCTGAACGAAGATCCAACTTGGTGAAGTAAATTGATCCATGCAATTCATCCAGTAATTCATCAATGACAGGAATGGGGAACTTATCTTTAATAGTGAGCTTGTTGAGCTCCCTATAATCTGGACACATGCGCCATGATCCATCCTTCTTGTGCACCAATACTACTGGAGCAGAGAAAGAACTTTGACTCGGTTGAATTATACCAGCCTCTAGCATTTCTGCAACCATACGTTCAATTTCACTCTTTTGGACATAGGGATATCTGTACGGCCTGATGTTTGGAGGAACACTTCCTGGAATCAGATGAATAGCATGATCATGATCACGCATAGGTGGGAGACCTTTGGGAGTCTCAAATACCTTGGAATGATTGTCCAGGACTTTTTGGAGATCTGGAGAAATAGATGATTCCAATGTGGAAACATCTAGCGAACATAATTGTGCAATTACACCTCTTTGCTCCTTTTTTAGAAGCTTTGTCATACCATTAGAGCTGATTATCTTTCCTGGTTTCCCTGCAATACCCCTTAATTCAACTTCCTTTCCTTCCGTAGAAAATTTGATGAAAAGTTCTTGAAAATTAAAAGCTATTGTACCCAAGGATTGTAGCCATTGGACTCCTAGTACAACATCAGCACCTCCCATTGGAATGGAAAGCATTGGGCTAGTCAATACATATTCTCCCATGGATAGCTTGATATTATGGCACTTTCCAGAGAAATTTATTGTTCCTCCATTTGCAATCATCACTTGACACTCTGGTGCTGGATATAGGAAGCAATTCAATTCTTTTGCTACCTTACAATGAATAAAATTGTGGGTGCTTCCTGAATCAATCAACACTATTACCTTTTTCTTCTTGATTTGTCCTTCTATCTTGATGGTTTGAGGAGTGGTAATTCCCGCCAATGCATTACAAGATATGGTCGGATTTATTTGTTCTTCATCTAGGCTTTGTTCCTGGAGTATATCCTCTTCTTTTGACCTTTCTTGCTCCTTTTCTTCTTCCTCTTCACAATCTATGTAGAATAATTTCTTCTCAGCACACTTATGACCTTTAGTGTATTTGCTATCACAACTGTAACAAAGCCCTTTTGCTCTTTTTTCTTCCAATTGTTGTGGTGTCAACCTTATAGGTTGTGGAAGACTAGGGGCAACAACACTTCCGTCTTTATAGTTGTGAGTGGTATGCTTCCTGGTTGCCATAATTTTGCTTTCCATTTTTCTTGCTAACCTGAATGCCTTCTCTAATGAATCAGGTTCCCAAAGGCGAACATCATGTTGGATATTATCCTTTAAAGACCCTATGAACACATCAATCCTATGCTCCTCTGGAATATCTTTTACCCTTATGTTCAATTTTTGGAACTCCTCAATGTGCTCCATTATTGAACCCTTTTGTTTGAGACTTATCAATTGGCTAAAAAAAGTGTTGCTTTTTGTATCCTCATAATGTGCTATCAATTCTTCCGTAAAAATTGCCCAAGTGATAAATTGTTTACGAGAGCAAAGCCATTGATACCATACAAACTGATTTGGTTCCAAATATAAAGTTGCCATACGTACCTTTTGTGTGTTTTGCACATTATTGAGATCGAAGAATTGCTCCATCTGTAATATCCATGTGGCGGGATCCTTGCCATCAAACTTCCTCATATCGATTTTTGGAACATGGTGAGTCTTCGATCCAACATTAGAGTCTATGGAATCATGATTAACATTTCTTTTGTTCTCATCATGAGTTTCCTTTAGTACCCTTTCACCCTTAGTGACCATTTCTTGTAGCAACTTATTCATATTTATCTTCAATTTTTCCATCTTATCATCCATGCCATCAATTTTAGCGTCCATGCCATTCACCTTAGCTTCCATGCCATCCATCTTAGCTTCTACACCTTTCTTTAAACCATCCATCTTAGCTTCTACATCTTTCCTTAAGCCATCCATTTTATATTCTGTTGCTTTTTGTGCAAGTGACACTTGTTGCACTTGTTCTTGTAATTTTGATATATCATGTAGCATTTCTTCCTCTTCTTCATGAGTCATGCTAGAGCTTTCAGGTTCCTTACTAGGTGTTTGCATTTTCTTTCCTCGGGGCATCAGTTACCGATAATAATGCTCTACTATGCCCTTTGAATTCCTTCAAAATAAATTTTCAAACCAAGCTTAAGCAAAAATTTAAGAAAATCTACACACCTTTTTTCACTTTGTAGGAGCTCGATATTGCCTCTGATGTATCTCTGTACTTTTCGATCATCTAGTTCTGAATTTGTGACCTGTAGTAGCCCTCTATGTCCTCTTTCCAATGCCACAAGTCTGACCCAAATTGGATTCTCCAAGGAAGAGTTATGCGAAATCTCCCACAGTGACTTGATTATAGACTAGTTCAGTAGAGCGAACTTGTACGACGTGCCACGAGTCACTGTTTCGACCTTTGGATCTGAAAAATGCATACAAGAAACTACAGTCCGTCCTCTTTCTGTACCTTCTTACGAAATTTCAATCCGATCCCCAAAGAGAAAGTTATGATGATTTTCCCCAGGTCACCTGTTTTGAATGTAATTCAGGAGTCTGCAAAAAGACCAACTTCCTCAGATCATATCTCCGCAAATATCATGCGAAAAGCTCTGAAATTCGGACCCAAGGTTCAGCGTGATTTCTTCTCAAATGGGTTTTTTTGCGACTTCTGAAACGTCACAGAAAAAAGTTATAGCGAAAATGCCACGATGACCTGTTTGGAGCAGCGAAACCCTAGAATCCAAAGCTCTGATACCAAATGTTATGAAACCAGCTCAAGAAAAGATAGAAAAGATAGATCAACGCCTTAGAATTCAGCCTCTTCGAGGGGGCAACCTCCTTTACATTACATAAATGAACAATTCTTGGATGATTCAAATGACAAAACCTCCTTTCTATATATAGGAGTCTAAGGAGTCACAATATAATCCAGCCGACCTAACAATAATAATATAAAGCCACAAAATAACAATAGAGGGATTCTATGGGGCACAGTAATAACAATATGGGGGCAATAGGGCAAAACAATATTAATAATGGGTATAACTACAATAGTAATGGGGTAATCACTAGTATTATAGGGACCCAATAGGTTCAATAATATACTCTGGTGCTTGCACTTGATAAACAGGATGTACAACTAAAGAAAACTCTCCTTCTTCAGGTGACCTAACTCTACTGTCACTAGGAGTTACAAGGGCTCATAGCCCTTCAAGCTGGCTTGGTGAAAACTCAGGAGGTTGGCCCCGAAGTCTACGAGACTGCCTCAGTAATTTAGCCATGATTAAAAAATTTTAATTACTTCAGACACAAACAAAGAAAAATCTCAATGAAAACCACCTAAAGTCTCTAAAGAACCAAACAATTTTGAATCACAAGCCTAAAGAATATAGGAGGTCAAACCACACACAAACAGTAACTTTCTGTACCAAAAACATTATTTGGTGATGAAATCCAACGTCGCAGAATTCAATACAGAAATGGTCGTTGGAACAGTTACCCCGGCAACCTGCTTAATGAATAGACTGGCACAAGTTTCTCCACTAAACCATCTCGAGTGAAGAGAACCCCCCAGAAAATCCAAGTGAGTCTAGCCGATGTTTGCTCCAGGTACAGTGGGATCTTCCCTCCACCATCACCTTAGGAAAGAATACTATAGAATATGGTCACTATGGTTACCAACGGAAACAAATATACCTGGGGGAACAGTCTGTGATCCAATACACATGCAAGGGAAAAGTAGCAAGCTCAATCCCCTTGAAGGCTCCTTGACATAATCCAAGGTTTACCAACAAGTATTGTTGGGAAAAGTATCCAATACGGAATGCCCCTATCCCACTCTAAGAGGTGATAGTGCCTTAGCAACAAACAGGTAAACTTATTCGAGTATTCTTCTTTATGGAATGCAAGTGAGGAAGAAGGATCTAACTAACCTGTATCTTCTGCTAGTTTGTCGACCCAAATCACTCCTCTCTTTGGTAGCTCACAGCTTCTTGCTCCTTCACCGGCCCAGCTTCACTGAATTCCTGCAAGATCACAAGAAAGAGAAACTACACAAAGATACAAATATACATTCATAAAAAGCTCAAGATCAGATTAAGCTAAACATGTAAGCATAGCAAAATATAATTGGTATACAACATGTAGGAGAAACTCAAATAGTTTATTGATAGAGTAATAAAGTCCAAGAGGAGATACAACCAAGTGAGGTTCGATCTAGCATCTACCTCCCAGCAAAGGAAACCCTTCCTCTCCTCCAACAAAGCATAAATCACCCAATGTGCTAATGTCAATCTCAAACCAACAGCAATTATCTGCAAAGTACAAAATTCCAGCCTCCTGAACCTCTGGGTGAGAGATCCATATATAGATGTGAGCAGAGAGGATGAGTCAGCTCATGTTTTGACTTGTGGCTTCTCTCTGTTAGTTCTTTCTTCCACTTGGAGGTTGAGAACCTCTTACTCATCACTAATCGAATTCATTGAGGCAAGTGTCATTGGAGAAGATTCTAGAAGCTTCCAGGGTCTTTCCACCTCGTTGAATGAACTTGCCATTTGTCATTTCCCACTCAGCGCACCCTAGTAGTGCTTCTACCTGCGTTGTAGTGCACCTAGCCAGTGTAATCTCTGCATTTCAGCGTAGATAACTAGTGGAGCCTCTGAATTGATCCTGAATTGACTGTTTCTGAGTGGTTTTTGGTGGAGAACTTCTGGGAGAAGCTGTCATTGGTTGACCTTGTTCCTTTAGGAGTTGTAACAACATCTTTATGGACTTTGGATCCCTTAAATTATGGACATTTCATGCTTATAGCTGTAAGGCACAAAAATGTCTATAACAACAAGTGACCCCAGGCTCCTCAACAATGGTTAATCCGAGGTTTACCGTTTTTAATACGTGTATATCTTGTATCGTTCCAATGAGGAAGGATTGATTACACCACTGTTTCGGTCACGATCTCGTGCTTGACTCCTTTAAGAGGAGCTTCCTAGAGCATAGATGTAACAATTTGAATTTATCTCCTACCGCAAGATACAACTACTTGTTTGTTTTACTATCTTGGAGAGTTAATTACTCCCTACTCCAAGATACTAGCCTAAGCTATGTTGGTGATAAAGAGCCCTAGAAATAAAAATATTACTAGATAGATTTTACTTTAAGCGTTATTTTTATTGGTTTTTTCTTAAGTCAAAAGGTGCGGAGATGAAACTTTATGGTGTGAAGATTTGACTCCAAATCACTAAAAATGCACTTAAGATGAAAAACAATCCTTTTTCTTCAATGAATTTCTAGCTAAAGAAAGAGTTGAGAATGCAAATGCTTGTAAAAACAAATCTTTCCTTAACAAACAAATAAAAAGAAGAACTTTTTGTCTTTTCCAATGAACTCAAAAACGAGACAACTAGTTATGCTCACGAAAATTTCCCTTTCTTTTCAAACACTCAAATACTACAAAAACAAACTTTTTCAAAAGAGATTTTTTTTTTAAAATTTTATAAAACACTCAAAACTATTGAAAAATCTAATCTTGAGATCTATAAATTCTAAAAAGCTAATTGAAGTAAAAGCTTACAAGATTTATTTTCAAGGATGTTTTACTTAGTTATGAGCAAACTAAGGACTAATTTGTCCAAAATCACAAATTAATAAAAAAAAACCAGCTTTCGTTTTCTTTTTAAAAATGAAATCCAAAACTTTCAACACAAGTTCTTTCGAAGCTTTGTAAAGAGAAAAACAAGATGGATTCCTCAACAAAGGAAGATTTTACAAAACGGTCAGACTCATAAGAAGACCAGCAAAAACCAAGGTGATCTAAGGTTTCCAAGGCTTCTAAGCTCTGAGTTACTACAAAGACCAAACGAAAATCAAGCCCGACACACAAAGCTTCTAGAAATTTCACCTAAAACCTAAATGCGAATGGAACTAACCTACGAAAAGTTCCTGACAAGACACGTGCAGATCTGGGCAGAGGCTAAAAACACATAAACAAATCCTAAGCTGACTGAATGAGAAAATTTTAAGTTTTTCAAAATTTTGACAGGGTCCGCAGGCTCCCAGTACAACCAGGTGTGGTACCGCTCTGTGTGTAAAGCAAAAGTGCGGGGATGTCCGCATTGTGCTACAAACAGAGGGTGCTGTCCTCTTACAAAAGCATGAAAAAAAAAATTCAAGATCTACAGAACCTACCCAATACCACACACATCAAGCAAAAACCAGAAACAGAGAAACAGTTTCTCAAGTCAAAGTAAAAGCAAAGGCAAAACCAAAAATTCAAGTCCCCAGTGGAGTCGCCATTTTGTCGGCCGGATAATTCATTCTTGCGGACAAGACTGACCTCGCTAGTGTCTATGGATAACTAGCGACAAGAAAACCAAACAAATTCTATCTTTCTCTAAATATGCAACTTATAAATAAAGGCTAGTAGATGTTTTAGGCCTACCTCGGGTCCAGTGCTAGTTTGTGGAAGCCACGCTCCATTGATCCAAATGAGCTCCTTTGTAAAGAATCTTCAAACACAAACAGGCACACATATCAAATAACATCTAAAAAGCCAATATAATAAACCATATTTATCATGATGATCAAGGAATTCATGAAACAAACCATATAGGACAATTTATTGAGAAAAATGAATCTGATTGTATTAACTTTAATCAAAGAAGAACTTTACAACCTTGGTGCCTTGATGTTGTACAAGCTCCTCCCAAGGTCCACCAAGAATCTCCTCTACTTTGACAAGTTTCACTCTCTTCCCAATGAAGCCAAAAGGTATGTAATCTCTCCTCTCAAGCTTAACTAGGAAGTCTCAATTCCAACAACATTTACCGTCAAAAATGTTCAGCTTTCAACCTCCCTAGCAACCAGCCCAATGCTTTAATTTATAGTGTAGAGGAGGGAAGTTACTAGGTCCACCTTCAAAGGGATAGAGCCCTCCTTCAAAGGGATAAGCTCTTCTCATCAAGGGGTTAGCTCCTTTAGTTATGGGATGCATGAACCACCTAGGAGTGAAACATCCACGTCAAGATTCCTTCTAGAAGCGTCTAGAATTAACCCAAAGTGAGTTTTTAAGAATAAACTTGTGCCTTTTTTACTTTTACAGGGGTCCGCACCCACTCCTTTAGAGACAGAGCGGGCAGGTCCACAGGTAACATGACCAAGGGGTGCGGGACCGTTGGTAATGGTAAGAGAAAGTGCGGAACCAGAGTTTAATTGATTCTCAAGGACTTTCTCTCATTTTTAAAGCTTGACATGAAGAGCTGAGGTTTGAGACTTGCAAAGGAGGACAATATGAGTGGTGCTAGACTGACATTGACTGCAAAAAGTCATGATGACAATATTTTGTGTAACACCTATTTAGCATTACTATCCTCCACTGAGCCTCAAAATGTCAATGAAGCATGCAAAGATGAATGTTGGGTCAAGGCCATGGATGAAGAACTTGAGCAAATTGAAAAGAATGATACTTGGGAATTAGTTCCTAGACCTCATAATAAAAATATTATAGGAACTAAATGGATATTCAAAAACAAGCTGAATGAAAATGGAGAAGTCATTAGAAACAAGGCCAGACTTGTTTGTAAAGGGTATGCTCAACAAGAAGGTATATATTTTGAAGAAACCTTTGCACCTGTTGCCAGGCTTGAAGCCATAAAGATGTCTCTTGCTCTTTCTGGCTTTCAGAAATTCAAAGTATACCAAATGGATGTAAAATTAGCCTTCCTTAATGGAGATTTAGAAGAAGAAGTTTATATTGAACAACCATAATGATTCATTCTTGGAAATGATGCAAAACTTGTATGCAGACTCAAAAAGGCTCTCTATGGTCTGAAACAGACTCTAAGGGCCTGGTATTACCACCTTGACAAATATCTACGCTAACAAGGTTTTAAAAAAGGTTCTGCAGATAGAAATCTATATACAAAGATTGAAACTAATAAATTTCTAATTATTATTGTTTATGTTGATGATATCATTTTTGGTAGCAATGAAGAATCCATGAGTTAGAATTTTTCTTCAATAATGCAGCAAGAATTTGAAATGTCCTTGCTTCGTGAACTTACCTATTTTCTTGGTCTACAAGTTCAACAAACTAATGATGGTATTTTTCTGTCACAAACCAAATATCTCAAATAGATCTTCAAAAGGTATGGAATGGAATATTCTAAACCTGTATGTACCCCAATGGTAACAAGATGTAGTCTCAGCTCAAATGATGGATCAGAAGTAGTACATCAACCAACTTACAGATCCATGATTGGCAGACTGCTTTATCTAACAGGTACCCAACCTGACATCATGCATGTAGTAGGAATAGTTGGAATATTTCAAGCAAATTCAAAGGAATCACACCTTCAGGCAGTCAAAAGAATTTTCAAATATCTTCAAGGAACTCAGGACTTTGGTTTATGGTATCCTAGAGATACATATCTTACTCTTCATGTATATACAGATGCAGATTGGGAAGGAAGTGTTGATGATAGAAAAAACACTAGTGGTGGTGCATTCTATATGGGTTCCAGGTTAGTGTCTTGGTTCAACAAGAAACAAATTCCAATTGCTTTATCTACAGCTGAAGTAGAATATGTGGTTGATGCATCTTGATGCACACAACTCCTTTGGATGATGCAAAATTTGCAAGACATGCAGATCACATGTACTCCACCTATCTCCATTCTATGTGATAATACAAGTGCCATCAGTATTTCAAAGAATCTAGTCATGCACTCCAAGACCAAGCACATACCCATCAAGTACCATTTTCTACATGAACAAGTGCTTGAACAAAAGGTCAAATTGGAGTATGTTCCCTCCAAAGAACAAGTTGTTGATATATTCACTAAACCACTGCCTAGAGAAACATCTGAATATCTCAGACAAAAACTGGGAGTAGTTTCTGCATCATCCTGCTGTTAAATCCAACTTTTTCAGAGAAAGGTTATTATACACGTGTTTCATGAAGTATAATCACGTACACACATGGGTTTCTGTGGGTCAAGGAGCATATATGTTTTTCAGACAGGAAAAACAGTGATGCGGGCTCTGATATGGGTGCTTTATCTGATGTTGATAATTATTGTCTATCGATATGCTTTGTCCATTATTTTTTATCTGACTGACAAAGATGCCTTGATCATTGACTTGTTAACAATTCATAGGTACCACAGGTTCAGGGGGAGCATTAGCCTTCACGTGCATTCAGCATTTTTGGCATTATGGTTGTTGAGTCTAGCTATGGCTTCAGATATTTATACCATTTGTTGCTTAAGTAATGAAAAATTCTAGTGTGTGATATGTCTTCTCATATATTTTAATGAGTCCTCTTGGAAAAATGATGTAATTTGTATCCCCACTTTGCATGGGATGGATGATGTAATATTTATTATTTTTTTCATGTATAAACAATTGGTATATTTCCACTTGGTTGGGTGGATGAGTCAAATTTTGTATATCCCCACTTGGTTGGGAGATGGATGTATGTATGAGTCATTGGTAATAGGAAGGTCATACTCACATAGTTGATTTATAGAGATCTTATTTTTTGGGAGAATATTTTTGCAGACTCTGCATGTGCTTGGGGGGAGCATGGACGGTTTCAGTGCATCTCAGCATGTACAAAGGGGAACTCAATCAGAAAATTCAACATGTACTTAGGGGGAGCATGGACAACAAAATGTATGTCAAAGGGAGAGAATATCTTGGTCCGCCTTTTGCTCTTAATGTCAAAGGGGGAGAGTTGGTTGAAGGGAAAGTACCCCTAGGGTCCTTTGGGCTAAGACTCTACCAGACTGAAAATTGCTTATACAAAGAAACACACACACACAGCCATCTTTTTTACTTTTAAGCAAATTCTAATGTTTAGGGTACATACCTAAGGTCCTACGTTCGAGAAGACCGTTAGGGTGCAAACCCTTCTTGGAGTTCCCTTCTTCTTTCTTTGACCTGCAAGACAAACAAATCAAAGAATACAACAGTACATGTATAGAAGTTTATATATAAATCATCTTTATGATATAAAGTTAGTTATAAAAAATCTTTAAGTAACCACTTTCATAAGAATTCAACACAAGAATCTCATAAGCATAAAGAAAGATTATTCGGGAACAAAGACGTGTTTCTTTATATATAAAGGCAAATAAAGTACATATATCGGAAAGATATCACCTGAACACCTTCAGCAGGCTCCAAGCAAGCTTCCTCCCGGATTCGTTCCAGCCTCCAGCCTCCAACAAGAGCTCCTTCCAAGTCTTACTCAATGATGATGTCAAGGATGAATGATCACCAATACACATGGAAACAAGGGTTTCCTATGCAAAATGGGGGAAGTGCAGAATGCACCAAGGACTTCAGACCTGGTCTAAGGGAAAAATCTCAGCATAATAATCTTGCTCTCCTTTCTCCCCCTTTGGCCTTCCCTTTGATGTCTTTTTATACCCTCTCCAAAGTAGTTTTTTAGTTAGGAGTTGGTTGGGAACAGTTGGGCCACGGGCACTAACAGGTGATCCAGCAGGTAAACCCGCGATCACCGCCCGAAAAAGAGGAAATTATATTTTTTTAAGTGTTTTAATAGATACACGCGGGTTGGGTATGACATACCCGCGTGTACACGCGTTTAACACAGGGCATAGTCGCGTATAGGGAATAAAACACTGTTTTTTAAATTTTTGGACCAGGTCTGGAAGGAGGGGTTGCCCTAGGCCATAAGTGCAGCATCACAAACCATAAGAGTGAGATTTGGAGCTATAACAGATGCCCCCTAATGTATGAGGTCAGAAGGGGAACATGATGGCCGAAATACATTAAGTAAGTACAAGGAAAGGAACTCTGCCGAAAAACCGAGGAGGACTTCACCAGAATTCAGCCTGCCAAGCCACCGAAAGGAGATCAGAAAGAAACACTGTCTGAGGCGGGCATACCCATGCTCAGGAAAAGTAAAGCATGTCCGCATATCAAGTACAAGCGGATCCACTAAGTATACAAGTATAAATGACTGTAAAATACATAATGGATCATCTGATCATAATGAGTAAGTACATGTCTGAATATCACATATAAAACTGTCAATGATGCTGAAAGATGCAACGGATCACTGAAATCAAAGACTGATCCCATAAGGTACCAACTGAACATGATGGAATAGGATGGTACTACACTGCAAACTCAGGTGCCAGCATATAGAATGTCGCCATGACTGACTGCAACATATAAGGTGGAGTGGTATCAACTAGTAGCAACAGGAGCAACTGTCAAGTGAACCAATGAATGCTGATACAACCTGAGGTCTTCACCGACCACCGTGGTACATTTCTACACCATGGGAATAAATGATCTGAAGTCGACCATGTGAGAAATCGTTTGATTACCGGTCATTGATGTATACCGTTAACAAACGCGAGACTACCCACCGATAATGATAATGAGCGTCAAGGTACCCAGTACAATCTAACAAGTGTGAATAGATGAGCTGAAGTCGAACACCTGTAAGAATCTATCAATCAGGAGACAATGATGGTTTCCCACTGTCGATAGCGAGGAATCTGCCACTAATGACTGCAAACCCCAAGGTACTGCCAAATGGACTCTAGATCTTTGCCCCAGAGCAATGAGTCGGAGTCGATAGGGAAAGATCCGCTAGAAGGAAGGCATTAAGGCATCCTCCATCAATCTAGCGCGAGTGTAACCCGTAGGCCAATAATGTGGAAGGAATCGGACGAAAAAGATGTAGTAACCCAACCGAAGTACGTTTCCGGCGTACACAAGATGTGGCTAGCGCACGGCAGAAACCCTCTGAACCAACCAATAATGAAAGCTGACACAGAGGCGAGGTATCCACCAATAGGGTCAAATGGAAACCAAGGTACTGCACGAATCCCAATGTGTGATAATGTATGCTGATGTCGAACACAAGGGAAACCACTCAGTCAAAGACCCATGATACTGATCGATGCTGAGCACAAGGTGACCTATCAATAATGAAAATAGGGCCAGGGTGCGGTCTCTAGGTCTGCCCTCAGAGCAATGTGTCGTCGTCGATAAGGACAAGACCCGCCAGCAAGAAGTCAATGGGGACCTTCTCAAACCGGCACGAGTGAAGGACCAATATAACTGATGTGATGATAGACATGACACTGACAACCAGGGATGGCCGACTGAAAAATGAGTCAAGAGACACCGCAGAAAGGCCGACTCAGGCTAACTTCCCTTGAACAAAAGCACGACTCAATGTGACTATGTGGCAGCATATAATGAATCTGTATAAGTTCGTCATGCAGGAGGCATGAACGAACCCTCCATATGATTGGAAGAGATAACCAATCGGGGGAGAACTGACTCGATAACAAGGTTATGGCTTACCTAAGTCAAACTAAATCCCACCCATACGGAGGAGACTTTGTTTTGAGTGCTTTGTTCAAGGGCGACATGACTGACTCTAGCTGCCAACAATAAATGGAAGTAATGTCCCTGTTCCCGCTCTTTTTGGAATATTTAATTTTTTTGTCTTTTTCTGATAAGCCGGAAAAAGAATAAAAGAATGCTATGGTACAGTGGAAAGAACGAGTGTCGGTGAAACAGATGCTCTAGTTCCTGGGAAAGGAACGTTCCTATGCTCAATGCAGGGAGGTGAAAAACTGGTCAGTGACACTCAGAGGTATGTCCCTTCCACGGATCTGGGTATGTCAAGCTGCAGAGGTCAAGGGTATGCAAGGTTGATTTTTGCAGACGTCATGGTCAAAAGTGGGCTTAAACACGAGTCCAAGTGAAGCCGGCTATAGGCCAAAAGGTGCAAATGGTCAACATGCAATGCAGAAGTACAACTCAACACACATAGGAGCCTCTAGGGTATAAGGCCAGAACGAAGCGAAGAAGCAAGGAAGAATGAGTCTTCAACGCATAAGTCATGGCGGGACTACAGAGGACTCCCGAGCCTACTCAAAACGAAGCAGCATGGGCAACAAATGTCAGTGAGGTGCTAACTAGGATGCCCATGTAAAAGGATGGCTCTACCATCATGTCATGATTTAAAGAATCGGCGAGTGAAAATGGCTTGCGAACCATAACATGATGGGGTCGACCCTACGGCAGATGTATCGGTCAAATGGAGGCTAGTATGCATAATGCAACGGAAAAATGGTGTCCCTAACCTATATGCCAGTGAGAACACGATACCTGCCATGACGGGTCAGCAGTCATGGAACCATCTCGAACCGTCGAAAAATGTCCAAAATGTCCTGAAAAACAACTCAATCTCGACATTCCAAGCTCCCAAGTTAAAAGTGACATGAAACCAAACAAAATAAAATTTTGAAAAAAATTTTGCATTTTCAAAACTTATAAAAAGAAATTTTGGACTTACCATTTTCACTGTTTGACTTGGAGAGCAAATTGTGGAGCAAAAGGAGCAAACTTTCCCCGTGACTTATTCAACCGTTCAAACTTGCCGAAAACTTCCAGGTAAGCACTAAACTTGTCTTGCAATCAATTGTGATAGTTTTTAGGAAGTTTAATTAATGTTTCACCGTTAGATTTTTGCAAAAAATTGCTCTGCGGCGTACACGCGGGTTGGATGTATATAAATCGCGTATACGACGGCCCTACACGCGACTGTGTATAGGGTAAACCGCGTGTGCGCAGCGAAAAATTTTTATACAAAAAACTAATGGATGAAAATGATTTTTTCTTCCAGGATGACTCTCACATGGCGTGAAAGAGAGCACTCAGCTGTAGATAATGAAGTTATGGACAATGATGAGGCATTAGATGCCTTACGGGGATGCGGATTGTTAAAATTCTTCAAGTTGCCGAATATGAAAGCAAATGTGCGTCTGCTCGAGAGACTTATTGATTATTGGGATGTCGAGGAAGAAGCTTTTATGATTGATCAAATGCCACTCAGGATAGAAGTGGAAGATATATATTTCATCACGGGCCTTTCCCGAAGGGGAGAGGTAGTCCACTCTCGGGGCAGGACCCGGAATAGTCTCAGCGTAGACGACTATGTACAACTTTACTGCCCAGGTCATCGGAAGGTCGGGAGTCAGATCTCGATCCCACACGTGGCGAGTTTGTCACTGCGGATAATCCTGTTCACCATAGCTCGAGTGAACGGGTCATCTTCGCTACATCAGGCATCACGGGTAAACATGAGCGTAGCAGTGGACTGTCTCACTACGGTGTTTGACTGGTGTACTCCTCTACTTGCCAACATGAAGGAGCAGCTTGCTTCTATCAGGAAGGGACAGACCAAGAACTTTGGGTACGGAACCATTTTATGCACGTTTTTCTTCGAGAAGGTTCCCGCACTCCGCCCTAGGGTAGCAGTTCCCATCAGTAGTCCACGTGATCCACGTATGGGCCGGTGGGCTGACTTGATGAAACGTCTGGGGGGTGGGGAAGTGCCCAGGAATGCATTCGACGACGACTTTTTTGCTTGGTGGGAGAAACAGATCATCGCCATAGACGACTACCCCTATGCTGGACTGGATTTCCGAGGAGATCCTGACCTAGTGTTACCACCAGACGCAGCATGGGGCGAGATCGGTAAGATTTTATTTTTTTTTTTTTTTTTTTTTTTTTTTTATGATTTTTAGGATTTTTCAAGCATAATGATGAACTTTGAAAAATATATTTTTTTGATGAGATTCAAATGACTGATATGATGATCATGTTCCAGACATTGGGCCTGTGCGACCAGATGGATTCCCACGGCACGGACGGCGTGGCCGAGGAGCCGAAGAGGCGGCTGCGGATGCGGAAAGGACCCTCGCCAACGTCCAGCGACACTTGGCGAGATTGAGCTATCAAGTACCGATGGCCGAGATAGAGGACCTTCCTCCAGATATGCAGCGTCATGTGGTTGGGATGCCACGTGACTGGGTTCGCGTTTTTCGGCGCGTGGCCAATGCTATAGTTAGTTATTTAGCTGCTCATCCAGAGCCGAGGCATTAGATATGCCTGACATGATTATGGGCATTTGAGTCCCAATTTTGTATATTTTTTGGGCACACATATGTACACTCGAGACGCTTTGCGATATATATATATATACAGTTTGACTTTTTGATGCATGATTTTATGATGATGAATGATTGATATGCCAGTCTAATGCTTGATTAGCGATAGAATCAGCTAACCAATTTTGAGATCTTGGAATGTGCAAATAATTAATGTAAATAAATGATCTTTGCAACAACCTCACCCTTAAATATTGGCGATATAATGATGGATCTCTAACCCGATAAATGTTATTTAACTGAGACACTATCAATTGAGAATCAAGATACACTACCAACGAGTCGATCCCATAAGAGATTGCCTCGGATAATAAATTGATAACAGCAGTATACTCGGCCATATTGTTTGAAGCAGGACCGATACACACGCCTCTCGATGTCATCAACTGACCAGTTGGGTAATAAAGTACCCAAGCTGCGGAAGCAAGATTCCGAGTGTGCCAACTAGCACCATCGGCGAATCCAAAATAAACCAAATCATCCATCAACACCTGTCAAAGCAGACCAAAAGTGCTGATATCAGAAAACGCTCGATAAGATATGTACAAATATACATAAAATACAAAGAAGCCATTGCCTGGTAAAACTAAGCAAAATACTTCTTTAAATAGAGCCCATTTCGGGGCTCCGCCAGCTTGTTTCCTTCGAAATCAATTAACTCATACGATCCTTTTTCTAAGACTCGTTTGATAATGAAAGGACCGTACCACATAGGCTTGAATTTGCCTGCCCCCAAGGCGTCCTTATCTTGGTCATAGACCAAGACAAGGTCACCTTCAGAAAAGACACGAGGTCTGACAGACTTATCATACTGAGTTTTGACCCTTTTCTTATGGGCCTCATTCGTCGTGGCGGCATCTCGACGCTGCTCATCGAGATGTTCCAGGTGAACTAGGCGCTCCTCGAGACTCGAAGTCTCAGGAAGAAGCTCGACAGCCAATTTCAGAGATGGAATTTCACATTCAACCGGAAAGATAGATTCCACCCCGTAAACTAACTGAAAAGGAGTAAAACCAGTAGCCGTTTTAACGGAGGTTCGGTATGCCCAAAGAGCCGGATACAACATAATGTGCCAATTGGACCGATTTTTATCGATTGTCCGTTGGAGTATCGTCTTAAGAGTTTTATTGACCGCCTCGACCTGTCCATTGGCCTGAGGATAGTAAGGAGACGAATGCTCTTGACGGAAACCTAATTTAAAAGCCAATTCGGACATTAGCTGATTTTGGAAATGACTGCCATGGTCAGTGACAATCTCTCTTGGGATACCGAATCTTGAGATAACTTGATTGAAAAGAAACAAAGCTGCCGTGTCACTGTCGTTCTTATAAGTAGGCATGGCTTCAGCCCACTTCGTGAAGTAGTCTACAGCCACGATAATGTACTTGTGATTTGCCGCTGAAGGCGGATTACAAGTCGTAAAATCAATACCCCACTTAGTAAAGGGACCGACGGTGACAACGGGAAAAAGGGGAGCTGGATGCGCGCGCATCTTGCGAGTAAAAATTTGACACGGGTGACAGCGTTTTACCGCTTCCACACAGTCCTTAAAGAGTGAAGGCCAAAAGTAGCCGGCACGTAAGATGCGCTGGGCTGTAGCAAGCCCAGATAGATGACCACCACAAGCTCCACTGTGGCAATCATTAAGAACAGACTCTGCTTCCTCTAAGGTTAAACAACGTCGAAGAATTGAATCAACCCCTCGACGGTATAAAGTGTCACCAATGATAACATAGTTTTTAGCCAGGTGACGTAACTTGCGGCGTTCATCCTTGGAGGAAGTAGAGGGAAACTTCGAAGTCTGGAGATAAACAATGATATCTCCATACCAAGGGTCTTGTGAAGAGATGAGGAATATATGTTCGTCGGGTAAACTTTCCTCATAAACAACATCCTCTCCACAAGGAAGCTCAGAAATTAGCTCCGCGAAGACCATAGATTTCTTAGACTTGGCGGACAAGAACTCGAGGTCGAATTCTTGTAAAATGACTATCCATCTATTATATTTGCCCCCAATCACTCGCCTACTGAGGACAAATTGGAATGGATTGACCGCCGCTAAGACAAAAGTTTTGCGTAGCAAAATGTAATGACGGAGCCTCTGGACAGCATGGACTGCTGCCAAGGCCAACTTCTCAACTGGAGAATAGCGGAGTTCAGGGCCTATCAAGCCTCGGCTCAAATAATAAATCACGTGCTCGACAAGAGCATCGTCTTCCTGAACTAGAACCATACCAATGGTAGATTCTGCTGCAGCGAGATATAAAAGGAAGTCTCTACCGTAATCCGGTGGACTCAAAAGCGGGGCAGAGACTAATGCCTTTTTCAAAGCATCAAACGACCGCTGCGCAAAGTCGTCCCACAGGAATGGAACTCCTTTCCGTAGCAAACGCATGAACCCTTTAGTGATCTCGGCATAGTTTGCTATAAACCTTCTTAAGAAATTGGCCTTCCCTTGAAGACTTTGAAGTTGACGAATTGAAGACGGGGGAGGCAACTGAACTATTGCCTCAACCTTGAAGGGATCAACCCGAATCCCTTCATTGGAAACTATAAACCCTAACAACCGACCTGATGTAACCGCGAAAACGCACTTATTAGGATTCAACCGGATTTTGTAAAAACAACATCGCTCAAAGACTAATCGAAGATGACTAGGATGATCAGTTCTCTTTCGAGAACGAGCAGCGAGATCATCTAAGTATGCCTCGATGATATGTTTGATGTCGTGGAAAGCGTAAGACATGGCCCGCTGAAAGGTGGCTCCAGCATTTTTAAGACCGAAGGGCATCTTTCGATATGCAAAGGTACCCCAGGGACATATGAAGGCAGTCTTATGCTGATCCTCAGGACGAATAGAGATTTGATTATAACCTGAGAAACCATCCATAAAGGAGAAAATCGCATTACCCGCACACTCGTCAATAATTTGATCAATAAATGGCGTGGGGTAATTGTCTTTTGGACAAGCCTTGTTTAAGTCCCTAAAATCGATGCATACACGGATTGTTCCTTGCTTTTTGTCCACAGGGACTGGATTCGAAACCCAATCCGTAAGAGGAACAGGGTATATAAAACTCGCCCTTAGCAGCTTCTCAACCTCAGCTTTGATAGCCGCTGCTTTCCTAGGGTTAACCGGCCGAAGCCTTTGACGAATCGGTTTTGCGTTTTCGTACGTCTTGATCTCATGTTGGACTATAGAAGGATCAATGCCGGGCATTTCCTCATAAGACCAAGCAAATACATCACGATATTCCTTGAATAGGTCGGTGTAAATTTGAATTTCTTCAGGGGAACACTCACTTCCGATGAAGATATTCTCGATGATGTTAGGATTTTTAGAGATGTTTATAGGTATCGTTTTTGAGATTACCGACATATTACCTTCAGCACGTGTGTGTGTTGGAGCCAAAGGGTTCGATACCGTACAAACATCACTACCAACGAGCTCGGAGAATCTAGATTCTACTTCCTGCAATGGAGGAAGAAAATATGAGCGATGGTGTAAGTCTTCCCAAGGTCGATCTATACCCATCATAATTTCGAGGATTGCTTCTTCAGAAGGTAGAACCGAATCTAAGCAGTCCAAGGCAGAGTTAGAATCAAAGCTCCAAGCGGGGGCCACATGACCATCTAGCTCCTCTTCGGAAAAGGGAGTAGAATGGTTATCTGCAGAGTCTACGATAGCCTGATATCTAAGCTCAGCTGCAGATATAGGAAATGCCATTCCATTAACTTGCCCTTCAACTAATGTGGTCGTAGGTGAAGGCAAGGTCCAAGGGTCGGAAAAATGATGAGTTCGGAAGAACTCCTCTCGAGAAGATTCCTTGGATGATGAAATAGCATTGATTCTTGCAAAAGGAGAGGGAAGATCAAACGTACCCATCAATGAGGAATACATCCCTACTCCTAAATTCTCAGTCGGCGGGCGAGGGTTATCCACCAAAGGAACAGTAGAGTCGGAGGTTGCTTGAGGATCGATTGGAGCATAGTCCAATTGATCAACCTTAACGATTTTCCCCTCATGAGGAAAGCAAATGACACGAAACAAAGTCGAAACAACGGCTTCCATCTCGTACACCCAGTTCCTTCCTAATAGGAGATTATAGTCTAGGTTAGCATCTACGACTTCAACTTCGATATTAACGACCTTCCCTCCAACACATATAGGAAAGGCCGGGATAATCCCATGCGGCTTGTGAGAATGGCCATCAAATGCAGTTAAGACGGTTGGTGAAGGAACAGCCGAAGGTGAACCAATAGCCTTCCAACAAGACATGGACATGACGCATGTGGAAGCTCCTTCATCTATAACGGTGCGAAAAATATTGATTTTCCGGTATGTTGACTTTACCTGAAAAGCCATATGATGAGGGAGTCTCTTTTTGACATTTGACATGTCAAAAGAGAGCACTAGAGAGTTAGCTGGATCGACTGCTCCAATGGCGGAGAGTAAAGCACTTCTCTGAGACGGACACGACTGGAGAACTTCCAAAGCGGACATAGCACATGGGCTTTGAGCCAAATCCTCCACAATGGAGTAATTTTGAGCAGCTCTAGCATTGGGGTTAATTGTCGCGCGTTTGGCGGAACCTTTCGGTATCCTAGGTATAGTCTCAACAGGAGGTCGCTCGATATGAAGGTCATTACTTCCGGGAACCGTTTTATCCTTAGATGTTTCGGCTTCACCATAATCACGTGACCGAGTAGTCACGTTAACGTTTGAACCCATCATAAAAACATTTGATGCTTTTTCCCCTTCCTGGTTGCCCCCTGAGGAGGTACCAGGATTCGAATTTGCGCCAGCAAGAAGTTGCTGCCCTTGGGGAAACGGGTTAGTCAACACAGCTTGCGAACTAGAAGTCCCTTGCTGTGCTAACAAGCGCTGAGCGTCTTCGATTCTAGGGCAAAGATGAGTTAGATGGTCCCCACTGCATAACTTGCAAGGAAACTTGACTTTCTTTCTCGACTCACCCTTACCACCACCAGCGTTGTTGCCGGATTTATTTGCATCGGGCTTCCCATCCGAGTTCTTCTTTTTACCACGTCCTTTCTTTTTTCCATTGGAATTTTGATTTCCTTTGGGGTTATCGGATTGGACGGCGTTAATGGAAGAATTTTGGGAAGCAGGAGGATTAGACATTGTGACTTGGTTGTTAGGAGCAGTTTGTAATGACAACTGCTGCAATTGATTCAACAAGTTCACTGTAGTCGAGTCTACTGACCCTACGATACCATCCGCGTGCGGACCTGGCTTTGGCTTAGCTAAATCAACCTTAGATCCAGGAGCATCTGGCAAGTACTTTTGGAGGATCCCAGACTGAGAGTAGATCAGTTCTAACTGCTGGGCCCTGAAAATGGCTTGCTCCTCAGAATAGACCCCAGACATGGAGACATCCTTGGAGATCTCAGGTTGCAAAGACTTCAAAAACCACTCTAGACGGTACTCCGGAGGGATTTCGGCTTTAATGAGCCTTTTTCTCCGTCTCCATTCCTGTATGTGATCAGAAATGTGAGTTGCCTTATCCTGACGAAAGGTAGCCAGAAGTTCAGTTCCGGCATCATAGCGGACAGGCAACTGAAAGTGATTCAAGAAGATATTAGCTAAGTCTGCGAACGATGTAAAGCTGCCCCCTGGCAACTCTATGTAGCATTTAGCCGCATTACCAGTCAAGGTGCGTTGAAAGAGTCTCAACCTAACCGAATCTTCGATGAGGGAGTTAGATGAGCACCACAAATGGAATGTGGTTACATGATCGCCCGGATCTTCACCGCTCTTCCCTTCGAATTTTGGGATGTCCGAAGGGAGTTTGGTTGGGACCGGAGGCCAGGCCGGATTGTATCTGATAGGGTCGTTCGTTAGCTTAGTGAGATCTGGCAAGTTTAACGTTGCCAGAAATGGAAGCCTAGGAGGACCTAGGGGATTCCACCCAGACTGGGCAGAACTCCCCAAGTTCTGAAAAGATTGTCCTGGGATTTGAGAGGCACCAGGCTGCCCCAAGTGACCAGTAGAACCAGCTGAACCAAAGGGCAAGCCTTGTGGTCCAGCAAAATTCGGAGTTTGACCAACTCCTGCCGTATAAGCTCCATAGCTTGCAAAGTTTCCTCCTAAAGAATTGTAAGGAGTTGATAACCCCTGATATGGGTTCCAAGCCGAAGCGAGGGGAGGAATACTTTGAAACATGCTAACCGTGGAATACGGCCTACTTCCTTGTTGGCCAATGAATGGATTCGCAGTTCCTGCGTTACTAGCCCCAGGGTTATTCCAACCTTGGAAAGGATTGCTGCTTTGTCCTATTGAAGAAAAAGGCATGGATCCTACCGTTGGGTTGGAATGTGGAATATGACCACTTCCAAAAGGAAAACCCTGAAATGAAGCCGATCCGCCCATCATGGACGTAGCGGCACTGAACGGAACTGACGGAATACCCTGTGATTGGGTGCCAAAAAGGAAGGAACCAGTACTAAAAGCATTGGTTTGGGCATTTCCACTCGTGGACGGAATGGAGGTAGACCCAACCAAAGATGTGCTAGCAAACGATCCGAACAAGGAAGCGGAGGGGATGGAAATGGTTCCTCCCCCTTGCACCGATGTTGGGGTTTGCATAGTCGCAGCACTCGTGGAAGCCATGCTTCCAGTAGTGATCATAAATGGTAAGCGCGTAGCGTAACCTGGACTCGCTGGTCTATATAATGGAGGCCCAACGTATTGCAATACGTCTGGGTAACTAGATGGTAGTGGAGAATTTGGAATCACTAATGATTCTGAAAGTTCTTCTACCTCTACGTTATCCTCCGCTTGAAAGCGAACTTGAGAAAAGACTGGAGCGTCCCTCTCTTGTTCAAAAGTACCAGGCCTTGCTCAGCTGCTAATATCCCCGAGAGGAGGATCAATCCCCGATGCGTCAGCCGGCGTGGGACGGACCCCACCGGTAGTATTCCCTCTGCGCCTTCTAGGAGAAGGCTCTAAACTAGGTGGCGAGAGACCACGAAGTCTTCGAGACCGTCTTGGAGACCGGTCAGCCACTTTGAATTTTTGTTATGATCTTATCTAAAGACTCAAAAAATTAAAAGCTAGGCCAACTAGGAGCACAGAGCACACACTATAAAGTTCCTAAAGATACAGCCAGTCAAACAACTTTCAAGTATTTCCGCTCCGGGTGATTAGGACCGGACACCAAAATACGAGAAAGTGAATCAAAGGGCCTTCCGAAGATAGTCTGGGATGATGAGGGCCTAGTCCTATCAGCGAAGGTATCAGAGGAAGTTACGCTGACCTCCTAACAACAGTCTGCGCCGGTGCAAGCCCCCAAGCTTCGCAAGGGTGCCCTCCGGAAGTACTGTCGAGAGTGATACAACGTCAACCTCAGGTGCCACGGGATTCCCCTCCGCAGCCACCTATGCAGATCCCTATGAGAGGCAACTATGGGTACCAACTCGTCGCAGAAGCCAGGCGGAACAGTCGTGAGGTAAGTTCAGACAAGTAGGAGAGGGGGTATCTCTCTTCCCTGTCTTCACAGACCCTCGTGCTTAACTCCCATATCCGGAGCTTTCCTGGTCTCCCTAACGCTATTGGATTTACTCTCTTTAATCAGACTCTTATGTTTGACGTTTTGTGTGGCCTTGGAGAGTTAACTCTCCACTCGCCTAATCCAAGGCCCTAAAATCCTAAACTTGTTAGTGTAATAACTAAAACAAAAAGTTCTAGTGGATTTTAATTAAGCGCTTGATTTTATTAGGCTGTTCTTTAAGTCAAAGGTAATGGAGGTGAAACTTGTGGTGTTTTATGGACGCAAAAGAAATTAATAAAACCTAGCTACATGCACATGCACTTTTGTTTTCGATGAATAGCAATTTCTATGAGGTTCAGAAGGCACTTGCAATATAAACAAAAAAAAATTTTCTTTTTCTTTTTAGACTCCACACTCACAAAAACTAACAAAACTAAATATGCCTAAAAAGAGATGCAAATCTTACCCTAATGCAAGAACTAAATGTGGATGCACGATTCAAAGACTACTCTAAAAACAAAGAAGGAAAGTTGCTGCTTTACCAAATTTTGTCTTGCCACTGAAATGCTTAGATAGAATATGATTTGTTACTAATCATTTCATCCAAACAATAAAAACAAGTTTTAAGATAAAAAACAAAGCACTTTCACTTCGCAAAAAAGGAAATCAGATGAGAAGCAAGTTTAAGAAAGCGAAACTCAAAAACTTTCAAAAGATTTTCTTTCAATCAAACCAAAAAGTCTTTTTCAAAGGAAAACTCTCAAAAAAAAAAAAAAAAAACTGACACTAATGATTGATAAACAAGCCACCAAACACTTTTGTGAATTGACACCTTCCAAATGATGAGAACTCAACAAAAATAAAATGTGTTCGAAATCGCTTTTGACAATCAAAAGCAGCAATGAAAGTCCAAGAAATCAAAAGACAAGTTTCAAGGAAATGGTAACAAACAACTTTCCCGAAACGAAGGAGCAAATGGTCATAAAAATGATTTCGTTAAGCAAACACAAATGTCATGAAAACAAAATGGACACAAAGATTTTAAGACAATCTTCCCACTCTGCCGAAACAGAGCAATCAAGATTCTTAAACAGAAACCTTGTGTGTCAAAAATCAATGACGCTTGCAATCAACGAAAAACAAGACTAGCACTCCTTATAACTAGAGAGAGTTCGAAACAAGATGCCCCCTGTTAAACAGAGAACTGTCACTGGGACTTGACTGCTTTAAACTGACCCAAACCACCAGACAGACATTCAGCAAAAGAAAAATTATAAATCTTGAAAATTATGTGATATACGCGCCTGCAATTATTTGCAGAATGCGTGTACACGCGACTGTAACTAAGGAAACCTGCGTATACGCGGGTTTACTTAGTGCAACTTGCGTATATACGCTTCTGTAATCCAGAAAAAGTGCGTATATGAAGTGTTTCAAGAAAAATAAAAAACACAAACCGAAAAACTGGAAAAGCTTGGAGTTCAAGAAAATATCAGACAGTCAGAACCAACAAACAGAGGGGCTGAGCCTTGATTGGCTTGAGGACTACCCAAACTAGGAACAACAAGAGTGTTGTCCCCAGCGGAGTCGCCAATTCTGGTTGAAGGGAAAGTACCCCTAGGGTCCTTTGGGCTAAGACTCTACCAGACTGAAAATTGCTTATACAAAGAAACACACACACACAGCCATCTTTTTTACTTTTAAGCAAATTCTAATGTTTAGGGTACATACCTAAGGTCCTACGTTCGAGAAGACCGTTAGGGTGCAAACCCTTCTTGGAGTTCCCTTCTTCTTTCTTTGACCTGCAAGACAAACAAATCAAAGAATACAACAGTACATGTATAGAAGTTTATATATAGATCATCTTTATGCTATAAAGTTAGTTATAAAAAATCTTTAAGTAACCACTTTCATAAGAATTCAACACAAGAATCTCATAAGCATAAAGAAAGATTATTCGGGAACAAAGACGTGTTTCTTTATATATAAAGGCAAATAAAGTACATATATCGGAAAGATATCACCTGAACACCTTCAGCAGGCTCCAAGCAAGCTTCCTCCCGGATTCGTTCCAGCCTCCAGCCTCCAACAAGAGCTCCTTCCAAGTCTTACTCAATGATGATGTCAAGGATGAATGATCACCAATACACATGGAAACAAGGGTTTCCTATGCAAAATGGGGGAAGTGCAGAATGCACCAAGGACTTCAGACCTGGTCTAAGGGAAAAATCTCAGCATAATAATCTTGCTCTCCTTTCTCCCCCTTTGGCCTTCCCTTTGATGTCTTTTTATACCCTCTCCAAAGTAGTTTTTTAGTTAGGAGTTGGTTGGGAACAGTTGGGCCACGGGCACTAACAGGTGATCCAGCAGGTAAACCCGCGATCACCACCCGAAAAAGAGGAAATTATATTTTTTTAAGTGTTTTAATAGATACACGCGGGTTGGGTATGACATACCCGCGTGTACACGCGTTTAACACAGGGCACAGTCGCGTATAGGGAATAAAACACTGTTTTTTAAATTTTTGGACCAGGTCTGGAAGGAGGGGTTGCCCTAGGCCATAAGTGCAGCATCACAAACCATAAGAGTGAGATTTGGAGCTATAACAAGAGTGTCTCGGTGTTGTTGTTGCCATCAAGTCCAAAGGGGAAGATTTTTGGCATTATGATACAGGTGTTGTCCTTGATGGCAAATCACTCAGATGATAGTTCACATTGCAGCAGGTCAACAGCAAAGGATTGTAGATCAAACTCCAAAGAATGAAGAAAGAGAGGTATACGCTGGTTCACTTTGTCCAAGAACTGTATACACGCGGGTAAACATAACAAAAGGAGCGTATAACGTATACACACATTTTCACAGGAGGAAAAGCGCATACATGTTCGAAAACCAAGTATTTGATCCAAGGTATTTGGTCTGAGGTATTTGGTCCAAGGTATTGACCCTGGGTATTTCTTCCAAGGTATTGGTCCAAGGTATTGAGAAAGGCCTAAGAGTATATAAGGAGGAGAAGATCATTAGGCCAGTATTACAAGCAATAATATTTGAAGAAATACTTCTATCTGAAGTATATTTTATGTTGCAAGGTTGTGTTTGGGACTGGATCTGAAATATTCATGTGCACCTTGAGTTCAATATTGGATCGGGAATCATGAGACTTGAAATGACTTATTCTTGAATGATTTGATATTGGTTGAGACTAGATCTTATGTTTTGCGCCTATTCTATTTTTTATCTAGCATGATCTAGGTTTGTCTGAAGTCTGGAATTGCAGCAAAGTTCTGAGTCAATATTTGTAGATTTGTACGCAGGTTTGTCTCGGCCAAAGAGCGTGTACACGCAGGTTCGGTTCTTTCAAGTAGCGTATACAAAAGAAAAGCTTCTTTTCATATCTGACTGGTCTATCTAATCAAATTCTATTTTTGTATTGTTGTCTGTAAATGAAGTCTTCTTAGATCTGAATGAAGAATTGAATGCATAAGTAGGCTGGCATTTGATTGATTGATTGTATAAGTGAGAAGAAGTGATCTCTGTCCCTACCTATGTAAAGCTTTGTAGATATTCAGTATATTGATGGTTGGTACAGACTTGATTCAAAAGTTTATGTTTGTAGTAGTTTTGAAGGTATATGCATGTTTAATTCACAGAAGTAGTGTATACATGTAGGTTAGGTTCAACTAAGTAACGTATACACTCTAATGCATGATTTTTGAGGTTATAGCTAGTTCTAAATGATGATGCAGGGTCATGGGTTAAGCACAGTGTTCTGATGTCACTAATCTAATTGTTCATATCAACTGAATATTGGTTGATGCAGTTTAAGTTTAAAAGCTTTGATGCGTCGAGTGTGAAAATTTAATGAAACGTGGCCTTTAGATTGTGGTGTTGTGATCTAGGAGTATCCAGTCTGGAAATTCATGAAACGTGGTCCCTGGTGGAAGAGTGGAGTCTTTTCTAGGCTGGCACCTACGTACTAGTAAACATATTGGCTAGTACAAGAGCTAGGGGGTTGTAGCTCTCTTCCAATAAAAGTTGGAGAATGAGAGAAGGTTGTAACCTTCTGCAGGTAGAATCCTGCATACTGGTATGAGTCTGCACCAGTACAAGATTGTAAATAGATTTTCTTATTATTAAAAGAAGACAGAGACAACAGCAGCAAGTGGTTTTTACCCACATTGGGTTTCCACCTTAAATCTTGGTGTTCATGTGTGTTGCTTATGTGTGATGCTTTATTCTCCTTTTACTGCAATGTCTAATAAATCTCTAATATAGTGGTTTAATCTCAACACATGATAAATTGTCTAAATCACAAGTTCTCTGCATATACGCTAGTTTCTTTGAGCACAGTCACGTGTACACACTAGTTCACTTCACTGAAGTAGCATATATAAATTTGCTTTGGGAATAAAATTATTGATCTGATAATACTGATTCACCCCCCTCTCAGTATTATTTCCAACAGTACTCTCACATATTATGAGACGAAAGTAGGAAAAGAGAAGTCTAAACCCAAGGAGGCACCATTCAAAGTGTCCAAGAAGGCCAAGGAGCACAAAAACCATCAATATTTCTCCAACTGTGAATCTGATCGTAGTTGGATCAATTTTCCAGGAAACTAAAGCATGGCTCAAGAAAGTATGTTGGGCACGAGATCCCCCAAGGAAAGTTTTGGGGCTTAAAGCCCATATTTTGGTTAAAACTTGTAACTCTGATGTAAAAAATCCCCATTTTGTGAGTGCAGAGTGCGGAGCTTGTAAAAGATTCATAAGGTTGTCCGCCCTCAATTTGGTTAATGTAATTTTGGCTGTAGAGATCTACCCATGGTTCGCAAACCATGGGATTGTATAAATAAAGTGAGGCTCTAAGTAGTTAAGACATCTAATAATGATCACAACAAGGATGAAGAGTTGAGTCATATTTGTGGAGTAAAGTCTAGTTTTGGTTCGTAGAGTAGGAGAAGGCTCTGCAGTTGAGTGCGTAGAGGCCTAGTAGTCTGCAACTGATTACGCGAACCCCTGCAGATGAGTGCGCAGGACGAGTCGAGTCTGTAATTGTTGGAAGTATTAATAAAAAGAAGTTTCATATCGATTCAGTGTATTTATTTCCTATTTTAAGCATTGAATATATTGGGTATAAATTTCACTTCTACTGTTTGTATGATGTGTGAATATATATGACTGTGTTGATTAACTAATTGCGAGATAGAATATCTGTTTATGTGAAGTTAACTAACATTTATAAGAAGATAAGTAAGGTTCGCAGTGTAATTCGAGGAAATATGGTAGGTCATTGCCATAGCAGCACAAAAGCATCACATCCCCTAGTGAGGGTTGCACAAAAGACAATTATAACATATCATGAGGGTATTGAAGGTCTAAACAGTGTGTGAAGTAACTTGCGTGAAGGTAGGCAGAGTTGGATGAAATCAACACCTTATACATCTCAAGGGTGTGGAAACTTTGTTCCAGCATCCCCCCATACTGCTTCAAGTGAGACTTCATTCCGTGCTTCGCGGGCTGATGCCGAAAGGGCCAGTAGTGTAGAGATTTGTTTGGCTAAATAACCTCGAACCTCGGTCAGGCCCCCTCAAGCCAACAAATGGTTCCGTTGCTGGGACCGAATCTACATAGAGATGTCTAATGTCGTATCATTGGAATCCAATTAAAAAGGAAATTGAAAGCTGGTTGGAAAGAAGAATTCACGAGTTCGCAGCGCAGGAGAACAGGAACCTGCGACTGTCAAAAGAAGAGTGGTTATACTGCTACCTATACACAGAGATCCACGAAATCTTCTTCGCATCCTTCCCGTGGATCATGAAGCTAGCAGATAGCCAAGGGAGGTGGAAACTTAACAGTCCTATTGTGTGGACCCTAAAGTTGGTGCAAATATTGGAAGCATCGGAGGATAAGATCACATGTGTCATTAATCATTGACTCGATCAGATTATAGGAGGATTCATTACTGAGTTCGCAGTCGACACCTCAGTCAGCTATAGTGATACAGAGCAACACTTTCTCAAAGGACTGTGGGGTAAGTATGTAAGGTCTTTGAATACTTCGATTAAAATGTTATTGTGTGAAAGGAGGGTTATGCAATTACCTTGATGTTTAGGGCTACACAAAGTGGAAAAGCTTACAGGAATGAAGGAAATAAGGGACCAGAAAATAGCCCCTTGATTTCACCTCCACGAGGGGACAAGGAAGAGCTCACGAAGGTCTCTCTGCAAAGGGAAATTCATCTGATAAGGAAAATAAATCCGCAAATACCACCTCCACCCACGTCGCCACCAACTTCACTGCCATCACCTCCATCTTCACCTGTACCACCTCTGCCACCACCGCGATTCAATATGGCAAGCACAGTGAAGTTTCCTGTGTTCAACAGATTGGGAAATGAGGATCCGGACCAATTTTGGTTCATTGTAAGAGTCGTGTGGGAAGCATAAGGAGTTACAGATGACAATATAAAGAAATAAACACTAGTTTGTCCCCTACAGGATCACGCGCTAACCTGGTATATTAAGCACTCCAATGATAATCCAAATGCGGGAATCGCAGATATCCAAATTGTGCTAAATAAAGAGTTTAGCAAGCCGAAGTCAGGACAGTCGATCATTGGCTTCAAAGAGATCATGATGCTCCCAAGTGAGACTCCTTGGGAGCTGGATCAGTGGCTGAAATGTACAATTCTCGAAGCTAATATGAATCTGATGGAAGGACAACATCGCGAGTGGTTTGTAGCTTCGCTAACGCCACATTTAAGGAGTGCACTATCGCGACAAAAGATAATGACTAAGGCAGAGGCCTTAGAGATCGCGATGAGGCTGCATAAGACCTTGATGCAGGATCCTAACTTGGGATTTCAGCAGATCCATGCGCAACTGAAGAATTTATGCCTTGAGATGCAGAGTCTGAAACAAGACAAGACGGCTCCAGAAGTGCATGAAGAGGTGTGGTGCATAAAATGCAAGGGTTAGGGTCATGACAAGGACCACTGCACGGTGTTCGCAAATTACCTCACGGGTGGAGGGTTAGTGCCTTTAAGGACAGAAGTGCAAGCAGGACCTAGCGCAACACCTGCTTTATGGTGCGTGATTTGTCAAATAGCTGGAAAACATGCCACAAACAACTACAACTTGTTACAAAAGTATACGCAAAATTCACAACAGTTATTCTGCAACTTCTGTAGGTCGGTGGGACACGATGAGCACACTTGTAGAAGCTATGACCTAATGATGGATAGAACTCCCACCTACAGATTTCAGGCCGAAACGCGGCCCCTAGACCAAGACGCACGAATGGCACGAACAGGATTTCAGGGGTGCAGACGAGGCCGAGGCGGAGGAGGACCTGGAAGAGGTCGCAGAGAGTTGATATGCTAAAATTGCAGAGGGCCAGGACATTATTCCCATGATTTCATGAACCCAACATGCCCATCGTGTTTAGATTGCACCTTGTTTGATCATGAGACAGAATATTTTCCTACACTAATAGCTAGGATACGCGACAAAGGAGCACTACCACCTCCCCTGACTCAGAACCTACAAATGATGAGGTCTGAGTTGCGCAAGGAAGATCCAAATGTGAACATTGTGCTCCGAAGTGTAACCGCAATGGGAGATGACAAAGGCAAACAACCAAAAGATAGTTCTTGGTTTCACAAAGCTCTGGTGAAAGAAGTGGAGTTTGATTTGGAGCGCGCTCGGGAAACCTTCATGGAAGTTAAGAAGAGCTTCGTTGATGCCTCCACTTCAGGAAGAAAAGATAGATCGGAGCTGGAGATGTACCCATCTGTGCTTACAACATTCCTAGAAACATGTATGAAGTTACTGTGCAACACTAAGGTTGTAATAGTATTACAAGAACTCATTAACAAATGCACTGGGACCGCGCCAGGAGAACTGCACGTAGTCTGAAAGATTGGAAAGCATAAGACAAGGACGGGAAGAGAAATGAGGTTAACCATGTAGATCAAAGAATATGAGATGGATCAAGTTATCTTGGATTTAGAATAGGATGCAAATGTTATGCGGAAATAGACATGGGAGCGAATGGGGAGACATATGCTGCAGTGGTCTCCTATTTAGCTGCGAATGGTGAACCAACAGAAGATAATACCCATGGAGCGATTGTAGGGAATAACCATGGATATTGAGGGAGTGAGCGCGCTAGAAGACTTTGAAGTGATAGAGATTATCGATGACATCAATCCCTACCCCACGCTCTTAGAAATTGATTGGGCCACTGACATGAACGGGGTGATTAATCTGAAGAAGCACAAGATGATTTTTAAGAAGAAATCACTACGCGTAATTATACCCCTGGACCCTGTTGAAGGATCGCGCTACACAGAGCCAGTGCACGAATATGAAAGTGATGATGATTTGGACTGCATCTACAAGATAACAGCATGAGAGAAAGATTGGGTAAATCCCACCGCAAATGGGTGGATTTCATGAGAGCGTGAGAGCTCCTGTACTTCGGATTCTAATGAGGAGATAGAGCGATGACAGAATTGATTACATGAAGTAACTACGCTTAATTGTAATATGATGACAAGGTCACTGCACTGAATATCAACAAAAGAAAGAGATCTACCTACTTATGATGATTTAAGTGAGGTAGATACCTTCTTGGATAAGTTTGAAAGAGAGGTGCCGAAAAACAATGCTTCCAGGCCTTAGACTGGGTACTACGTGCTACGCCCACGAGATGGTGGGGTACGCAAAAAGGGAGCTTTGATGACTGGAGCGAATGTCGGAGGATGATGGGCACATGATTTGGGAAACCGAGGGTGCGATTAACAAACAAGTACACTAGACGAGATGATCCATGTGCGCATATTGCCAAGTGGGTGTAGGCATATGGAAAACAACCTACGCGGATGCACATGAACTCCACGTTGAAATGTATGGTCAATAAGCATGTGTTGGGGGGATGAATGTGCAAATGGCTCTTAATTTTGGGGAGACATTATGTAGGAAGAACAATCGCATAGAAGGTTCTCCACGCAGAACCGTTCAACAAGGTATGCAATGCGCTGAACAAGGTATGTAATGTGCAGCGAAGTGATTGGGACCTGCGCGTACCCGTAGTATCATGGGCCTATAGGACGACATGCAAGAAACTAACTGGACAAACACCTTTTAGGCTTGTCTATGGAGTAGAAGCCATAATTCCTACGGCATACATCGTTCCTAGTCTACGCATAGCAGCGCTCACAGGTATGACGGACCGCGGAGCCCTGGAGGAAAGGCTCACGCAGTTGGAGGATCTCAAAGAAGAACAGTTTTTGGATGGAGTCCACCGGCAGGTACAAAAGTAGTGCAAAAAGTCCTGGCACAATTGACATATTAAGTTGTGCACCTTTAAGTTGAATGATTTGGTGTTGTTATATGATAGTAAGTTTGATAAATTCCTAGGGAAGCTCAAAATGCATTCGCTGGGACTGTATGTTATTAAGGAGATCACAGATGATGGTGCGGTGCAATTGGTAAAGTTAAATGGAGAACTCTACCCAAGAAAAGTAAATGGTAGTCATTTGAAGCCATACACAGGTGGTCCAACCAACTGACTAGTCAACAGAAGCATAGTGTTAGTGCTCTAGGCAACTGAAAGGAGGCGCGGGACTATAAACTACTCTGCTCAAGAGCTGCGCAATGTCAGGACTGCACGCAGTAGCGAAGTGTCATAGGGTTTGTGACAACGCGAAGGTAGCTGCGCTACCACACGGGTCAGCTAGAAAGTGACCATTACAACCACTATTCACCATGTGATGCTTGGTTTGAGACGAAATGGAGAGGGCGACATGCATTTAAGGCGAACTTTATGGGCTAGATTCTCGAAAATTTGTTGTCAATCGAGCATTAATGGACCAAATGTGGGGGGAAAGGTCAAATCCGAATTCAAAAGGCATTATAAATTACAAAGGGTTGTCCACCAAACAAAACTTGGAAAATTAAGAACTGAGTTGTTGCGCGCCCTGACATTCATGAACCCGGACTTGTTCAATCTTCTGAAGGCGAATTTCTTTCTTGAGAAACTACCTGATCCGTTGAGAGAATTATGGAATAGCACTATGGCAGCACCTAAGGAAGCCATGGATACCAAAGTAATGAACATTGAGGAAGCCGCGCAGGCCATAACGGAAGTAGAAGCCCTAGAAAGTGCCTAGATAGTCGCAAAAATCCCTAAATCACCACGCACGCCGAGACCCAAGAAAGACAAGTAGGCTATGGTACCGGTGTGCGTATCCCCTAGGAATATGTTAAGGGCTAAGCTTACCATGGAAGAAAAGGGGAAGGCTATCAATTTTGAGGCCGATGAGGAGGAAGAATTTGAAGAAATCCTGGTAAAGGAGGAGGAGGATGTAGAAATGGAGGTTAACACCTAGGGTATGGACCTATGTTCCTCCATGGAAGGGGAAAGAAAAGGTGCCCAAAGATCTAGATGAGAGCAAGAGCTCTCTACAGACTCCCCTGCTCCTTGATGACATCATTTTCGAAGGAGTGCACTTGGGATGAGTGCCTATACTAAAATTGGAAGACTGGGATCTCGCGGACCACGAGAAGTTCCCACATTTGGAAACCGCGTAGCTAATTCTCCAGAAGAAGGACACGCCGACTAGCATCATAGATTTAGAGCCACGTAAGTCACTGAGAGGTGTGGAGAAGGCAAGATTGTTAAACCTGCTCTAGGTGATACATTACCATCGCACCCCAGTGACTATTGTTTTCATCAGGCAGCTGCTCTTCTTGGCACATGATGGGTGCTTGTGGTTGGAGGAGCCCATCCCCATCACGGACCACTTGATTCACAAAATTACCCGGCTCCCTTGCAAAGGGGAGGACCCAATGAACATCTCAGAGGGTAAGAGTGATGATTGGCCATTGTGGATGCTAGTTTCAGTACTTGCAGCCTTCCACCAATGATCAAACATGCTCTTAAAAAGTGGTCTTATGGTGTCAAAGTCAATTCTTTTCATTTCAGTGAGTCTTTAAATAAAAATTTGGTCACTAGGTAATAGGTCTAGGACTGTTTTCACTCCTTCCAAAGTTTTCCATGTACTGGTCCATGTCACTCCTCAGCTGAATGTACCATCATTAAAAGATTTTTCATCATTATTACAAGTTCCAAACTATCATTTGTAAGTGAGTGGGTCATCTTATACCTTGTTGCCTCAGTTGTTCTTTTGAGGATCATTTCCTTCTCCTAGGGTTTTGAGGGCATTTTTCTTTGTTCCATGAATCCCATGATAAAAAATCAACAAAAATTATATCCTAATGCTCATATAACTTCCCCTACCCTTCATATACCTTATTAAACACTTTCCATCATTTATATCCCTCAAATTCACCATTTTCCCACAAACCCTAACCTATTGTTACAATTTGACACTTTTTTAGGTTAGGCTTGTGTGTTTCCCTTTTGGATCCCTTACCCTCACTCAATATTTGAAATTCCACTTTCCCCTATTTCCTAACATCCCTCCCTACCTCCCAAAATTTTCCTAAGAATTTAGAATCACCCATCCCCTTCATTTCCCTTCATTTCTACAAATCCCATGTTTTCCCTTCACTAAACCCTAATTTCATCTCCCACTGAGCTAGGGTTTACTATGGAATCAAAGATATCTTAGTAGAGGAGGCATAAGGGATATCAGAAAGTATGAGGCTATTTCATATCATCAACATCAGGTCTCCATCATTTGTGAAGAAGTCATTCCAAGGGACAAGTCATTCACCACACATAAGGGTCGATTTTTCTTCAAACTATGTTTCAGAATAAACAGGGATGAATTTGGAAAAAGTGAGAGAGGTTTTTGTCCATAATATTCTAAGGCTCAAAATCATCCTTCATGTTTTACACAGGTTTCATTTTTTAGAGAGACGTCAAAAATACAGTTGCTACAAGAGAGTTGCTTCACTTCTGGGGTGACTTTGGAAAAATCACTTTTTCTTCTATATGGAGTCTCCAAATGAATTTATTGATGTGTCAAATGATAACTAAACAAAAATATGTTTCCAATGAGCTATCATGCACTCAATTTGGAGTTGCGTAAGACCTCCAAATGTTTCCTACAAGAGAACACTTCATTTTTGCACCCAGGTCACTGCACGTTTACCAGTCTTGGGAGATGGGAATTTTGTCAAAGTAAATGACCTTAAAATTGAAAAATAAAGGTATATATGGAAATTATACTCGAATGGCTTTCCAACTAACTATCTTGGAGCAAATTTGGACACTGGTAAGGCCTCCAAAAATAGACCTTAAGAGGTCGTTGCCCGTTTGACACTGTGAGGGCGCTCTTGACAGTGAAATGGTCAAACGTGCAGCACCTTGGACGTTGCGCTTTTGTTTGGAGCATCCAATGAGAAAATGGTCAGAATTTTTAGATTTAGAATGATGAGGACATGAACCTTGTACTTTTTCTAAGAATTTGGAGCAAAATTGGTTAGCCAAACTGGTCAAAAACTACCAAAAAATCACCTTTCTGCCTCTTTTTTGGCGTGGTCGCTGCGCATTTGAGCAGTCTTGGGAGATTTCAATTTTGGAGGAGTAAATGAAGCCCATTTTGAAAACCAAGGGAAGTTTTGGAAACTAGACAGGATAAGATTTCTAGATTTGGACATCGGGAAGGTGGTCAAAAGTCAGCTTGAAGAGGACATTGCACGTTTCACCAAGGTCGCTGCGATTTTGACAGTTTTCCACATTTTTCACTGTTTCATTCCAGGTTGAATTTTATCTATGGGAAATTCAAGTTTTACCTATGTAATTGATCTAGATGATGTAATTATCATGTTTTTTCTTTTCCTAGGGTAGATACATCAGTTAGATGGCCTATGTGGCATGTAATGAATTAGTTTGCTAGAGTGAGGGATGAGTCACTTTGACAACCCTACACTCCAGCTATCAGTTCATCCTTTCTTTCGACTACTCCTCCACTCATGGATTCGACCCCTAAGCCTAGGATGAGTTGGTTTTTGGCATATATTATGTATTTTCTTAGTCATTTTATAGGTTGGACTGAATGGGATGCTTATGCTTTGAGTAAACATCATTTTGTATAAGTTTTAGCAGGAGATTAATGAAATATTGCAGCTATTTCTTTGGGATCCATGTGGTATGATGTTCAGTTCAATTTTTCTTATGTTTTCATGTGGAGAAAGAAGAAACAACTCTTCAAGTAGTGAATAGAATCCCCTCCTACAGACCATGATTATTTCTTATAGAGGACTACAGATATTCATGAGAGGTGCATAATCTTAGGGGGGTGTATGGTAGTAGTGTGATAGCTTGATGAGTACAAGTTGTTGCAATGGCATATGATGAAGTTCATTTGAGCCTCATGAACATTCAGGTCCACAAGATCATCTACCCATATGAAGTGCATTTATCTCAGGGGGAGCTATGCATGGTATGGAGTTTCATGATTGTTTTTTATAATCATTTATTTTCTCTCACGTATTTGTAGCAAAGGTGCATTTTCAGCCATATATATGCTTTTGGTTTCACTGACATGTTGGTTGGAAAGTTTGTACAACCATGCATAGAAGGAGATATTGGTATGCATGAGAATGCATACAGATCACATGAGACATGGACCAATCATCTACTTGTTGTTATATATAGTTTATTACAATCATATGCTTATCATTGATTCATCATTTTATGTTGGTTCAAGAATCCAATCTTTAGTGGTTTGAGTGGTCATGATGACAAGCAAGTTTACGGAGTCATGTGGAAGCCATGTGTATGGGATTATGATGTTATTATAGTTCTGATATGTCATGTATTTCATTCATTGGTCCATAGGAGATGATCATAACAATCACATATTCATTAATATATTCATGTAAAATGCTCATGATGCCATGAACTTTTATTGTATGTATCTTTGAGTCATTTAGTCATGAGTCATGAGGTCATGTTATGGTCATATCTGAGTCATGTATGAGGTCTTATGTCATTGCTACAACCATGTATGTACAATGTTATATGTTATAGAGTCATCGTCATGAGGAGTCTTGGTCTGTATGGTGCTTCTATTTGTGATAAGGAAGCATTTCTTGCAGTGGAGGCGGTTCACTACAACCTTGAGATGATGTTATAGATGGCACCTATTCAAGGGGAGCATGATTTTCTCTTGTTTACTTCAACCATACATTGATTGGCACTATATTCCGCTTGGAGGTGTTCATGGTGTGCTGCATGCTATCATGTGACTACTGGGTTTCTTGTCCTCATGTTTTGAGCAGAGAGGTTGATTGATGTTTCTGTTATGTGGTTGCTATGGAGAGTGTTGGTTGATGCTCATGTGCATATTGTTGCATATACTTGATGTTTCTCATGGTTTTTATTACAGTTTTGATTCATTGATGTTGGTAATGGTTGCCTCATGTGCATATTGTCTTATGTTGGCATATTACTATTGCTGCTAGAGGTCGATTAGATTGTATGTTGCGTGTTGCTTATGTCAAAGCATCGATGTGACATGTTGCTCTGATTTTTATTGGTCCATATGCTGCTAGTGATGTGAGAGGCATGGATGCTTATTGATTTGCATCATTTTTCGTCCATGTAGAGATTAATTTCTCCAATATTTGTACTTGTCTTATTATTGCCTTGTCAGATGGAGTTTATGTATGGTCTGGAGTTTATGTATGGTTTCCATCAATACCAAAGGGGGATATTGTTGGCATTATGGTGTTCATGGTTGCAGCAACCCCTTGTATCCTATTTTATGTGTTGATTCCATTCATGTAGTATGGTTGTAGCTGGTTGTTTTGACATTGAGATGGCTATGTTGGAATTAATGTCAACCTCTGATGATGTAGCTTTTTCGTAGCATGGTGGTCACAGAGGAGTTGTCTTTTGTTGGCTTGTGTCTAATGCTAATCTTGTTGTGATGTCTTATTATGCATTGATTAGAGGTATTGAAGATGCTACTACATGTTGATGATGCAAATAGACATGTGATGGAGATGATGGTTCAAGTGTAATTCATGTTGTTGAGTTGGCACACGAGTTGAGTTGGAAACTGGGTCTTCATGCTTATGCTCATGGAGATGACTTGTTGCAGTGATGAGTTTGGCCACATGATGATGATGATGATGGCGTTGATATGCTATAGTGGTGTACACATGTGTTGCAGCTTTTTCAAGTGGTTGAGAAGAGTTGGGGACTAGCTGGCAGTCTTTCCAACCCTCGTTTGTTGGCTTCTAGGTCAATTTGGAAGTGACACTTGGGAGACTTGTTTTGTTCATTTGAAAAGGTGTCAAAGCACTTGATAGATGTTTGAAGGCTTGTACATGAGCTAGAGGAGAGGTTCCAACAGGTGGTTGAATTCCTAAGTAGCGGATCTTTGGTTTTGACTATCCTCTTCCCTAACGGCACCCATGCAAGCTTGTGCATTCAATTGAAAGCCTCCAAGTGCATGGATACAAGCCCATGCATGCAGTTGCAACCCAGATCAGCTATATTTGTGCATGTAGTTGAACTTCCATGAAAAATTATCTGGATTCCTCACTCATATATGATGTATTTCGGCATGGAAATGCCCATAGGCTTCTAGAGTAATTGAAAAAAGTCAAGAATGGTTTGAAAAAATCCTCCAATGATGTGAACACCTTTAGCGCACAAGTAGTGGTGATAGTGACTTGATATTGTCAACTTTGTGCACCTTTGATCTTAGTCCAAAAGTGAAATTTACCCTACATGTTTTATATTCCTCATTTTGGAGTTGGTTGATGGTTAGCTGAGGTAGTAAGAACATTGGAGAAGTTGTAAAATGGTTTAGACCTATTTGTGAGTAGAGATAGATTGTGTAGGAGTGAAAATGGCAGTGAGTGGAGCAGATGGTTGAACCAGAGATATCAATATTAAGATCATAATTGAGGTTGTTGTAGTAGAGATTGTATAGGGAGTGGAGTTTGTTGGTAGAGATGGAGAGCTTGGTATAGCTCCATGTTTGAGACTCTCACTTTTGTTTTGCAGGTACTGCTAGTGCATTTGGCACATAACCATTATGTTTTATGTTGTTGATTGTATTATGCAGTGATTATATTTTTGGAGTGAGGGTTTGTTATTATGGATGAGTATGAGTTTTATTTTAGCTGTTGGTGATAGTATTATTTGGTATTTGTTGGATGGATCGTGGCCACTATTTTTCTAGAGTGGAGAGCATATGATTGTGGTGATTTTATTTGTCGTGTTTATGGTGTCTTTTTGTTGGAAATCGTATTGTAGAGTTGAATCAAGTTGAGTAGAAAGTATTAGGATCCAGTATAAAAATAAATGAAATGAGGTTTGCATAGATTAGAGAAGCAGTGACTTCATGGGTGTAGAGCAATGATTGTGAAGTTTCAGTGAAATGAACAGCTTCTCCATCCAATCAAAGTTGGATATTCCAATCGTATTTGGGCAAGGATTGTTGATCGTGGTGGCTTTCAGCAGATGGTAGTTTGCAAATATGTGTGAGAACATAGTCTTCTACGCTGATCAATAGAATCGAGTCTCTTGGTTCACTGGTGTTGGCCTATTGTATATGAGGTCAAGTCTCCTAGTTGATGGGATTTATCAAATATCTGCAAAAGACATATTTTTCTTAATAGAAGATTAAGAGCAACGCAACAACAACAAGGGTGGTTTTTTTCTCGGTGAAGGTTTTCCACCAGATATCTTGTGTCTCTTGGGTAGATTTTTTTGTTGTGTGTTTATTATTGTTGCCCTCATGGTTATCTTGTTTAAGCTCCTTATATGGTTTATATTCATGAGATAATAAAATTTTTTGTTGGATAATATTTGTGATTTAGTAAGAATTTTAAATTGCTAAAAATTACTATGTCACACTACTGATTCACCCCTCCCAACTAGTAGTGCTCAAAGGTTTCCAACAGGGATTGTGAATGATTCACGACACTTGAAATGGGTTGATCTTTTCTAGGTATTTTCTTTGGTTGGTTCTCCATTTCTTCTTGATCTCCTGATCTCCCCTTTGATCTATAATTTTCATTAGAACCCCCATATTCTCCAAATATCATGAGCTTATTGCTTAGGTCTGAGATGAGGAGATTCATATTACAACATATATTTGCAACTTGTGCTTCCAATCGTTAAAACATCTCCTTTACAAGAAAACAAGGTTCATTCATAGATTCATTGACCATGATTAGGGTTTTACGACTTTTGGCCTAGCCGATCTAGATTACATGCAAATCTCCATAATATACCCAAAGCATCTTCACTCTAATACCAATTGATGGGCCTCCCAAATAGGTACAATTCAAAGCCCATCTGACCATCATTTAGCACATTTAACCTCCCTTTTTGCATTTGGTGACATCATTTTGAGCTATAATGTGTTCATTAGGAAGGTTTAGAGATAATTGCATATTATGTGTCTAATATTATTTATTTTGTAGAATATTGTGAGAATATTGAGTAAATTATAAAGATCTGAAAAATGAGAGAATTTAGGGACTTTCTCCCTAGAACAAGATGGACCAATAAATGAATAAGATATCAAGAAATTATTGATATATTATAGAGCTCCACTGATTGAGAAAATCTAGGGATGTGTTCCCTACTATAGGAGAAGCCAAAACTCAGTATTTAATGAAGATTCCTACTGTTGTGAACCAGATCCAATTTTTGAGGGATTTTGGAGGGTAAAGCTACCTCCTTTAAAGGACGATGTTTCCACATCCATTTTTGTAAGTACTGATTCGAATTATCCTCTAGGGGCATGGAATTTTTAGTCTTATGTGAAGAAAAAAAATTATTTAGCAACTCAGCTTTCATTTCCAACAGGGATGTACTTGAATTGATTCTAATAACGAAGTTTGGTGTCATTTTCGGCTTCTAAGGCTTGATTTCCTTCATAAGACTCTAAATATCCTTGGGTTTGGCCATCCCAATAAACTCAGAGCCTTGTTGTACAGTATATGTCGTATTTTCCTTTCTTGTTCACTTACAACTCTTGTTCTTGCATTTAGTATCTATGCTTCATTTGTTGTAGGTTATATTGATTAAATGATTGAAGTGAGTTTTTTTGTAGGTTATTTACAGAGTCAAAAGTATGATGCATCCTTATAAAAACTTTTCAAATTCATATTCATCATTGACCTACTTGGATTGGTTTACTAATTCACAATTCTGGAATTTTTGGAAGTATCTTGTGGAAAAACAGTAATAATTTTTTTCTAAATTTTAGCACGTGTTAATGAGTTTCTTTCGATTTTATTCCAATTGGATTGAAGCATAAAAAAATTCAAATTAATAATAAAATTTATCTCATAGAATTTGGACTTGATTTTCTAATGCATTTGGGTACTTAGATCAACTTACTAGTTCATAGTTCTGAAATTTCAGGTTTTTAGTAGTAATTTTCTTTTGAATTTTAGCACATGTTAACAGAGCTCTTCCTAGTTGATTCCACTTGGATTGGAGCCTAAAAATTTTAAATTAATAAAAAAAATTACTCAACAACATTTTTATTTGATTAGCTTGGAATTTGGCATATTTACTTGAGAAACAAACTTATTGGAAGTTTCTTGTAGCAATCCTATAGCAACAGAGAGTTTCTTGTAGTAGTTTGTTTTCAAGGTATTTACTTGCCCATATTCACTCCAAATTCATGGTGGAAGTATATTTATATCATATTAATGTTATGAGACCACTTTGGTTGAATTGCGGCTTCGACATAGGGTTTCCATTTAGATTTTACATTGTTTGTTTCTCGAATGTTGATTTTTGTAATTAGCCTAGATTTCTTTTCTATAATTTACTTTAAGAAAAGTGTGGATTTCTTCCTACAAGAGTAGTCTAGGACTTTCCTTTCCTAATAAATAGAATATATTTCACTTAATTCCATTTCCTTTCCAGTGAGATAAATTATATTTTTTTGGTTTTCATTACATTTTTGCAAATATAATAGATTTCATTTATGTCATTTACTATCGAGCAAAAGTAGAATAAGTTTTCTTATTGTTGTTTTCTTTTTGCAACATAGGACTAGAGGCTTACCTAGATCTTTTCTCATTTGAAGTTATTTCATTGTCTTCTTTCACCTACATCAAATGGATTCATAATATGAAGAGGAAGGTGTATGTTGCACATACAGTGTCGGCCCCTCTTAAGTTTGTACAAATTACAGATTAATAATTAATCTTTGTAGCCTTGGTAGTTGCAACATTCTTGTTGCAATTATCAAGCCTCACCATTTTTTGGCGTTGTTTCCAGGGATGGTGTCAAAGCAAACACTCTCTTGTTCTTGGAATGATTCCTTCTTTCTTTTATGCATTCATATTTTTTGCAAAAACAAAAAAAATCATTAGGCATCTTTCATTGCATTACATTAGCATTCTCATTCAAAAAAGATTTATCAAAACCAAAAAAAAAATAAAAATTATCTTTTCAATACCATAAACCTCCCAAATTTATCATTTGATGCAGTAAGAACCACATCACCATCCACTTTTATAGGTAGAAGAAGAAGAGGTGGTAGAGAAGATAGGAGGCATGGAGTAGCTCTACTTTTTCAATCCATATTAACGAGGGCCTTATCCTCCCAAACCTTTTCAACCAAATCAAGAGTCTTATGTCATTCCTTTTTTTCAACCATATCAACACCAACTTCCTTAATGGGGTGATCCATATTTTCCTCAATATTCATGGTCTTATCCTCCCCAAACTATCATTCCTTCTTTCCAGCCATATCAACACTAACCTCCTCAATGGGGTGATCCATATTTCTCTCAACATCCTCAATATCCTCCATACCAAACTCGAAGTTATCAATACAATCCACCTCCACCACAACCACAACAATTTCAAAGACCCACTCCCACTCAACTACTTGCACAACCATTTCCAAACCCAAATAATGATGTAACTCAGCTAACTTACAATGTTGAGGTACAAAAATTCCAAACAACTCCTCTTGATCCAAATAATATTCATCTTAGATTGAGAAGAGTATTGCAAATAAGATATTCTCTTGTTGTCATTGAAGAACATCCAGAAGAAAAAGATCTAGAAGAATCATGGACTACATTTGATGGAGATCCCATTGGAGCCTAAGATTGAAGAATTTCTACTATGCTTATCATCAGATCCTTTATGTGTTCAAGAGACTAATCAACCAAAATTAGAAGATCTAAATGTCATGGTAGAAGAGGACATAGATAATGATCTAGATGAGAAAATGAACCAAGGGCATCACTGCTATATTGAACTATGGTTCTAGATAATATTTAAGTTGGATCACCACTCTCTTCTTCAACAATGCTTGGCATCATCAAAGTCAATGAAAGCAATCTCTCGTATTCTAGTATATATCAAAGCATATCTTTTAAACTTGCATATGAGTTTATTTTCCATACTAGTACATACAACACTCAATTGGAAGTATTCCTATAGTTGAAATGTATTTTCTTTTTTTCAAGTAGAGTAGGATAGGAAAAAAGAAATAAAAAAAAGGAAAAAGAGAAGAAAAAATAAATAAGAAAAAAACAATCTTAGGTGAAAGCCTCCTTTCAGGTGCCTAAGATTAGCTCATTGATTGAAAACCTCTATGAGGCGATCAGTTGGTTGAGAAAAAAAATAAAAAATAAAAAAGGGAAATAATATCCAAGGTGAAAACCTCCTCTGAGGTGCCTAGGCATACCTATTGGTTGAAAACCTCATTGAGGTAGCCAATAGGCTTACAAAATTTTTTTTAGAGAAAAATGAAAATTTGAAAAAAGAAAAAGATTATTTGCTCCATTTAGGCTCTCTCCAACCTGTGCAAGCAACAACAAGAATTTAGCACCATAAGAAACTGATCAGAAATATAGTAAGGGAAATCAAACTTGAGTTTTCACCTCCTTTTCCCAGATGCTCCAACAATACCAAATCCATTTCAATCCATTACCCTCATCCATTTCCAACCTTCGTATGTCATTCCCAATCCTTTCCCATTCACTTGTATCATTGTCCTATAACTCCTACAATAAATTTTTGTGATGCTACAAGATATTCCACAATTGAAAAAAAACACAAGGCAGGAATTGACTTGACCATATCTCGAAAACCATGCATCCATTGGCCAAGTGTTTTATGGGGAGATGCATAAGGATGATGGTAACATGATTAAAATATTTCAATAAATTTCAGTGCATATTTTTCAAGAAATTAGTCATTGTCACCTATAGCCATTTTTTCATTTTCTCAAGATTCATACATTTATTGGCCAATATTTTTTATGGAGAAATGCATAATAATGATGGTAACATCCTCAAAAAAATAATATGAATATAATCTACCATTTGAGAGATATGGTTTAAACAATTATGTTATAGGAAAGTTTCAAGTTGCTACAAGATTGTCCCATAACTGCTACAAGATATTGATCAACATAAAAAGTATGAGCAGTTTGGATTTTTTTCACTCAAGAACAAAGGAGGCGAGCCCACAATAGCCCTATTATCCATCCACCACACTAATTGACACTTTTCCCACCTTTATTCCCATCTTTGTCCATCAAAATCATCATCCTTCATCTCTTTTTCCACCTCTTCCATCACAAAAAGGCTCTCTAACCACCATGAACAACTCCCTTATGAATTATCAATATTTTTTGAAGCAACATTTGGAAAAAAAATTGGTCCTAGTTTGTAGGATTGTCAAATGAAGACACATAGTCCTATAGCAGCTTACACATACCCTACAAGACCATATTTAAGGCACCATATTAAGAAATCCAGGCATCATGAAGCTTTAGGAGACTCTAACACTAGTCCTAGCCAACTATAGGGTCCCTTATAGATTGCTACAGGATCCTTTTTCAACAAACAACTGCAACATTTGATCCACAACAACACCTGTATTTTGGAGGACCTACATCATAAACCTTCAATCAGCAAAGGACACTTAGAAAAGTTCAAGATAATACATGAAGCCATGAAGATAACACATTGTACCTCAAAACAAAATTCAACTAGTGTCATCCATGTTCAACAACCTCATTCAATCATCAAAAGGTAAAAACATTAGCCACAACACATTAGCACAAGCATCATTAGGTAGGCACAGGTATGTGAATTCCTAAAATTTCCCCTTGAGCAAATCATTGGTTTAAAAAAATCTTATCAATGCATGAGAGACGAGGTTTTATAAGCTAAGGTTGGTTCAACAGTCTTGGCTACCCTCAATAGTTAACTAGAGTTGTCTTCTTCTCCCATCAAACGTGTGAAAAAGAAAAAAGAAAAAAAGATGATCGCTATGAGGGGTGGCCCAATGTGCCTATGATTGGTTTATGAAGGTGGTATGTGGGGTCCAGCTCATATAGCATGATGAGCCAAACACTAATAGAATAAGTGGGGCTCAAGCCTCATTTGGAATAAAAATCACCTTTTAAAAGGCAAGGAGGCCTACTACCACGATTGGGAGTTGATCTACCTATGCCATCAACTCTATAGACTGCTATAGAGGAGGCTACATGACCTAGAAAGTGTTACTATAGGATTGAGATAGTTTTCTACATGATTAAGATAGTTTTCTATAGGATAGAGATAGTGTGTTACATGATCATTTTCAAGTGCTAAAGGAAAGTCTAGTGAGCTGCAAAAGAGCCCAATTTTAAGCAATTTCATCCCCCAGACCCTGAAATGCGAAGAGGAATATCCAAAGGAAGGGTAAGTACATATTTTTCCTTACCACCCGTGGATAAGAAGCTTGCAAAACATTTCAATTTTCCAATAGTACATCCTGTAGCAAATTTTTGATAAAAAATGGGAATGAAAAGAAATTGAGGCGTGGATATTTATTGTGAATTTTGCATGGTAAGAAGGGAAATGGATTTTTTTTTAATTAAGCATGAAGGTTTCCGTCTTCTAACCAATATGAATAAACTGCTACTTTTACTCATGTTTTATAAACCCTAATTGCACAAAAAATCTCTAAAACTTGTAGCAAAGAGGGAGAATTGCCTAACCAACTTTGGAAAATTTGTATTGAAGACCATGGGGGTGGATTAAACCATATAGAGCCCTCAAATTCATCAAGAATTCACCTACATATTGTTTTCAAAGATTTATTTTCTAATCATGAATGGTTATGGTTCTTTGAGAAATTCAGGGAATTCGATGATGAGATTACTCGGGAGTTTGTTGTAGGCCTCCAACCAACAAGGGGAGGAATTAGAAAGAGGCAAGAAACAATTAGAGGAAATAAAATCCATCAAAACTAATGGAAAGAAACCACAAACCCACAAAATAGGCCAAGTACAAAGAGGACCAAAACCCCTAAGCAGAACATCAAGCTACAAAAGAAATCTACAGTGCTACAGGAAGGCGCAAAAGTTTTATAGAAAGAAAAAAAAAGGATGAGGAATGTTTTGGGCAGAACCCCTCTATACAAAAGGATAATCTGAAGATTGGAGATCAATTAGATTGGACTCAAGAAAATAGGGAACATGCAGAAGAACAAAGACAATGGGCAAAGATTGAAAAGAATGTAGGTTTCCATCATGAAAAAGGTGTTCCTTCTAAGGTAACTTGTGATGTCAAGGAGGCCACCAGAGCCCTGAGTGAGGTACAATTAGGTGACTAGGTTACTCAGAGGATGAGAAACACTTTCAATAAGGGGGTATGATGGAACTCCCAAATAAGTAAAATTCAATGCCCATCTAACTATCCTTCAACATACTTAACCTTTATTTTTGCATTTAATAACATATTTTTGAGCTATAATATGTTCATTAGGAATGTTTAGAGATAATTGCATATTATGTGCCTAATACATTTTTTTTTTCAAAATACTGAGAGAATATTGAGTAAATTTTGAAGATCTGCGGAATGAGAGAATTTATGGAATTTCTCCCTACCACAAGATGTCACAGGATAGACCAATAAATAAATAAGATATCATGGAATTATTCACAGATCCTAGAGCTCCATTGATTAAGAAAATCTATGGATGTGTTCCATTAGATAAATTTTGAGGTCAAAAATGGAGCTCAAAACAAAAATTTACAACGAAAATAAACTTTATAAGAACCAATAGAATTCTATATGATGATGTCAACCATGGGAGATGATTCACCATTTTTGGATTAAAAATGTGAAAAGATAAAAAACAAAAAAACTACTTTTTTAAGTTGTATTTTCAATTTATCTCCCTACAATTTTACTCATATTTGGAGTGGGTCCACTTGTTGGATGCGGAATTTAATTTTGCATCCAAAGAGTGTCCATGTTGCCTACTTCGATAGACCCTATTGCATGAAAAATGTGAAATACATGAAAAAATGTGATGACAATCATGTTTTTCATGTATTTGACATTTTTAGTGTAGTAAGGTCCATCAAAAGTATGCAACATAGGTACTCCTTGGATACAAAATTAAATTTTGTATTCAACAAGTGTCCCCGCTCGAAATTTGAGTAAAATCATAAGGAGATAAGTTGAAAACTTATGGAGGTAATCTAATCTTATTTTATTATTTCCACTATTATTTTATAATATTCCTTTGGGGGGCATTTTAGACCTCAAAATTTATCTAATTCTCACTACAAGAGAAGCTATAAATCAATATTTAATGAATATTCCTACTTTTGAGAACCAGATCCACTTTTTGAGAGAGTTTGGAGGGGAAAACTATCTCCTTTCAAGGAGAATGCTTCTTCATCGATTTTTATAAGTACCAATTTGAATCAGCCGCTAGGGGCATGGATTTTTTAGTCTTCTTATGAAGAAAAAATGTTATTTAGCAATTATACTTTCATTTCTAACAAAGATGTACTTGAATTGATTCTAATAATGAAATTTGGTTTCATTTTCAACTTCTAAGGCTTTGTTTCTTTGTTAGGACCCTAAGTATCCTTGGGATTTTCCATCCCAAGAGCCTTAGAGCCCAATTGTACAATTTTTTTGTCTTCTTTTCATTGCTCTCACTTACATCTCTTGTTCTTGCATTTCTTATTTTTGCATTTAGTATTCATGCTTCATTTGTTGTAGGTTATATTAGTTAAATGATTGAAACGATTTTTTTTATAGGTTATTTATAGATTCACAAGTATGTTGCATCGTTAGAACAACTTTGTAAAGTCATAACATCATTGGGTTACTTGGATTGGTTTACTAGTACACAGTTCTAGAATTTCTGGAAGTATCTTGTAGCAAAACAGTAATAAATTTCTACTGAATTTTGCCACGTGTTAATGAGTTTCTTTCAAATTTATTTCACTTGTATTGAAGCTTTAAAACATCCAACCTAATAACAAAATTTATCCCATAGAATTTTTACTTTACCCCAAATCATTTTCACTTGATTTATTTTTGCATTTGGGTACTTAGATCAGCTTTACTATTTCATTGTTCTGAAATTTTTGGCTTTTAGTAGTAATTTTCTGTTGAATTTTAGCATGTGATAATGGAGCTCTTTCGAGTTGATTCCACTTGGAACAAAACCTTAAAAAATTGAAATTAATAACAAAATTTACTCCCCAAAATTTGCATTTGATTAGCTTGGGCATTTGGCATGTTTACTCGAGAAACAATTTTGATGGAAGTTTCCTATAGCAATCCTGTAGCAACAAAGAATTTCATGTAGAATTTTTTTTTCGAGGTTTTTCCTTGCTCAAAGTCACTCCAAATTCTTGGTAGAATTATATTTATAGTCTATGAATTCTTTGAAAACACATTGGTTGAGTTGAGGCTTGGTAGGTCTTCATTTAACTTTTAGATTTCTTACTTCTTGAATGTTGATTTCTACAGTTAACCTAGATTTCTTTTCTGCAATTTACTTTAAGCAAAATGTGATTTCCTTCCTGCACGACTAATCTAGGACTTTCCTTTCCTACAAAATAGAATAAATTTCATTTAATTCCATTTCTTTTCTAACAAGATAAATTAGATTTGTTTAGTTATCATTACATTTTTGCAAATAGAATTAGATTTTATTTCTGTCATTTATTTTCCAGCAAAAGTAGAATGGGTTTGTTTATTTATATTTTCCTTTTGCAACTTAAACCTGGTGACATACCTAAATATTTGCTCATTTTAAGTTGTTTCATTTCCTTTTCCAACCTACATAAAAGGGAGTTAGACTCGGAAGAGAAAGGTGTATGCTAGACATATAGGGTCAACCCCTCTTAAGTTTCTACGAACTTCAAGTTGATAATTAAAGTTGGTAGCTTTGGGAGTTGCAATACCAAAGCTCACCACCAATATGATCCATAAAAATATTGTGGATATTTGACTGGATAGTTGTCACAACAAATCTGATAAAAATGTGTTTAAAAAATCTGAAATCTACACTATTAGGATTCTATTTCTATTTAGATTTTTAGATATGTAGATTATTGTTAATTGTGTATGCATGCAAATTAAAATTATGTAGAAAATAGAGAACAATGAAATAAAAACTCAAAGTCCATAATTTGACACAAAGTATGAACTGGGAAACCCTTTTGAAAAAAAAAACCCAACTGAAAGGTAAGGTCTCTCTACTCTCATTCTCAAAATATAAAATGGTTGTGAGTACAAAGAAGTATCATTGTGGGCTACTACAATGCAAAAATCCTCTTTGTGTGCTCTTTCTCCTATCCCTCTCAACTATTTTTCTAATCTATGGAACAAATGCACTCAAAAGAATGGAACTTATTTTCCTCTAAGTCCCTCAATTATAACACCATCTAATAGCATACTATTGGTTAGGTTTGCCTACCTCAACCCTTAACCAAAACTACAATATGGAATCTTCTAGAGTCTTCTTTATTATAATTATATGGCTAGTCTCTTTTCCATGAATAATGGGGGTTGACGTTGCATCCTCTCTAATTATGGTGGTAAATATAAAAAGTTAAACACTTGAATGGCATAACTTTTGCATACGAACTCTGACTGAGATATTCTTGTGCTGTTACTGTAGAATATGAAAAAAAGTGTCACACTGAGGCGATAAAATTTTACCCCCAAAAAATGTCATTTGATGTCTTAATATGCTCCTAGAAGGTTTTCAAACCCCAATTTGTGAAATTGGGTCCCGCTGATAAAAAAATGTCTTGTGAACTAATTCCTCCACTTTTTCTACTCTGAAAAGCGCTAAGATGGATGAAAAACAATATAATGATTCAATTTGAATCACTCGCCAAGACCCTTGAAGTTCTTAGACTTTATATGTCTAAGTATTATAGAAGTTAGATTTTGGTATCTAGGGTCAGATAGATTATTGGAAGGGAAATGTATACAAGCTAGTTGTGTATTTGGGACCTTGTCATTTAGTGGATATGGAGGTGCATAAGGAGAAGATGTATCCAAGAATTCAGACATCTGGCTAGCCACTGCTTATGCATTTCTAGAAATGTGCTGGATTTGAAATAGTATGGATGAGAAGGAAATTAAATGGCAATATCCAGTGAGGGCCCAACCAAGGTGGAGTCAAATGTTAAGTCACTAAAGAATCTAGGATCTAAAGGATTCAGAAGCTTGTGCATAAAATAAATATGTTGCAGAGTTGAATGTCTAAGTGGATGGATAAGTTATCCAGGATCCGAGGGATCCGGGTGTGTAACAAGGGTGCATACTTGTGTACGCACCAGATTTCCCCTTGGATCAGATATATCGTGGAAATGAAATATAACATGATGGATTTAGGTGTGATGGGCCCTGCAAGGCATAATGAGGTGGTGAATGTCATAATGGTTGAAGTAACCATGTGGATGCTTGTGGGCTTCACAGTATGTCTTGTGAAGGAAAATATCTGGGATTTACATAATCTGAGGGTGCACGAGAGATATGAATTATGGCAAAAGTTGTGCGCCTTATATCTTCCTTCGAGACTGTATATAACTTATAGTTGTGAAAATCACTACGAGGTCGAGTCTAGTGAGACCTATAGACCTGAGTCCACATGGATGCCACATGGAAATGTGTTGTTGAGGTGACACCATATGATTGAAAAAACTTTGAACAAGTATATCTTTCAATCTAGAAGTCAAATTGAGCAAAAGTTTATATTTCCATAAAGCCTTAATGAGCAGAGTAGGATGGTTATATCAAAAATTAATTCTACAAGCTTTGAAGAAGGAGGATTTATGTAACCCCATCTGCATAGTGAAACGATGAAGGATGGGTTAATTCAAAGTAACACCTCCCACAACCCTATAAGAATAAGGGGTTGGGAGGGAGAGTTACAAGGTGTTGGAGGGTTGGGGAGAGAGAGAGATAAAGAGGGGAAAATTAGGCAAAGAGAGAGAGGGATATAAGAGGGAGACAAAAGGAGAGAAAAAGGGATAAAGAAAAAGAGAAAATGAAGGAGGGGGGATAAGGACAAGAAAAAGAGAAAATGAAGGAGGGAGACATACACAGAGACAAAAACAAAGAGGGAAAAGCGGGAGAGAGGAGGGAAGAAAGAGAGTTAGGAAGGATGGTGAGAGAAGGAGTCAGTGATGGAGAGAAAAATGTGGGCACATTATATTAACCTGTACACATTATTGAAACACAAGGACTTCATAGAAATGTGTGTGATATTGAAACTTAATTACAATATTTAAACGTCATGTGCAATGTATTTAAACGCATGCACGTTATAAGCTCCCACAAATTATTTTAATGCACAATTGTTATTGAATTAAAGAGATATTTGGAAAGATAATTTTTTTCCAACTATTTAGCGAATAAGTCGGTCACTTTGGTTTTATGTTCCAATTGACAAACCTCCTGATTTGGTCTACAGAAACCAAAACACATCCATTTTTACAATTTCTTGATTTTCAATCATGTTTCTACTCCACATAATATTCATTATTAATAAAATTGCACACATTGAAGAGTTATGTATGTAGACCTCGCCACCCTCTCTCCCCTCCCCCAACACTCCACTTTGTCATTTCATAACTTCACTATATTTCTTAATTTTAAAAAAAGTATAAAATTAATATTAAAAATAAGGAAAATAACATTGCACAAGAACCATTTGTTATCTATAAGTGAAAAATATGTTTCCAAACCTCTATTAATTTCAAACCTGGAGCTTTAGGAACACATGCTTAATGTTTTAGAGAAAGCGCCATCATTGATCTTAAAAAACGTCATTCTTTTTTTAAATTATACCAATTTCCATAAAGAAATGTTATATATGCATGAAAACAACCCAGTTGTGGACATTTTATCTTTTTACACAATGTCCTAATAAGTTGTATAAGTAGCTCTAATAATTCTTTTTGGTAATCATAAATGAGTAATATTATCTTACACTAGCCTTGTGACCATAAAATCTTAATAACATAATAATGCATTGATCTTTCACATGCCTAGCTTTAAAATTAATAAATTAAAATATTTCTCATTTTAAGAAAACACACACACACACACACACATATAATAAAGTCAAATTTATTTATAATAAATTTCATCCATTTTAGAAATATTATCATTATATACTACCCCGATGGGGGTGGAAAAATCGAAAATAGTGTAGGTTGAGCCTAGCCTCCCACCAGATTTCCCATGCACATGACATGTAGGAGGTATGAGTGGCAAGGTACGCCACAACCAATGCATGTGAACTCAACTAGCTACACTTGTATGCATTTAACCAAAGGCCGATGGGAGATGGGAAGTCTACAGAATTCGATGGGAATCGTTATGATACTCTGGGGATCGAAGTTTGGGGCATGTGACTCCGAGTGATGTCATGATGATAAGTTTTGGAGGGGGATAAGGTGACTTTCTACTCTTTGGATGATGTCGAAGTTGGTGTCTCGCTATAGGAGGGAGTTGTGTGTCCTTTGTTCCTATATATCTTTCAGCTTTCTCTGTGGCGCCCACTTGATTAGTTGAACTTCCACAACTCAACCCACCAACGACCCTCTTCTGGTGTCTTGATCGAATTGTGGTCTATTGCTGGGTACATCCTTGTTGGTGTTGGAGGCACAGCATGGAATTTCGAAGGGGATTTGGGGAAATTCTTACCCCAATTTCCTCTCGTTGTTCTGGGCTTGTGGCATTCGGTGGCTCTTCGATTTAAGGGTGCAGTAGTGCACAATCTTGGGTGGGGCTAGCATACTCTGGTGCCTCAGCTCGAGAAGGTGTTCTTTGCAGAGGTCGAATCGGGGCGAGCGACCAATACAAAGCAAGAAGAGGGACCAGAGGCGAAGATCATCAAGCTCGGGGGGGGAGATTTTATCTCCACAGTGGATGTGTTATAGTGGTGTTGGTGTTGCAGTGGTGTTGGCATTGTGGCATTGTGGTGTTATTGGTGTTGCAGTGATGTTGGTGTTGTCATGTTATTGGTGTTGGATGTGTTGTGGTGTAGCGGTGTGGTAGTGTTCTGGTGTTGCAATGTTGCAATGGTGTTGCAATGACATTGCGGTGTTGCAGCGTTGTTGGTGTTGTGGTAGCATTGGTGTCCCAGTGTCACTTGCGTCAGATGTGTTGCAATGTGATGGTGCTAGTGTTGCGGTGGTGAAAGCGACCAAGTAGTTGAAGAGGTTTTGTGTTGTAGCACACGCATGGCACCACAACATAGCTCACACTTTGATGGAGGTCGAAGGGGGTCAATCACAGAACCCAAACCTCAACACTGATACTAGAAGCGAGAGGTGGCACTAAGCTAAGAGGCAAATGGGAGCTTGTGAGGACCCCATCGTGAATGTCAGTGATCGTCGAGGAAGAGTAAAAATCCTTCTTGCGCCACCAAAGGTCAATCGTGCTCGCCTGTGAAATTGCAATTGGAAGCCTATGAGAAAATTCGTTGGGAGGAGTATGAAGCCTTGGTTCAAATCCAATATTCCCAATGTTAGCTTCGAGAGCGAGTGGTGGTGGTCTGGCACAAACATATGTGCACTCTGAATAAGATAGAGCAGTTGGAGGCTTGGCGGACTCATCTAGAGCAATACACTAGTGGCTCATTTCGCCCCCCTCCTCCACCTAGGATGGGTCAAGGCAACCCAACTTCTATCAACTCTAACGATTATGTGTTTTGGTGTTCTGTTCATTTTATCAGTCTTTTGGCATATATTTCCCTTACCATTATGGTCAGTTAACTTATGTCTTTTTTGGACTATTTATTTTACATTGATGACAATGATCAACAAACCCAATCAAGGTAAAACCACCGAACCTTTTAACAATAGCCTTGTAAATATTTTCTTCTTGTACAACTAATAAAATATTCCTACTTAAAAATATATATATATTATCATTATATACTTATTTTTTTAATACTTTTCCTAAAAAAAATTCATTCTTTTATATTATAATAATACATAATAACTTAAACTTATTTATATTGACTTTCGTTTTTTACACTGTTATTATAATTTTCATTTTCTATTTTATATTCTTTCACACTAACGTAATACAATTTCTCTGTACATATATTAATCCTTATTTCTCCTCCTCTATCTATATATTAATCATGTTTTAAGACAATGTTCTCCAATTTCGATAGGATACTTAATTTCATTTGTTAAAACTTTTCTGAATTTAGGTGGTAAACTCAAATTCATTTATGAAAACTCTCTCCCATCATACTATTACTATAATTAAAATGTATTTATCTCTTAATATAACTCTGAAATAGAATGTCAGAAATGATGTCCATAAGTTCAAATAAGTATTACACATCAAGAAGAAAAAGGCAAAGTCTTCAAGCCTATACCAGATCAAGCTCTTCCAAAAGTGTCCCTAGTCAACAGTATTGTCATTCCTGTTGCTTGCTTAATGCACTTGTTATTCCAACCAATATGACAAGGGCAGAGTAAGGTTGCATTTTATTGCATGTTATGATCCTTCACCTGATTATGCCAATAGAGAATCGAATAGCATAGATAGTTGGGCTTCGCCCTTTATTGTTGAAAGATCTTCTGCTGATATAAATTCAGCTGATTTAACCAGTACAAAAAACCTATGCACCAAATGGTTGTGCATAAACTTGATCCAATTATGTTGTAAATCGAGTACAGAACATATATCGTTATTTGTGGACAAGATACAGTAATAACTGGAACCAGAATTCTAATGATGCTTTGATGATCTTCAGCAGCAGAATTGGATGGTTTGGTGTCAGTTAATAGCCGGAACTGAGTGTTAGAACGTACATTTTGCAAGCATGTGAATCCACTGTTGATGTGAGGTTGCTTTGTAAAGTTGATGGAAGGTACGAGTGCTGCAATGTCAAGATGGAAGAGAGCCATCATCATCACTCCAGTCCCAAATTTATACCTCTGTGGCTTGCCAAGCTTCGCTGTGGGACAGTGGGGCACAAAGACCCTCTGAGCCAATGCACTGGTTTGATGCAGAGATTTAAGCGTTCGTCTTCTCTGACACACAACACTCCCATCAACAGATCTTAGTCACATATTCGCCGTATACACTGGCAATTTATGGGCAAAACTCAGGCTAGTTACAAATGTTCTAAAAGCTCTGATTAACATACTTGCACACACTGTAAATTATAGGGATCAAGCTTTCAGAAGCTCTCGGAACTGTTGATTAGAGGATTGTGTGTTAGGGCAGATGAAGGTTTGATCTCTGCATCGAGTTAGTGCATCTGAAAAGAGGTTTATGCCCTGCTGTCTTAGGTAGCTGGCTGGGTACTCCACAAACTATGTGAAACCCTACATACAAAATGTTTGTTGATTCCTAAAACACAAATTTGTATGTGGTAATTATGGTAATGATTTTGCCTGTGTAAAGAGAAATATAATGCAAAGGAATGGGAAATAGTCATACAGCCCACAAGTCTCTAGCTTCAACAGCAGCGTCCGAGGGAAGACCAATGTCTACCCATTTAGCAGTTATAGAGGCTTGAGAACCACTTCTGTTCCATAGTATTACAACAACTTCGTTGTTGGACAGTGGCCCAGCCCAAACCTGCAATCATTTATATGATACAAATAGATACTGAAGAAAACTACGTCAAAATTAAGGTGCCAGACAGAATGCCAGAGAAGACACGAGATTGAGTATACAAATTTTGAAACTTTACAAACACTCTACATAATCTTATTACACATGGTGCATCCAGTACATAGTTATAAAATTTTAAAATTCTGAGACTCAATTAATTTTTACAGAAGCAAAATATTCGACATACAAAAACTTCATACCTCAAGGTCTCCTTGTTTGCTGACTTTCTTCCCTTGAACCCCTAATGGATCTACACAAATCCAAAAATGTGGGAGAAAACAATTAATCCAAAGTAATCTCTGAAACTTAGCCTGAAAAACCCTTGTTACAAATGATTTTGTAAATCCGACCTTGATTGACATTAATCACTTCACTGTTGCTTAGAATCTCTATAGTTTCTGGGGTTGCAGACCTTATATCACATCCAATCAGCAGGGGTGCCTGCACGATAAAGCTTATCAACTAAAATCATGAGATAGACAGTAAAAACTGTTGGAACTTGACATTTTATATTTAGAGAGATACTCTGTTTTGCTTTCTTCTTTTTACAATTTTGTTTGTCAAATTTACACTTGGCCCATTTTTACCTTCATTAAAGCCCATATGCTGAAGTGTGACTGGTATTCTACACTGCTCATATTGCCATTTCCAACCTCCAACATGTCCGGATCTGGTAGGCAACGACCAAATACAAAGTGCAACTTGTAAATAATCTATCATGGAAATATTAACAACTTTAAGACCATTTATATGAACGACCAAATACAAAGTGCAACTTGTAAATAATCTATCATGGAAATATTAACAACTTTAAGACCATTTATATGAAATTGAGAAAAGGCCAATTTACCATTCCATCCACTAGGCCCTGCATAAGCTGCCCACTGATCATTTTGGTCGGCATTAGACGTGATGCTGGGAGAAAAAAATTACAGTCAGAATACTCTTGCAACTCTGATTATGAACTTATACAGTCTATTACCTTTCCCAGCTGTCTTCAATGTCTCCTGTAGTTCTCCAACTGTTTGCAATCTTAGGTGCCCATGTTGCAGGATTCTGGTCACCCCTGCATAATCAAAAGATGAGCTTCTTATAACATCTGACTTGGAGACAAAACATTGTTCTTGATTAAATACATAAATTATTGTTTACAAATGCATCTCACCATTCACACATTGAATAGAATACAGGGTGGTCTATCTTGCTAAGAGCATCACTCATTTTTGGGTACCTGTATAGTTTCCATACATGTTCAGTATAGAATCCTAGACCCATATTTGAAAAGCTTGATGATAAAATATAACAAAAATAATATATACCTGTCCTGAGGATTTATACCACCATTATAGCAGTTATCATATTTCAAATAGTCTATCTCCTGAACATTCATTGACAAAAAGCAAAGCTAATTTTTATCAATAGTGCAATGGTGTCATGATACAAGAAAAATGGATCGGGAATATGACAAAATATATAGAGAGCAAGCTACCCATGAAGCAAATGTTTGAGCATCTTGTTCCTCGTATCCAAGGGAACCTGGCATGGTTTTACTGCATGTATTGTATCTGACCAAATATTCCAGAAGGAATTAGACAAATGATATATAAAGAAGGGTTTTGATTGATCAGCTAGCATTCATATGCACTGACCCAGCATCAGAATATATTCCAAGCTTGAGTCCCTTGGAGTGAACATAGTCTGCTAGAGCCTTTATGCCTGAAGGAAATGCAGAGGCTTTAGCTACCATATTACCCTGACAATACATAAGCCCAGTTTTCAGTTCATCAATAATCTGGGCTCCAACTAAAGAACTTACACAAGACTAAAACGAGTGAAGAAACGTTATAGTTTATCATCTCTGTTTTGTTGAATCAAATGCAATACCTGAGAATCTCGGTTCAGCTCACCCCAACAGTCATCTGATAGCCCATTAACACAACTATAAGGTTAACAATATAGAACTACTAACTGGTTTGTTTGTGAGAGTATATGTTTATGCCTTCTATAATGTACAACATAAGAGGACCTGGATTAGTATTTGTTACCTATATTACAAAACCATAAGGTTAACAATATAGAACCACTAACTGGATTATTTGTGAGAGTATATGTTTATGCCTTCTGTAATGTTCAGCATAAGAGGACCTGGATTAGTATTTGTTACCTATATTCACATATTCATATCCGATCTTGGATAATCCAGTGGAAACCATTGCATCAGCTGTATCAGATAACGATGACACTGAATTTAAAATTATATTTTGACTGGATTGTTTTTATGTATAAGAGCCCAAAAGTATTCTAAAGCTGACTATTTACCAGGGAGATAAGCAAACTACCTGTTCCCCGAATAATATTCTCATCAATGTTGCAGCCGAAGTGATTCCAACTGTTCCATCTGAATAGATAACACGCCCGAGTCTATATATGTGTGAGTGTCTCTCTATAGACCAATATATTTCAAATGAAATAGATTACAGTAGCAAAGTACTTATTGAAGATCTTACCCCATCTGAGGCCTATTTCCAACAAGCTCTTTAGAGGATAAACGCCTAGGAATTGAGCGAGCTGCATTGGCAGGATCCCACAAGATAACGACCAAAATACCTACAAGCAAAACAGATACCATCCTCTTGTTTTACTGATAGGATACAATCATAAAAATAGTGACATTGTAGTGCTAAACTGGCTTATATAGATATTATGGTCCGTGACACCAACGAAGTTTTTCGTTTTTCTCTTCTGGCTGCCATTAATGTGAGTTAATGCAATAAATTATATGTGATCGTCAGCAAATTTATTTTAGCAATGATATTTTCCAATGCACTAACTTCCCACCCCCTGCTATTGCGCACCGACAAACAACGCAGAGTAATAATTAATAATAGAAGTGTGGTTATTGACGGCAAAATTTTTCAAAACCCCACTTTTTTTGGGTTATTAGACCAGTAAATTACATTAAAATGTTAGTTGTCTGGTCATTCAAGTTCAAGGTCCAAATCAAGGTTTTGGAACTATATTTTAAAATTGTAATGATTTGCTTAAGAGTTTGTTGTGGGAAGTAGGGGAACAAGTTAATTTTCTAAAATTTGTCCAAAATTTATCTTTCAGGAGTGAAAACCTCACTCTTAACTAGACGACCAACAGGGAATAAGGGAATAATTTAATCAAAACTTAGAGGTATTTATTAGAAGTGAAAGCTATGTAGCACAAAAGCTTGGTTTTTTTGACATAACAAAATAGCTTAATTGTTTAAGGCTTAGGGATATCTAGCAGAAGTGAAAACTTGCCTTACCACTCACAAAATAATTTAAAATGACATACCTTCAATAATAATGATAAATCAACCTATAATTAACAGCCAATAATATGTTTACTACTCAAATATTCGGCCAGTTAAAAATAAAAATCCATTTCCGCTAAATATAAAAAATAAAAATCCAAATCACCGTCTCCCACGTTCAAAATGCCGCCACTAATAACGGTTTACGTCTCAGATATTCCGTTTGTTAAAAAATAAAAATCCATTCCCACTAAAAATAAAAAATAAAGATCCAAATCACTGTCTCCTACATTCAAAATGTCTAAAACACAATATTATTCTCTAGAAAATTATAGAAATTTCGATTATATTTAGAGAAAATTTAGCAAAGATTTTTGTAAATCCAAGTTATAATTGTTAAACTTTAAAATTTTAAGTATCTTAAACATTTTCGATGATGCTAAATCTATTTCCACTATCAAAATACCATTCGAATACTGCCCCTTTTTTAAAATTCTTTTACCCAAATCCCAGCCATTTTTTTTTTTTTTTTTGGTCCTCCGGAGAATTCCTCCGGCTCGGTAGACGACTCCAAACACAATTATGAATTTTTTAAGCCTCATCTGAATGCGGTCCGTATGTGTCAGTGTATACTATATTTTTTATCGGAATGTGCGCCCCTGTTAGATGCAACTCCGTGACCTCCATCAACTCACCGCCGGCATAATCTGCACAGATTCTTCGCCTAACAAACTACTTTGCATGGTTGCCTACATATAAAACTAGGGTTTTGACAATTTGGCTATTAAGGGCTGAATCGGTTGAAAATTTTCGAGGGGAAACGTATTTGTATAGCTGAAAGCCAATTCAAACAGAGAATTCCTTTCACGTGATCCATCCAATAGTTATCGAATCTTAACAGAGAATTATTTTCACGTGATCCAGCTAATGTGATCCCATAATTCACATGATCCATCCAATGTATTCCTATAATGGTCCAAAATCGTTTTATGTGATTTGTTTATATAAATTTTTGGAAATCCTTTCCAACATTCTCCTGTAGCCAGTGACAACGTAATTATGACTTACTTAGAAGGCAAGATATTGATTTTATTTTGTTTATTTTTAAATATCAGTTTCCATTCGAAATTTCCATTTATTTGTAGAATAATTTATAATTAAATAGTTTTTATTTTTAATTATTATAATATAGATTTTGTCTTTAAATTGAGAGTTCTTAAATTTAATTGAATATGAAAAAATATGTTTAACTAATTTAATGTTTAAATAATTGAGATAATTTTAAAAATTGTTAGTGTAATAAGATAATGCTTATAGGTTAAAGAAATAATTATATTTTATAGTATTGAATAAATCATTTAAAGACAATTTAATGTTTACTTTCTAATTTTGTTATCATAATATTAAATTTAAGTTTAATTTCATTTTCTTACATATAATGTGCTAGAAACAATGTTAATACTGAGAGGGAGTGAATCAGTATTAAGATTAATTTAAATTTTTATGTCAAATTATTTTATTCATTAAAACTTGGCATCCATTATATGATATCAATCATTAACTAACAAAAACGGCAATCATATCAACCAATACGAGCATACACATCATGAGCACCAAAAACATGAGACGTAGAAGTTTAACATGGAAACCCTTCCAAGAGAAAAACTACCAAAGCTTGTTTTTTGTTATTGATGTGCAAATAAGAGCACCTACTCTATTAGATCAATATGTTTGTGAGTCACCACTCACAAGAAGCATTAACTCCCTTTGATTATAAACTCCAACTCCCTTCTTTTGTAGACCCCTGATTAGCTTACAAGAGGCACCATTTGAAGCACCAACTTCATGGATTTGTTACAAGCACCAATTTGCAGGAGCCATCAACCCCCAAGCCTTCTCAGACACCTACTAGAGGTGGAAGCACCAACTTCCTATATTCAAACACCTACCCACATTCAAAAGAAAACTTACTGCTTATTGTAATTGGTAGCCTCTATGCCTGCTTTCAACTTTGTTCTCTTCAACTGCCTTTTGGCCCACACAACATTTTGTCCTATGTTCACTCTACATCAGCCCACTGTTCATCTCAACAACATTCACTCATCACAACCCTCATGACTCTCTCTCCACTTTGTAGCATCATACTTCTGTCCTTAACCCGCTTCTATTACACAGGCTCTCTCGGCTTCACACAATTGCATTAGCCCACTCAACATCTTTCCTCTACAACATTGGCACACATAACATCTCTCTGTAGCACTCACACACAAATCTCTTCCACACAGCACACTCAAAAAATGTTGCATACCCATTATTACATAGTGAACAATGCATTCCATGTTTAACCATCAACATGCCATTCACATTGCCTGAGAGCATACTCTCATCATAGCTCTCCATTTTGTTGTTGCGTCCAAAACTTGGCTATTGCACCCATATTAAACATTGAGAATGGGATTTTAAGCATTTCTTCTCCACTCAACTACTCAAAAAATGTAGTTGCAACACAATCAATTTGGAGAGTGGGCACCTGTGTGATATTCCATATTGAGAATTAAGTCTCAGTCAATCTGCACACTCAAGGAGGCTCTCCATGCTTAATTATTACTCATAGAGCTCGAGATGTACACTAGCATGGCTTCTTTGATCTTGATCGGATATCCATTAATTATTTCTACAAGTCATGACCCTCATTACCTTGAACCAATGATCTTTGTAGTTGTTATTAACATCAATAGTTTAGTCGATGCATTTGTGGTCCTAATTGTCGACTCATTCTAGCCATCACACATATGCCCCAAAGGCCTATGATCACCAAAAGGCGCAGACCTGCCACATAACCACGTTCACTAGGACCCACTCGATATATGCCACCACTGGTTGAAATCTTGGATCCCCGCATCCCTGTAACTTTTATAAATAACATTCCTTAGGACTTATAGGCTTGGCCCTGTTATAGACATTTTTGTGCCTTACAACTTTGAGCATGAAATGTCCATAATCCAAGGGATCCAAAGTCCCTAAAAGTGTTGTTCCTGCCCCTAAAGGAACAAGGTCAACCAATAACAGCTTCTCCCAGAAGTTCTCCACCAAAAACTACTCAGAATCAGTCAAATCAGGATCAATTCAAGTGCTCCACTAGCTGCCTGCGTTGCAAAGCACCCCAGTACACTAGCTAGGTGCGTTGCAACGCACCTAAATGCACTACCAGGGTGCGCTGAGTGAGAAATGTCAAATGGCAGTGTCATTCTGCGAGGTGTACAGACAATGGAAGCTTCCAGAATCTTCCTCAATGACACTTGCCTCACTGAGTTCGATCAAGGATGAGTAAGAGGCTCTCAACCTCCAAGTGGAAGCAAGAACTGACAGAGAGAAGCCACAAGTCAAAACATAAGCTGACTCATCCTCTCTGCTTACATCTATATATGGATCCCTCATCCCAGAGATCCAGAGGCTGGAATTTTGTACTTTGCAGAGAATTGTTGTTGGTCTGAGATTGAGATTAGTGCATTGGGTGATTTATGCTTTGTTGGAGGTGAGGAAGGGATTCCTTTGCTGGGAGGTAGATGTTGGATCGGGACTCACTTGGTTGTATCTCCTCTTGGACTTTTTATCATATCAATAAAACTATTTGAGTTTCTCCTACATGCTGTGTATCAATGATGTTTTGTTATATTTGCATGTTTAGCTTAATCTGATCCTAAGCTTTTTGTGAATGTAAATCTATATCTTCGTGTAGTTTCTCTCTTCTGTGATCTTGCAGGAATTTGGTGGAGCTGGGCCGGTAAGGGAGCAGGAAGCTGGGAGCTATTGAAGAGAGGAGCAATTGGATCAACAAACTAGCGCAAGACACAGGTTAGTTTATCCTTCCTCTTCGTTTACATTTCATAAAGAAGAATACTCAAGTAGTTTTCCTTGTTTGTTGCTAAGGCACTGTCACACCTTAGAGTGGGATAGGGGCATTCTGAATAGATACTTTTCCCAACAACAGAATGGCGACTCCGCTGGGGATTGTATCTAGTTAGTTTATTTGTGTTGCTATTGTTGTTCTTCTCATAAACTTAGGAGTGGCGAATCGAACTGCATTTGCCATTTACAAATGCAAAGTAGAGATCTGCTACTCTAGTCCATTCACTGGGCTTGTTTATGATCTGAACAGCTGATCCACAAATGCTCTAATTGCCCTTTGTGATAGCTCTTAGTCCTCCTTTAAATCATCCCTCTAATTGTACCTTACTGATAGCTTTTATCCGGCCAAAAACCATAGATTAAACTGCAAAGTGTGACCTAGAACCCAGAGAAAATTCTCGTTTCTGCTTCAGTGCAGGCTCTGTGAAGAGGTTCCGCATTTCAACGCAGGTCCCGAGAGGGCTACCTGCGCTGCAATTCAGTTTCTCTGTGCAACAGGTGTGCTGATCAGCCTTTGCCTTGTGCAGCTGTGGTTCTTTGCTTCATTTTGTTCAGTTTTATCTCTGATTTTTGCAGCCTGTTATCAATGTGTGTACCTATCTGAAAACCCCTTTTCTTTGCCTTAATTCTGCCTCAGTTGTATAAAAGAAACTGTATTTGTTTTTGTGTATTTGTTACATCATTTGCAGTTTCCCATTACAAAAGTAAACTAGTCATACTGTCGCCGTTAGATCTAGACCTGTCGTAAGTGTCGTTTTGATCTTAGGAGTAAGTTTGTTTGCTGTTGACAGTTGATTGCTCTTTTACTTTTGTCTTTTGGTTTGAATTTGTGAATTTCTAGTGTCGAAACAAGTGTTTACTTCAAAATCATAAAGTGTCGTAATCGTCTTTTTGATTTCAAAAAGAAACTTGTTTGTGTTTTCACTTGAAATCGAATTCAAATTTGTACAACAACTTTCTTTTTAGGCATCAATATTAAGAAAGTGAAAACAAATACATGCATATGTGCATTTGCATTTTGACAGTTTGTATGGCTTGATTTAGGAAAAGTGCATTTACAGTGTGCTCTATGCTCTTTGAGAAAAGATTGTGTCTTTCTTTTCCCCTTGTAGCTAGGATTTTCATTGTTGAAAAGAGATAAAAGCTTGCTTATCATCTTTAGACTGCATTTAGGAATTGTATCTACATCTCGTGGTGATCCAAAAAGGCAAACTTCTAAGAAAGATCAACCTAAAATAAATTGAATGAACTTAACAACGCATTGGAACTTAACGCACAACATAGAGGTCTAGGCTAGAGACGTGTTCCGGCATCGTAAAGCCTGGTAACTGTTGTCCTCACTGTTGGTTGGGTGATTCCTCCACTGTGAGATGATAAGTGCCAGTACGGATTGTGCTCCCACGTACCGTCGAGTATATATTGTGTTGTGGGGAAAAATGCCTATGCAGGACGATCCTATCCACCTAAGGTGTGATAGCGCCTTAGCAACAAACGAATACAGCTATCATGATTTCTTCCTTTATGAAATATGAAAGAGAGGAGATCGGCAGACTTACCGTTGTTTTCCGGTTGTCCCTCGAACTAGATCCTCTTCTCTTTGTGTGTCCACAGCTACTTCCCTCCTTGCTTGATCAAGAGAACAGCTACTTGAATCCCACGAGATCACAAGAGAACAGCTACCTGTGACAAGAGAACAGCTACTTGCAACAAGAGAAGAACACAATACAAAGGCAAATATACATATTCATAAATGATTCAGGATTAGAAGTAAATCAAATATACTAATGCAATCATACAAAATACACCAGCATATAGGAAAGAATCAAGATAGCTTTATTGAAAGTAACAGGGTTCATGAAGAGATACAACCCATAGGGCTCCAACCCAGCATCTCCTTCCCAGCAGAATGGAATTCCTTCTTTAGCTCCCTTCAAAGCATAACACACCCAATGTTTCTAGCCACAAACCAACAACAATTCTTTGCAAATACCAAATTCCAGCCTCCCCTGACCTCATGGAGATAGATCTATATATAGGAGTTTTGGAGAGAGGATGAGTCAGCTTGAGACTGGTCTGAGACTGACTAGTGTCCTCTCCCACTTCAGTTCTTGAGTCCACTTGGAGGTTCTTGCTTCCACTTGGAGAATTGGAACCTCTTACTCATCACCAGTCGAATTCCCTGATCCAAGTGTCATTTTGGAAGCTTTCTGGGCATTGACACCTTGAGGAATGACTCTGCCACTTGTCTAAACTCGCTCAGCGCAGGTAGCCTTCTTTGCAGTTGACATTCAACGCAGGTAGCCTTCTTTGCAGTTGACATTCAACGCAGGTAGACAGTGGAGTAGTCGACATTCAGCGCAAATGCTCAGTGGAGCAGTTGACATGATCCAGAATTGCCTTGTTTTGAGTGTTTTCAGGTGGAGAACTTTTGTTAAGTGCTGTGGTTTGCTGGCCTTGTTCCTCTAGGGGTAGGAACAACATGTTTAGGGACTTTGGATCCCTTGATTATTGACATTTCATGCTTAGTGATGCAAGGCACAAAAATGTCTATAACAGTTGCCCCCTAAAGTATGAGGCCATTTATCGGGTGAAATGTTTTATCCAGGAGGGTCCGAAGTTCATCCATCTGCTAGGAGGAGACCTGTAATAAAATACAATACAATACATTATGATTCATACTGCTTTCATGATCTAGCCGAGGCGGGCATTCCCATGCTCAACTTTATAAATTCATTTTTTGTACATAGAACAGACGATCGTCTGATGGTAGACTGATAATTTTAGTGAAATTATCATCCTTTGAGTAGGATGATCATCTGCTGCAATGATGTACATGTCAAATGTCTTTATTTTTTCCTGAATATATATATCGCAGCCCGGATGGATGAAACTAGATCTGGGGTCTTCAAACTTGTTCGATCTTCACTCTAAGTACAAGTCGATCGATGTGAGAATTGCGCTGAAGTCGAACATGGAAAGACATCGCTTGATTACCGGTCAGTGATGTAAACCGTTAACAAGCGCGAGAGGAATCACCGATAATGATAATGACCCTCAAGGTACTGCAGTACAATTCACGTGGTGTGAATAAAGGACTTGGCGTCGAACACCACGCAAAATCTTCTGGTCGAAGGTCATTGATGTATACCTGTCGCCGGAAGTGAGAAACTTGCCATTGAGGCATGCAAGCTTCAAAGTACTGAAGGGGTTGTTCCTAGATCGACTCCTTGGATAATGAGCTGATGTTGACAAGGAGCAATCCGTCAAAGGAGGGCCTTAATGAATCCCACATCAGTGACACGGAACGGAGCTAATGATTTTAATTGAGGTGAAAATAATCTGTGACATATGATTCAGGGTTGCGGTCATGAATGGATGAAGGATAATGTATGGCAGTGGATGGGACCCCGTTGACACTTTCTGAACGACTTCTCTTGAACATATGGCGACACTGATGTGATGGATCGGTAGCATTACCCCAAATATGGATGGTATGGCAAGACCATGGTGATGTGATCGGTGATTGAAACAACCCAACCCGAATGTGATACGGAGGAAAAGTGTCATGTTCAAGGGCGACCTGCTACCATCAAAGTTTTCTTGATTTTTCCCAATTTTTCCCCAGTCATTGCTGACCAGTACCTCTTTATTTTTGTCAAGCTTGAGGAGGATAACATATGCTTGTTCTATAACCTGCCCTTCGGGCAAGCCCATCGCTATGTTTTAACGAGCCTAGCGATAGTGAAACTCGTTCTCGTCTAAAGACAAGTTTGTCGCTATTTAATAATTTTAACGAGTCTAACGACAAGGATAACTCGGTCCTTTTCATTTTTAGAGAGTCTGAAAATGTACATAAAGTTAACTCCAGAATTCCTTTTTCATCATCTAATCCCTTAAGTCCGAAAAAGTATAAAACAATACAGAAGGGATGAGTTTTTGATAACTTTAACGAGCCGAATAAAACAAGCGCTCGACCTTTTTGTGCAATAATCCCTCAGGTCCAAAAAGATTAAAATCTAGAGGAGGGATAGCTCTTCCGGTCCTTTAACGAGCTGGAAGGCCAAAACTCGGCAATCTTTTCATATTTTACGAGTTGGTTGAAAAGAGCTTAAAGAAGACTCGTCTTTTGAGGAACGAGTGATAAACAGGGATAGCAACTGATTCCAGGTACAGGTTGGAATTTTCCAATCATGGCAGTGTCACAAGGATGGCTAGGTGAAATCACTCTTCGCAGCTGTTCCTCAAAATGGGTAAACAATCATATGGAGGTGAACGATCGGCCAAATGAAAGTGGAGGTGGCAGGTGCAAACACGACCAAGGCTTTTATGGCTGATAAATTTACGATCACAGCGGTTATTTACCGGGATAGGTTCATTTTTTAGTTAAAAATGAGCTTAAACTCTGGAGGAAACATTGCTCACTGCTTATATTTATTTTTTAACAAGCATGAAGACCACGTTAAAACTGCTCGGATCTTGCGTTTATTTTTTAACGAGCATGAACTTTATGCTAAAAATACTCGATTACCCAGTCTTTTGATAAGAGTGTCTCATGAAAGATCCCATTTTTTATATAGCTTACGCCTTACCAAAGCTATGCTCACTCTCCTTTCTTTATGCAAGTTCGGAAACGGCTAATCCTACGAGTTTAAAGGGTTATACCTACAGGTTTAAAGGGAGGACCTAAAAATTTAAAAAATAAATAGTCTCCCCTTGCTTGCACTCCAAAAGGTTTGCATGCCCCCAGGTATAAAACAGAGTTTCAAGGTTACCTCTACTTACCCTCCGCCAAAACATTTGTTTTAATCGAGAGAGGCTTACCTCTTTCAGGTTACCCAAAGATTGTCTCGTTACTCTTTCAAACAAAACACTTCCTCGGCAATGTCTACCGAAATAGACAAGGGTGAATAACTGGTGCCAAACACGTAACTTTGACAAAAGAATCTTATTCTAGAACAACCCCTCTTCCATCCACGGACGGGGTACGGACTAGTCATATTCTCCCCCAGAAACCTACCCTATACCCAAAGTTTCCCTGCCGAAGCAGGCCAGGATGCATGCCCCCTGGGTTCTAGTCATATCCTCCCGGATTACTCGCGCTCATCAGGAGGATGGACCGTGGGTTGAGACACTTCTTGCATGAATAGACCATTTAGGGATGGCACATGACTATTTGCGATGTGTGATCCGGGAAACGAAAGTTGGTCCACGAGCTTGACCATTCTTCCTTCATGCGGAAAACACATTACTCTAAAGAGTGAGGAGACTACAGCTCCCATGCAATATATATAGTCTCGTCCAAGGAGTAGGTTATAATCCAAGGGTCCTTGAACGACCATCACGTTCATTTGAACGGTCTTCCCTTTCAATGTTATAGGCACATTGGGGAGGATCCCTAAAGGTCGACTGGTTCCTTTATCAAAACCTGATAGATTTCTCATCTCAGGTAAAAGCGTCGGCGAACCAAGCGCTTTCCAAGCAATAGAGGAAAGGATACTCACAGATGCCCCCTCATCAATGATAGTGCCAGCCATTACCATTCTGTATATTTGACAAATAATTCTGAATGGCACACTGGCTGGCAACCGAGGTCTGCCTAGTTGGTTCCAATCAAAGGACACAACCAGGTTGCTTGGTGGTGGGACCGAATATACGGCCGGATAGCACTCTGATGAACTTCCTTCCTGCGACAAAGGAATGGTGGCATTGCCCCCTTGATTATCAGAGTCAGTGCTGATGAAGAGAACCTGGACGGTGTCGTCTGTATTCTCCTCTGTGATGGTGTCATTCGAAGATGGAGCCTCTGAAGGCAAAACCGGGTCAACTGCCGTATCAACCTTTTGACTTTCATCAGGCATGGATCCAGACGGTTCTTTTTCAATGACAGGTGCTTCAGCTGACCATCTAAGTGGCTCAGCCGGATTCTCAACTAGTGAGGGACTTGGCAGGAGTCTTTGATATCCAGGAGGAAGATTCGCTCGTAAAATCGGGTGATCTTCCAGAACTCTTTTTGCCTCGTCTAAGAAGGGACAACGGTGGATGGTGTGATCGCCTTCACACAGTCTGCACGGAAATTTAACTCTCCCATTCTGTCCTGGAGCTTCACTCCTACTAGTTGACGGTGAGCAATCGACATGGCTATCAGAGGTCGATGCTCCCGAATTGTGCAAACGGGGGGACCAGTCTCTTAGTATCCGTGGGATATAGGGACAATCTCTATGGAAGTGGTCTCCCCTGCATATGATGCATGGCGATTTAGGCCTTACGAGTGCGGTGTGTGGATTTTTGTTAGATGACACTTGTTTGCCCCCAGTCGCCTTATGCTCCTTCTTCTTCTTTTCTTTCTTCTTCTTCTCCTTCTTCTCCTTAGGAACCCGATTTTTTGATCGACCAGTTCCGTCAAGCGAAGAGGAAGGAGGGGAGGAAGATGAAGTGGAAGGCTGGGAGGCAACTCTTGTCTGATCTAACTGTTGACTCGACTGTTCAGGAGTGGTGGTATTCTGAATGACATTGGTCGAAAAGAGCCAAACTGGTAGGCCAATTGTCAGTCCTGGAAGTGACAATGTGGCCATGTGGGGCACACCAACATCTCCCCAAGAGGAGAAGGGACTAGGATTTCCACCCAAGGGAACTCCTTGGTTCGTGTGCTCCATCTTTTCAACCTAAAGATCAACGCAGGATTAAAGGGTGATTGTTCCATTTAAAATAAATTGTTAACGACGCTTTTAGACACAACTTGCTTTTTCAGTTTTAAAGAGTCGAGAAAAAGCTAAAGATGACTCTAGTCTCCTTCGATGTTTTAACGAGCCCGAAGTGACAAATGCTCGGATGGACGTTTTCTGTTATAGAGTCTGAAAAAGGCCAAAAGAAACTGCTCTGGAGATCTAGGCAGAGGGTGTGCCAAACTTTTCGCAAAACCACAGAATACTTTTTACGGTACAGGTGGTCGATCTTCGTGAATGCTGTGTTCACTGCATTGCGATCAGTAGGGCGGACGACATGGCTTCCTAAGGATAAAAGATATATGCCTATAGGGGTCTCCCAATATATACGCGACGGTACGTGGGAGCACAATCCGTATTAGCGCCACCGACTCTCAGGAGGAATCACCCACCTTCTTCGAGATCGACAGTCACTATGTTTAACGACGCCGGAACACGTCTCTAGCCTAGACCTCTATGTTGTGCGTTATGTTACAAAGCGTTGTTAGGTTCATTCAGTTTATTTTAGGTTGATATTTTTAAAGTTTGCCTTTCAAGGTTCACCACGAGATGTATGATACAACTTCCTAAATGCAGTCTAAGATGATAAGCAAGCTTTACAATCTTTCAACTTTGAAAATCCTAGCTACTAAGGGAGAAAAGAGCGACTATCTTTTCTCAAAGAGCAATCGGCACACTCTAATGAACTTTCCCTAAATCCAACATGCAAACTATCAAATGCAAAATGCACAATGCAGGTGTTTGTTTTCAACTTTCTTAGTATAAATGCCTACAAAGAAAGCTTTTTGCACAACTTTGAATTTGCTTTTACAATGATCAAAATAAACAAGTTCACTTTCTTCGAAATCAACAAGGGTAGAAGAGATTACAATCACTTTGCGATTTTCGAAATAAAGACTCGTTTTGATACTTTTAAAAGAACAAAATTCAAACCAATAAGCAAAAGTAAAACTATAATCAATCTGAACAAACAGCCAATGAACTCTCTTCTAAGATCACTATCAATCAGATCTGAATCAAAGGCTACAGGATGATCACTTTACTCATGCAAAGGAAGACTGTAAATGACGCCACAAACACATAAAAACATTCACAATCTTTTTGTACAAAAATGGGGTGGAATTCAAGCAAAGAAAAGGTTTATCAAACTAGTACCTAAGCTGGTTAAAGGCTGCAAAAACAGAGATCAAAACAGGGCAAAAGAGGACAAAGAACCCCAGCTGCACAAGACCACACTGGTTCAGCGTAGGTCTAACACTGTCAGTTTGACATTCAGCGCAGGTAGCCCCTTCGGGACCTGCGTTGAAATGCAGACTGCCTTCACAGTGCCTGCGCTGAAGAGAGAAACTCTCATTTCCCTTGGTTTCTGGGTCACAAAATGCTCAAAAATCAACTGTTTCAGGCCAAATCAGAAAAACAAGCAAGGTATAAACAGAGGGATGCTTTGATAGGGTACTAAAGACTATCACAAGGATCAACAAATCATTTGTGGATCTAGTTTAGATCATAGACAAGTCCAACATACTGGATCAAAGCAGCAACTTTTACTTTGCATCCGGGAAAGATGCAGTTCAAGAATTGTTGTCAAGTCTATGAAGTAAACAAATGACGGAAACACAAATGAAATGAATAAACAAGTTCTCCCCCAGTGGAGTCGCCAATTTGTTGTGGGGAAAAATGCCTATGCAGGACGATCCTATCCACCTAAGGTGTGACAGCGCCTTAGCAACAAACGAATACAGCTATCATGATTTCTTCCTTTATGAAATATGAAAGAGAGGAGATCGGCAGACTTACCGTTGTCTTCCGGTTGTCCCTCGAACTAGATCCTCTTCTCTTTGTGTGTCCACAGCTACTTCCCTCCTTGCTTGATCAAGAGAACAGCTACTTGAATCCCACGAGATCACAAGAGAACAACTACCTGTGACAAGAGAACAGCTACTTGCAACAAGAGAAGAACACAATACAAAGGCAAATATACATATTCATAAATGATTCAGGATTAGAAGTAAATCAAATATACTAATGCAATCATACAAAATACACCAGCATATAGGAAAGAATCAAGATAGCTTTATTGAAAGTAACAGGGTTCAGGAAGAGATACAACCCATAGGGCTCCAACCCAGCATCTCCTTCCCAGCAGAATGGAATTCCTTCTTCAGCTCCCTTCAAAGAATAACACACCCAATGTTTCTAGCCACAAACCAACAGCAATTCTTTGCAAATACCAAATTCCAGCCTCCCCTGACCTCATGGAGAGAGATCTATATATAGGATTTTTGGAGAGAGGATGAGTCAGCTTGAGACTGGTCTGAGACTGACTAGTGTCCTCTCCCACTTCAGTTATTGAGTCCACTTGGAGGTTCTTGCTTCCACTTGGAGATTTGGAACCTCTTACTCATCACCAGTCGAATTCCCTGATCCAAGTGTCATTTTGGAAGCTTCCTGGGCATTGACACCTTGAGGAATGACTCTGCCACTTGTCTAAACTCGCTCAGCGCAGGTAGCCTTCTTTGCAGTTGACATTCAACGCAGGTAGACAGTGGAGTAGTTGACATTCAGCGCAGATGCTCAGTGGAGTAGTTGACGTGATCCAGAATTGCCTTGTTTTGAGTGTTTTCAGGTGGAGAACTTTTGTTAAGTGTTGTGGTTTGCTGGCCTTGTTCCTCTAGGGGTAGGAACAACATGTTTAGGGACTTTGGATCCCTTGATTATTGACATTTCATGCTTAGTGATGCAAGGCACAAAAATGTCTATAACATATTGGGAGACCCCTATAGGCATAAAACCTTTATCCATAGGAAGCCGTGTCGGCCGCCCTACTGATCGCAATGCACTGAACACAGCATTCGGGAAGATTGACCGCCCGTACCCTAAAAAGTATTATGCGGTTTTGCGATTGGTTTGGCACACCCTCTACCTAGATCTCCAGAGCAGTCCCTTTCATTCCTTTTCAGACTCCTTAACGGAAAAGGTCCATCTGAGCACTTGTCACTTCAGGCTCATTAAAAATCGAAGGAGACTAGAGTCATCTTTTGTTTTTTCTCGACTCTTAAAAACTGAAAAAACAAGTTGTGTCTAAAAGCGTCTAAAATTCATTTAATTCGGAAACATATTTCCCCTTTTTGTATTTTGGTTGATCGAGTAATCCGCAATCATGGAAGAAAGTCAATTGAAACCCCGTCGTTCGTAGAGGCTTACGAGTCAACCGTCTTTGTCTCCGGAATCGAAAACAGTACGGACAAAGCGAACTCATTTAACCGGTTCGAAATCTCCTATTAAAGTTAGAACAAGTGTTCCAACAACATCCGAGATTCCGTTCACTCCAAACATTTCTGGAAACCCTGCCTCTACAGAAGAAGTTCAACAGCCACAGAGGAACAGTGATATTGATCCTAGTCTGAGAGTAAACACTTGTGTTACTGAACCAGTTCCATCTATAACCGGTTCGGAGAGTCTTGCTCCTCAAACATCTGTCGCTGTCGATTCAACCCCTTCTTCGGCACCAGAAATATTTTACGGACCTGACGGTCTTCCCCTTCCACCTGGTTTGATTGTGATAGAGGAAATCGTAGAAGATCCGCAAGCAAGTACTCCAACACATTTTGGAGTCGGGGTCACTCTATTTCCTTCGACATCAGAAGTTAGTCTACCACCAGTGGAAGTTCCTGTAGAATCGCTAGGTAATCTTTTGGATAGACTCAAAATGTCTGAACAACCATCAACATCTAGGACTGTGTCGACTGACACAGCGACAGCAGAACTTCCTGCCGTCACTCCGACAATGTTTGTCGGCATACCATCTGTCCCGACTAGCTCACAACCGTTAGAAGGAGTCCATCTAGGGGCTATTTCGACAGTATGATCCGTTCCTGTTTGTTCCTCCGGAATAATATCTGGCAACTCTTATGTTGAGACTCGCCAAATTGATCCATTTGGAGGTCAATTTGGGCAATCCAGTCCCCAAGGGCAGACAATCCCCTTGAGTTCCGGATTACCACCGTATGGGGGGTAGTATGCCCTTTCATTACCCCCTCCGGGAGGATATCCATACGGGAGTTCACAACAGTATTCAGGTTATACTGGAGTTATGTCAAGTGGTTGGGTACCTATACTACCCCAACAACCAAGGGTTGTGTATTCTATGCAACAATGTGTACCTATGTCGAACATCCCGACTACACCAGCTATTGTGACAGTGTCACAAGTTCAAACACTGCCTGTTGTATGTCAACCTCAGATTTCTCAGGTTGTAATGCAACAGCTCCTTGACCCTGTGACTCAACCACAATCGCCGACTGGTGGGGCGACACAGGTCCAAATGGGTACAATTACCCCACACCTTGGTCCAACAGTTAGTATAGCGCAACAGAACATGGCTTCACAACCATGGCTAGTGCAATACCAACAACCACAATTCCAACAAGTATACCAAGGTTCTGAGCAGCAAATCTTTGCGAACAGTGGACAGTCGTACATTCAAAACGGTCAAAATCAACCACTTTACAATGGTCATGTCCACCAACCGTATCAGTCGTACCAGCATCAACTACATTATGCTGGTATGCAAAGGCCAACTGCTCAGGCAATTCCATCATATCCTGGGTATGCTTCACCTAACCTGAATCAACAGTTACCATTCATGGCAACTTTAGAGTTACCTGATTTACACCGGTTAACAAACGATCCAATTGCTTATGCCCCTTGGTGGCCAGCGATCCCTCATAAACTTCCATCAGATATTCCTAAATTTAATGGAAATCCAGGTGAAGATCCATCGAATCACGTGATGACATTTCATCTATGGTGTTCATCAAACACCCTAAACGATGATTCGATAAGGCTTCGCCTTTTTCAGAGGACATTAACGGGTCCAGCGGAAAAATGGTATATTGAATTGCCTAGAGCTTCGTTCGACAACTTCAGTACCTTAGCCACGACTTTCTTAACCCATTTTCAATTACCGATAAGGTATGAAACGGGAACGGAACTCCTAACCAACTTCAAACAGACAACAGCCACTCACATATCTGATCATATACATGAGTGGCGACGTCGTCGTAGGATGGTAAAAACGTACGTTCCCGATCAGCTATTAGCTGAATGGTTTATCAAATCCTTACTTCCTACCATCACGGAAGATGTGGCAAAGGGGGGAGTCGTAACGGAAGAGCAAGTCATCGCTCGTGCGCAATATCTGGACTTGGTCTATACTCAGTCTGGCACGCTCTACGACAAAATACCTGACGCCCCTAGACCGGAATTCTCAATTCCTCCTCCTCCTAAATCAAACAATAACTCTCACACCGGCGATGGTGTGATTGGCACGACAAACGCGAAATCGACAAAGGCTACGTCCAAGAAAGCCCGTAAGATTTCAGATCAAAATGCAAAAGACGAAATTCTTGCTTCGGAAATAAATTTCGTATCGACAGATAAGGGCAAGGAAACCAAACAACTAGGAAGCAAGAAGAAACAAGGCAAAGGGAAGAAGAAGAAACAGGATGAGTCATCTCCTAAAAAATCTTCTTCAAACCCTCTTGGAAATAGGAAACTAAAAAATCCATGTTATATATGCGATGAGGATCATTGGACAGCAGATTGTCCATACAAAGCTGAGCTTAAAAGATTCTTTAAGAGTTCGAAAACCTTAGCTGTGTTAACTGATCCGTTTCCAAATCCAGGAACAAATCTGGTTGATAGTGGAAATGCTTCCCCGTCGCAAGTACTAATGCTGTTGATTTCGAAACAGAAAAATGATGCTTTGATTTCGACAAGGAACAAAGATTACGGGAATCCGCAGCTGTCAAACGACAAGGATAAAGATCAACCAAGTATTTCGACAACAACTTTGACAGAAGTTGTACCACCCATCATTCCTGAATTAACAATAAAACCGCCAAAGGGAGTAGTACACAAGTCGACATTTAGTCCTCGCGCTAGAGCGGCGCAACATTATAACATAGTGGAAGATTTGGCCCAATCGCCATCCGCTATGTCGACTCTTGAAGTACTACAAAATTGCCCATCCCAAAGGCAGGATTTGTTATCAGCCATTGGTGGGGTTGATCCTAAGGATTCCAATCTTGTATCCTTTGACCACAAAGGATACGATCCTCAGTTACCAGCCCAACAAGCTTTCCTTATTCAAGTGAAAGCCCTCAATAAAACTGTTCATCGAACAATTATTGATGAGGGGGCATCTACATGTATTATGTCAATGAGTTGTTGGAAAACTTTAGGATCTCCAACCTTGTCGTGATCTTCGACGACATTAAAAGCATTCGACGGAAGGACATATACCCCATATGGTATCCTAAATAACTTGAAGGTTGAACTAGGGGGAAAAACAATAGAAATAGATGTTGAAGTCATCGATGGAAATCTTGATTACAACATCCTACTAGGAAGACCATGGATATATGCCATGGCAGCTGTTGTGTCGACCTATTTTAGAAAAATTGCATTTCCCTCTCAGGGGGGGATTACAATCATCGACCAACAAAACTTCCTCCCCAATGGCTCACATGTTACAGGAAGCATTCCCATGATCCATGGAAGCCCCCATTCGCTTCAGAATATCGGAGTAGGCCTACTGAAAGATCCTATACTAATGGGAACTTTCGCTCTTCCACCTCCAATCAACTTGGCGGAAGTAGCGTCGATAGGAACCTGCAATATGATATCTTCCAAAAAGATCTCAGAAAACGATATCAACATGGATCATGCAATGGTTTTGCCCCTAAGCCCAATAGAAATATTGTAGCAATCAATGTTTCTAGCATGGGAGGCAAACCCAAATCAACGCTCATCAAGCGTTTGGGTAGATAGGTCTAAAGAATATGGTACCCCTTCAGATCCTTGGTCGCGAGTGCATGGAACCGACGAAGGAATTATACAATCAATGTTGATTGAAGGGGCACCATGGAATGATTGCCACCATCGTTCCCTTCTTCCAGATTATGAAGAAGATACTCAAGATGACCTTTATCATCCTTCAGTTTTTGAATTCCTATAAAATACTGTAAATATGGTGAATTCCGAGCGAAACTTATCCAACATTGAAGAGACTATAGCCATAAATATCTCGACTAAAATGGATGTTGTAGAGAATATTTATGTCGGCAAATGTTGTTCTCCTTCAGAACTGGAAATATATAACACTCTTTTTCGCGAATTCAGAGATGTCTTTGCTTGGTCATATAATGAAATGCCAGGCATTGACTCGAGTATCGTTGAACACGAAATTAAAATGTATCCAGATGTCAAACCGGTACGACAACGGCTCAGGCAGGTGCACCCCAAGAAAGCCGCTGCCATTAAGGCAGAAGTTGAAAAACTTCTCCATGCTGGTTTCATCTACCCGGTTCCTCTAACCGATTGGGTATCGAATATTGTCCCTGTTATGAAGAAACAAGGGACAATTAGAGTGTGTGTCGATTATAGGGATGTAAATCAAGATTGTCCGAAAGACAACTACCCTACACCCTTCATCGACCAGATAATTGATGAATGCACCGGATGCGAAATCTTTTCATTCATGGATGGATTTTCCAGGTATAATCAAATAAATATCCGCCCGCAGGACCAGTCAAAGACTGCATTCATTTGTCCGTGGGTCACATTCGCATATCGAAAATTACCCTTGGGTTTAAAGAATGAAGGGCGACATTTCAGAGGGCAATGAATTATGCCTTCCATGACATCAAGAACATCGTTCAACCATACCTCGACGACCTTCCGGCTCATTCGCGAAAGCGGACTGATCATCCGCAGCATTTAAGAGCGATATTTCTACGTTGCCGACACTACAAGATACGACTCAATCCACACAAATGTGTATTTTGCGTCAGTTCTGGTTGTTTACTTGGCTTTGTAGTCTCCAAGGATGGGATTCGTCTCAACCCTTGTAAGGTCCAGGCAATCATAGATTTGCCTCCACCTTCGAATTTGCTTCAGATTCAGAAACTCCAAGGGAAAGCAAACTTTCTGAGGAGGTTCATTCCAAATTACACCGAACTAGCTAAAGGTTATACACGTCTTTTGAAAAAGGAGGTATCCTTCGTCTGGGATCAGGTTGCGCAAGCTTCCTTTGATGCTTTAAAAGATTCCTTAATAAAAGCATCATTAATATACGCCCCCGATTATCAAAGAGATTTTAACCTGTATCTGGCTGCAGCAGATACAACCATCGCAATGGTTTTAGTTCAAGAAGTCGATGGAATTGAACACCCTATATATTATTTAAGTAAAAACTTAAATGATACAGAAAGCAAATATTCTTATGTTGAAAACCTAGCGCTTGCAGCTGTTCAAGCGATACAAAGATTTCGACACTATGTCCTCTTTCGAAAAACTACCATTATGTTAGATTGCAACCCCATGACTTATATATTGTCGCGACAGTTGCTGGGGGGAAAATATTCAAAATGGATAGCAATCCTTCAAGAGTTTGATCTGGAATTTGTAAAATCCAAATCAAAGAAAGCTCTAGTTTTTGCAGAATTATTATGCGATCTCCCGTCGGCATCCAACGATGAAACATCCGAAGAATCAATTGTGGACGAGAATTTGTTTCTGATATCCACAAGCAATGAATGGTATGGAGATATAATAATTTATCTCCAAACCCAAAATTTTAGGCCTAACACCTCTCACTCTGAATAGAAACGTATACGATACCAAGCAAAAGACTACATGATCGTCGGTGATACACTTTACCGTCGTGGTATCAATACAGTTCTGAGAAGGTGCCTCACCCATGAGGAGGCCGAAAAAGCCCTGAATGAGTGTCATTCAGGCGCGTGTGGAGGGCATCAATCTGGATATGCTACAGCACAAAAAATCTTACGAGCAGGATACTTCTGGCCAACCATGTTCAAAGATTGCATAACCGTAGTCAGAAGTTGCCATGCTTGTCAAATTTTTGATAGCAAAACCAGAAGACCTCCCGCACCTTTACAGCCAATAATTGTTGTTGGGCCTTTCGCCAAATGGGGCATCGATTTCATGACATGTAACCCCACCTCGACCGGGGGGCATGGGTATATTATAGTCGCCGTTGACTATTTTACCAAATGGGCCGAGGCGATGCCTACATTAGATAACACTGGTGAAACAACTACCCTTTTCTTTTTCAATCATGTAGTCGCCAGATTCGGCGTACCACAGGCTATAGTCACGGATCATGGATCGCATTTTCGCAATCACATGATGCTCGAATTAGCTGCCAAACTAGGATTGTCTCACGACAGCTCTACTCCGTATTATCCGCAAGCGAACGGACAAGTTGAAGTGATCAACAAGGTCCTGAAGCGTATGTTGCAAAGGATGATCATAGTTCACAAAAGAAGGTGGCACCTAATCCTGTACTCAGCTTTGTGGGCTTACCGAACATCAGTAAGGAATGCGACCGGGTTCACACCCTTCCAACTGGTATATGGCCTGGAAGCAGTCTTACCAGTCCAGTGCGAAATCTCGTCTCTTAAACTCGCAATCGATCTCCTCCTTGGAACTTCATAAGAAGAGGCCCGTTTCTTGGAATTAATCCAATTGGATGAAACCTGTTGTAATGCCGCTTTGGCTAGCGAAGCCCATAAGAAACAAGTCAAGGCGCAGTTCGACAAAAATGTCAAACCCCGTGTCTTCTCAGAAGGCGACTTGGTCTTGCTTTACGACCAAGAATCCGATAAATTGGGAGCAGGTAAATTTAAGTCTCTATGGATGGGCCCCTATATTGTTAAACGGGTGTTAGCAAAAGGAGCCTACGAGTTAATGGATTATGACGGAATTCCACTGGCGCAACCTCGTAATGGGTTGTACCTCAAGCGTTACTATGCTTAAATAGTAACCAATATGCTTTTGTTGTATTTTGTTTTCGCTAAAGTGTTCGTTTTGGTCGAGTAATCCACCTTTTTACATTTATTGCAGATGTCAAACCTTTTGGAGACATGTGTTGGATATGCCGACGGAGCGAGTCGTAGTTCGCGGAACCTGTCCTCCGCAGCCTGGGCCATTTTTGATCCAAGCGGCGAGTTAGTAAGTTTCAGAGGGGTATGCATTGGTGAGTCAACGAATAACATCGCTGAGTATAGCGCGTTGATAGAACTTCTCTCTGATGCCATCACCCATGGTATACGCCGACTAATCGTCAGGCTAGACTCACAACTCGTAATACTACAACTCAATGGTATATATTCTATCCGAAACCCAACCATTTATCGCATGTTCCTAAGGGTTAAGATTTTGGAAAGACAATTTGATTTGATTCAATACCAACATATTTCCAGAAACTTAAACACATTAACCGACTCATTAGCAAACTATGTGTTAGATAGACATTTGCGACATTTATAAAAAGAAACACATCATCAATGTTTTACATGTGGATCATATAACTCAACCAGAATAAAACCCCAAAAATCAAAATATATATATATATATATATATATATATATATATATATATATATATAGCTGTTTATGGTTTACATATAATGTTCTGTAACCAAGACAAAATCAGTCACATGACCCAAAAACTCAAAATGCTAGGGGGCACCCTAGTCTAATGATGCTCGTGATAGCAAGTCACAGCCTGTGCGATCATGCGTAAGAGACGAGTCCATCGTCTAGGCACACCAGTAGTATGCCGCTGTAACTGTAAAGGTAGCTCGTCGATCCTCACAACTGGGATACTGAGAGTAAGGCTCTCAACCTGCTCCTGCACAGCTATGAGAGTCTCGGCCACATCAAGGTCATGAAGGATAACCCTCCCGGCAGCCTCTCCTGCTGGGGCAACGACTGGCACTCTCAGGCGAACTACTGGAGGAATAGGACCAACATCTGCATGCACACATGAGTTTGATTAAAATCTTGATAGAATAAAGCACAAGGACATTATAAATAAAAACAGTAAACAGTGATATGGTCGAAGATTTTACCAATAGCACCCCATTGCTCGCCATCCGGCAGTACTAAATCCAGATCACCCCGGAAGTCCATGCCAACATACGGATACTCGGAATAGACCATCTCCTGACGGTCAAACCACCTGCAGAAGGTATCAGAAAAATAAATCTGAGATTGACCAGCATGCCTAGACATATGGTCAACCCATCTCTGCATGAGTGGTTCAGTAGGAGAAGGTAAGTCAAGTGCGATGTACTGCGGCTGCATTAGTGGTATCTTCTCCAAGGCAAAGGTGGTCAAAATAGAACCGAACCCAAAGTTCTTCAACCTCCCGTCCTTTATCTTGGTCAAACGACTTTTCATCACAAGAAGTACTGCATCACACCAGTTGAATATTTTCGGTTGGAGGCATTCCAAGGCATGTTGCATATAGGATCTGTTGGCTACATGAAGAGACGCACTTCCGACCATCCTACCAAAAGTAAACAGGATAGACCTAAGGGACCTGTCAGTGACGTCACAGATGATGATCTTGCCGTCTTTACTCGGTTGAGATCCTTCCCTGCAATACTGGCGGACATAATCTCTCACAGAGTCACTCCCTCGGGCCGAACCTGACAAAGAGATGGGGGCACCCCGCCTCGACAAGCCAGTCAAGAAGTAAATGTCTACTGCGGTCAAGGGGATAGATTTGCCCCTAATCTGGAAAACTTGATTGATAGGATCCCAAGCATCGAGCAAATACTGCAGTAGGTTGATCTGCTGTCTCATGCTAGAGATGCGGAAGAACTTCAGCAAACCACAGTTCCGCAGCGCGTTCACTGTAACCGGATCATGTAGGGCAATCATGTCCTCTTCTTCATGTTCTCGTTCTCGCCATGTAAGGGTCATTTTGCTCCAAGATCTCTGAAAAACAAACAAGAGGGGAGTTAGATCCTGACTTTGATGAGAAACAGGCAAAAATTTTCATCAAAAACTGTGCAACAAAATCCTTTTCTGCGCCCAACGCACCTGCACAGTGTTCCACCTGCGTTGAATGTCAAACTGCCTTCATAGTGGTCAACATTCAGCGCAGGTTTCGAATGCCCAGGGTGCGTTGATGGCAGAACGAGCCCATCAAACCCCAGGGGCTCAGAAAAGCAGGGACTGAAGCACAAAATGCAGAAAAGAAACCATGAAATGAAAGAGCTCAGGTTTAGCTCCTACCTGGTCCAGACGGCGCCAAGAATCGTCCACAGAATCTCCCGAAATCAGCTGATGAAAATCAAGGGGGAAGAGGCACCTCCAAAGCTCCAACAAACCAAGTTCAAATGAAATGGTAAAATGAGAGGTTAAAACACTTTTTAATTGCTTTTTACGTAGTTCAAAGTAAAATATTACCGTTTTAATCTCATTTTCAAGCAAATGTTGTTAATTTCTAACTAGTTTGATGAAGCAATTGAAAGAACAGTACTATATTTGAAAAGGCAAAGCTATTTATGGTAAAAAATCAAAACTAGACCATGTTATCGAGCAGTTTTAGCACATAGTTCATGCTCGTTAAAAAATAAACATAAGATCGAGCAATTTAACACATAGTTCATGCTCGTTAAAAAATAAACATAAGATCGAGCAAGTGTTTCAATCCGCGTTTAAGCTCGTTAAAAAATGAACTATCCTCCGGTAAATAACCACCTTGAATGTAACGTTATCAGCCATTAAAGCCTTGGTTGTGTTTGCACCGTCGCCTCCACTTTTCCATTGGCCGATCATTCACCTCCATATGATTGTTTACCCATTTTGAGGAACAGCTGCGAAGAGTGATTTCACTAGCCATCCTTGTGACACTGTCGTGCTTGGAAAATTCCAACCCTTACCTGGAATCAGCTGCTACCCATTTTATCACTCGTTCCTCAAAAGACGAGTCTTCTTTAAGCTCTTTTCATCTGACTCGTAAAATATGAAAAGATTGCCGAGTTTTGGCCTTCCAGCTCGTTAAAGCGACAGGAAGAGCTATACCTCCTCTAGATTTTAATCTTTTTGGACCTGAGGGATTATTGCACAAAAAGATCGAGCGCTTGTTTTGTTCGGCTCGTTAAAACTATCGAAAATTCATCCCTTCTGTATTATTTTATACTTTTTCAGACTTAAGGGATTAGATGACGAAAAAGGAATTTCGGAGTTAACTTTACGTACCTTTTCAGACTCTCTAAAAATGAAAAGGACCGAGTTATCTTTGTCGTTAAACTCGTTAAAAACATTAATAGCGACAAACTTGTCTTTAGACGAGAACGAGTTTCACTATCGCTAGGCTCGTTAAAACATAGCGATGGGTTTGCCCGAAGGGCAAATTATAGAACAAGCATATGTTATCCTCCTCAAGCTTGACAAAAATAAAGAGGTACTGGTCAGCAATGACTGGGGAAAAATTGGGAAGAAACTCAAAGAACCTTTATTGGTAGCAAGTCGCTCTTGAACATGACACTTCCACTCTGTGCCTGAGTCGGGTTGGGTTGTTCCATTCACCGGTCACATCACCATGGTCCCGCCATACCATCCACCTTGGGGGTAAATGCTACCAATCCATCATATAAGTGTCGCCGATATGTTCAAGAGAAGTCATCCAGAGAAGTCACCCGTGTCCCATCCACTACCATACATTATACTTCATTCTTTCATGACCGCCACCCTGAACCATATATCATCAGATCGTTTTCACCTCCATCAAAATCATTTTCTCCGTTCCGTGTCATTGATGTGGGATTCATTAAGGCCCTCCTTTGACAGATCGCTTCTTGTCGACATCAGCTCATTATCCAAGAAGTTCATCTAGGAACACCCCCTTCAGTACTTTGAAGCTTGCATGCCTCAAAGGCAAGTTTCTCACTTTCGGCGACAGGTATACATCAATGACCTTCGACCGAAAGATTTTGCGTGGTGTTCGACGCCAAGTCCTTTATTCACACCACGTGAATTGTACTGCAGTACCTTGAGGGTCATTATCATTATCGGTGATTCCTCTCGCGCTTGTTAACAGTTTACATCATTGACTGGTAATCAAGCGATGTCTTTCCATGTTCGACTTCAAAACATTTCTCACATGGATCGACTTGTACTTAGAGTGAAGATCGGACGAGATTGAAGACCCCGGATCTAGTTTCATCCATCCGGGCGGCGATATATATTCAGGAAAAATAAAGACATTGACATGTACATCATTGCAGAACAGATAATCATCCTACCAAAAGGATGATGATTTCATCAGAATCATCAGTCTACCATCAGACGATTGTCTGTCCTACGTACATAAAAATGAATTTATAAAGTTGAGCATGGGAATGCCCGCCTCAGCTAGATCATGAAAATAGTATGAAAAATAATGTATTGTATTGTATCTTATTACAGGTCTCCTCCCAGCATTGAAAGAACTTCGGATCCTCCTAATAAAGCATTTCACCAGATAAACGGCCTCATACTTTAGGGGGCAACTGTTATAGACATTTTTGTGCCTTACAGCTTTGAGCATGAAATGTCCATAATCCAAGGGATCCAAAGTCCCTAAAAGTGTTGTTCCTGCACCTAAAGGAACAAGGTCAACCAATGACCGCTTCTCCCAGAAGTTCTCCACCAAAAACTACTCAGAATCAGTCAAATCAGGATCATTTCAAGTGCTCCACTAGCTGCCTGCGTTGCAAAGCACCCCAGTACACTAGCTAGGTGCGTTGCAACGCACCTAAATTCACTACCAGGGTGCGCTGAGCGAGAAATGCCAAATGGCAGTGTCATTCCGCGAGGTGTATAGACAATGGAAGCTTCCAGAATCTTCCTCAATGACACTTGCCTCACTGAGTTCGACCAAGGATGAGTAAGAGGCTCTCAACCTCCAAGTGGAAGCAAGAACTGACAGAGAGAAGCCACAAGTCAAAACATAAGTTGACTCATCCTCTCTGCTTACATCTATATATGGATCCCTCATCCCAGAGATCCAGAGGCTGGAATTTTGTACTTTGCAGAGAATTGCTGTTGCTTTGAGATTGAGATTAGTGCATTGGGTGATTTATGCTTTGTTGGAGGTGAGGAAGGGATTCCTTTGCTGGGAGGTAGATGCTGGATCGGGACTCACTTGGTTGTATCTCCTCTTGGACTTTTTATCATATCAATAAAACTATTTGAGTTTCTCCTACATGCTGTGTATCAATGATGTTTTATTATATTTGCATGTTTAGCTTAATCTGATCCTAAGCTTTTTGTGAATGTAAATCTATATCTTCGTGTAGCTTCTCTCTTCTGTGATCTTGCAGGAATTTGGTGGAGCTGGGCCAGTAAGGGAGCAGGAAGCTGGGAGCTATTGAAGAGAGGAGCGATTGGATCAACAAACTAGTGCAAGACACAGGTTAGTTTATCCTTCCTCTTCGTTTACATTTCATAAAGAAGAATACTCAAGTAGTTTTCCTTGTTTGTTGCTAAGGCACTGTCACACCTTAGAGTGGGATAGGGGCGTTCTGAATAGATAATTTTCCCAACAACAGGCCCGCCTAGCCTTAGCATCCTTCTCTTAGCACCTTTACCTATTCTCCTTGATAAGACCATGTGCTACGACCTACAGCTAGGCATCTCAACGCTAGACCTCTCTACCACCTTGCGAGGGCTAAATTCCCTTTATAAACCTCTACGACCTTGGTCTTTGTTAATTTGAAGAACCATGTCCCGAAGATAAGGCTCGAAGCTTCCTATCAAGATGTTTCCATAGAATTATTTAAAAAAAAAGTTATTGTAACATCTTCCTCCCCATCTACCCAAGTAACTAGCCAACCAGGGTAAACATGTAACAACCCTGATGAAAATTTCTAATAATAATGTAAGTAAAGGCAAAATAAGACCACGGCTAAAGGATACTTATTCCAACCTGAATGTTGGGCAAATATATCCTAGTGGGCATCATTAGATGTGTGTTCGTGGCTAAGGAAATTGTCAAAGGCTAAGGCAAAGGAATTAAAAGGGAAAAAGGCATTTTTGGCACATTTATTTATGAAAATAAAGGGAAATAGGAGAAAATGAAGGTAAAAGGTCAGAGGTTGCATGTGAGGAGAAAATTGAAGGAAAATAATGGAAAATGAAGAAATTAGAGGCCTCATTAATAAAAAATATTCTAAGGATTAGTTGGAAAGTGTGGTCAGTGTAACCTTTTGTCAGTTCAAGTTTGAAGCTCTCTCATTATTCTCTCTCACTCTTGGTCACTTAGATTTTTCTTGGCGCACTCTAGCTTTGGACCAAGGAAGGAAAAACAAGAAAAGGGAAAGGAAGGAAAGCAAGGATCAAGGAACGAGAGCAAGATCAATCAGCTTCAGTAGAAATACTTGTAGGTAACCTTTTGCATGTGTGATTTCCTAGCTGGTTTGGACACGCATGGCTTTGCATGTTGGTGTATGGTTCCCTTGTTTTCCGTGGCGTTGTTTTTTTGGGTTATGATAGTGGTCTTCAACCTAGCCTTGCCTTTCTTCGGATTTCGTGGTATGTTGGGATTTGTATTTTAGTTTTTGAGCTTTGGGTTGCTAGATGGATTTCAGAATCTAGGGCAGAGGTGGTCTCATGTTCCATTCCTGAAGGCACAGGAATCCCTTGACCAATTTTGACATCATATACAATAAATCTTGAGGGATATGTCTCGGTTTAGGGCCTACTGATCCGAGTTTGGATTGTGGTAAAGCCTAAGAGACATGAAGACAAAAAATTCCTCAAGGATAGTGATGGATTCCATATGGCATTCCAAGTTTAATTCAGTTGTGATCGGGAACTGGTTTTGGTGTGATCATGCTTTGATGAGGGTAGAGGTGGTTTAACCTCTGGATTCCCTTGTTTGTTCTTGAATTGGTTGTTCTATCATATCCCACATTCATGCTTGGAATATGGCATGGAGGTGACTAGATGAAAGAGAGATTTGGTTCAGTCATGTCTATGGTTGGGTGGTATGTGGAAGTCCTGAACCTGGTCAGATTTTCCTATGATTAATAAAATCTAAGTTCACTTACTTTTGTACTTATTTATATGTGGATTTAATGGTTGAAATATCTCTAATATTTACATGGTTTAATGTTGATTATAAGCATGGTTGAAAGACTAGTTCATGTCATGGTTATTTCATGTATTTACTTGTAACTGTTAAATGGATGGATGCAAGGCCTAATTGAAGATGTAGTAGCTCAATTGAGAAGGAGGTGATCCTTCTGGTTATATTTCATAAGTTGTTTCAGTCATTTACGCTCTGTCTTTTATCCTAGACCTGTAGGTTGCACTGATGCCAAGTGTTTGATACAATGTCATTTTCGGTTGGGGATGCTCAAGCCTAGTCCTGAGGTTGATTTTGATTGATCAACATCATTATCATGTCTTTAAATAATTCTAAAGGTTGTAGCAAGTTCTGGAAAGAGGTCAGGATTCTGGGCTAGAAAAGTGGCTTAAATCTCGGGGTCACTGGCAGGTAAGCCTGTGAAAGCGACTTTAGGTTGTTGGTCTCTCCCTTGCTCATAACATGAGAGTGACTATGGCCTAAGAGATCCAAAACAATAGTGGGACCCAGGGAAAATTTGTCTGAGTGGATGACTTGTCTCCTGAGGGTTTTGTTGATGATGTTGGATGACTGTGCGTGATGTTCTGTCGATTCCACTTCCTTAAGGTCACATAGGAGGTCAAATATTATCATAGTAACCTCTCGTCTCATGTTTACCTCAATTTTCATGGTTACTTTAGGCAGACCTGGGAGGGGGTGTTACAACAAATGTGCCAAGAGACTACTATGATTATATTTAACCTCCTATGTGACCTTAACGAAGTGGAATCGATGAAAACATCACATACAGTCATCCAACATCAACTTCAGGACCCATAGAAACCAACCCATCACTTCAGACAACTTGCTCTTGAGTCCTACTAAAGTTTTGACCATCTTAGGTCTTGGTCGCTCTTATGCTATAGGCATTACAACATCCAGAAACCCAAAGTCTCTCTCACAGGCTTATGTGCCAGCGTCTAGTGACCTAATTTTCTAGTTCTGTGCTAGCGACCCTGGGATTTAAGCCACTATTTCAAACCCAGAGCCCAGGTCACTGCCCAAAATGGAGTGATAGCTTAAGATCAATAAAAGAATAGGGAAACAATGATGCCAAAGCAATAAGTTGAACAATACCTTAACCAAACCCTTACTAGCCATGACAAGCATTTCGTCAAATATATCAGCAACATGTAACCTACAGGTGTAAACAATAGAATTAAGTGTAGGGATCTCATCCTTTTTTAAGAATTGTTGAACCATTGTTCCCTCATCTCATTTGCTGCATTATCATCTATTAGGACATAGATACATTATCATTCATTTACAAGTAAAAACATGTTAGATCTAAGACTTTTGTGATCCATAATGTAGAAAACAGTCTTTCGGATTAATCACATTGTAAGGATTGGGTTGACGTTTCGAACCAACTAATGTGGTTCATCCTTAGGACAAGGTGAGAAATCAATCGATCTGAGAAAATAAATAGCATGAATGCATCATTGTTCAGTGTTAGCCGTTCAAAATTAGTCGTTGGTGAAATAAAATTATTTAGGAGTAATTAACTAATATTTAGTTAGAAACTAGCTATTATGTAATAATTAATTATTTAATATTGAAATTGTCAATAATTTATCAATTTAAATAATAATATAATCTAAGAAAAGCTTATTTATATAATATTATAAGTTAGGGTTGACCTAATCAAGGTGAATTAGGTAGAAAACTAGCTGTTATCATGATATAATAAATTAGTTAATAATAATATAGAAAATAATTAATATATTTATCAATTAAAATAATAATATTATCTAAGAATAGTTTATCTATATAATATTATTAGTTAGGGTTGACCTATTATCAATCCAAATAATAGTTAGGGTTGACCTATTCAATGTGAATTAGGTAGAAAACTGGCGGTTATGATATAATAAATTGGTTACTAATATTATTAAAAATACTTAATTTATATAATAATATTTGGTTCAAAATTAGTTGTTATGTAATAAATTAATTATCAATTTTTATAATACTATGACCTAAAATAACTATTTAAAATTGGGGGTGACTTAATCAAAGAATATTTGGTTGAAACTTCATTGTTAGGAATGATTCTGTTGATAATGCAACAAGATGATGGAGCTTAGTGGAAAGGAGTTGCCTTCACTAAGTGGGCCCGTAGGCAAATTATGGCGCAAAGTCTATTTTTAGACTATGTCTGTTTTTAGACATATGGATCATGGTCTATGAGCTGCAGAATGTTGTTTATGGATGATTGGTCATGTTGGGAAAAATAGATGGACTTCTATTTTTTGATCACAGCAGGAGTGATCATAGCAGGAGTGATCAGAGTCTATTTTTAGACTGCTAGTCAAAAATAGAAAAGTCAAATATTATTGTCTCATAATAATATTTACACTATAAACTTTATCTTATTCTCTTGGAGCACTTTAGTTTAAGCTACAGATGTGGCACATGTAGCTGTCAGGAGGAAATACGCTTTCTTTGTGGGTCAGTTGAGTTGTTGCATGCAGGACTTCAGTTAGAACTCAAGCAATTGAGTTTGGTGTAGTTGATTGTGGAGTTGATGGAGTTGTGTTCAGTTTGACTTGGTTAAACTAGTTGTAATTAGTCTAACTACAAATAGACTAATGATGAGTTGTTAAACTAATTATTAACTCATAAAGCAACTAAAGAATACATCAGTTAACTCAGTTGCATGTCAGTGCATGTACAATTCAACAGGGACAGGTGTTAGAGGTTGAGATTGCTATCAGTTGTGACTATAGTTGTGCATGAGGATTTGCACAAGCAATGTATTGAGTATGCCAATGAGTATTGCGTTGATTTTCCTAGTAGAATAGCCTGTGCTCACGTGATTTCTAGTGTGAGTGATTCTCAGCAGGTTTATGCAATAGAGGCAAGCAAAGCAGTGGAGAAGGTTCGAACCTGTGACTTGTTTGGGTCTAAGCTGGTTTGTGTGTAACAAGTGGAGATAGTGCTAGATACTTGTGAGGAGTATTGACTATGTAATGTTACATGTTCTCAATCATTAATATACATATAATGTGGGGTTTTCAGCTGTAAGCTTTCCCCGGGTTACATATTGCGTTAATGTGTGCATGCTATTGATGTTTTATTGTTATTGATGCTGCTAAATTGATGATCAACATATAGGAGCTTATGGATTGTGTATGTATTCCGCAATAGTACATGATCAGGATAATCTCCGTTGAATATGTGTTTATTATTCAAAATTTCTAGATGGTATCAGAGATGTTGATCATCAGATCTACTATTCAGGAAGTGTTTACATTCTATTTCTTCAGGCAGAGTCTGTAATCGGGCCAGGTAGCCTCTGGATTCATCCTTCCTTTGGAAGGTGAGATATCCGGTAAAATCCCATACAGTCAATCTCTGTACGAGAAATATTTTTTTCTCACGAATCTTAGATCCGAGGCAGTTGAGTTTGGAGCTGGTGGAATTCAAATTTGCAACAGTGTTTTCTTGGTGTCAAAGAAGCAATGTCTTTCAATGGATTGTGATTGGAGTATGCTCTTGAGGGCAGCTCAAACTATATTGCATGGAAGGACAGGATGGAGGCAATATTGGATGATAACAGGCTGAAGGAGTTCATAGAGACTGATGTCCCAAAGCCCACTGATGCTACTCAAGCTGATGCTTGGCAAAAGAAGACAGAAAAGTGTCGAAGGATTCTGTTGGAGGGCGTGAAGGATCACATTGTGTCCAACCTGCATGGAAAGACTTCTCCATATTTGATGTGGAAGTCTTTAACAGATCTATTCCAAAGCAAGAGCGATCAATGGAAGTTGGCGCTCAAAGATAAACTCAGAAACATCAAATGTGAGAAGGGTGACAGTATGCCCAAGTATCTCACGAAGTTCACTCAGTGTCGAGATGAGCTGGGAAGTGTGGGGGTTACTGTCGATGATGAGGACTTAGTAAGCTTGGCTCTCCTTGGTCTTCCGAAGATTTGGCATTCCTATCAGAACTCTGTCAATGGTTGAGAGAAATTGCCAGGATGGGAAAGACTGTGGTCAGATCTTGTGGAGGAGGAGATCAGGCAGAGTACCAGGGACAGATCTTCATCAAAGGGAGTTGATGAAGAAAATTGCGCTTTGGCTGCCAAAGTAAAGAAAGGGAAGAGCAAGAAAGCTTCTCAATCTAGAGCGAAAGGCAAGAAGCAGGACATGTCCAAGGTGAAGTGTTTTCACTGTCACCAACATGGACACTATGCCACTAATTGTCCACAGAAGAAGAAGAACAAGCAAGCTACTAGATCTGCAGCAGGAGAGGCTCTAGCCTCATAGTTTGAGCTTTATTTTTCATTGATCGCATGCTTGGTTTCAAGTGTGATGGGATTGATGTGGTTCTTGGACAGTGGTGCGTCTTTTCACATGACGGGAGATCGAGATTTGTTTTCTGATCTGGAGGACAAAGATCTTGGAGTGCACATCGATATGGGCGAAGATGGTAGATATAGTGCGAACGGTATCGGTACCATTTCCTTTGAGAGGGAGTCTGGTAAACCCTTCGTATTGAAGGAAGTCATGCATGTTCTAGGATTAAAAAAGAATCTTATCTCTGTGGTGATGTTAGAAGACAAGGGGTATGATGTTGTTTTCAACGAGGGAAAGGCTTTCCTGCGCAACAATACAACTGGTGAAAGCCGGAAGATAGGGGTTCGAGTGAGGAACCTTTATTAGTTGCATGTAGATGGATACATAGCAATGGCATGCAAGGCAGAAGGATTGGTGAGCCGGGATGATGGCGAGTTGTGGCACAAGAGATTGGGTCACCTTCACCATGGAGCCTTGAAGATACTGCAGCAGATCACTACAAGGCTTCCTAAAGTCACTCTTGCGCAGTCAGATCAGTGCAAGGGGTGTACTTTGGGGAAGTTTGTGAAATCCACCTTTCACGAGAAGGATAGTTGCGCCACGACGATCCTTGAGAGAATTCACACTGACGTGTGTGGACCTTTCTCAGTTGCTTCGACAACAAAACACAGGTATTATGTGATTTTTGTTGATGATTTCTCTCGTAAGTGCGGGATCTTCTTCATTCAAAAGAAGAGCGAGACATATTCAAAGTTCTGTGAATTCAAAGCACTGGTCGAGAAAGAGTCGGGGAAGAAAGTGAAGGCTCTTAGGAGCGATAATGGTGGTGAATACATCTCTGACAAGTTCAAGGATTACTGCAAGGCGGAAGGGATTCGAAGAGAGCTCATAGCTCCCCACAACCCACAGCAGAACGGGGTTGCTGAGTGGAAGAACAGAACGATCGTGGGTGTTGCACGAACGATGTTGCATGATTAGGGCCTACCCCTTCACTTGTGGGCGGAAGTGTGCAATACAACAATTTATGTGCAGAACCATTGTCCTCACAAGATGCTTGGCATGAGTACACCCGAGGAGGCTTATTCTGGTAAGAAGCCTGATCTTTCTCATTTGAGGATTTTTGGTGGTAACGTTTACATGCATGTGACGAAGGATGCTAAGAAGAAGTTGGAGCCGACCGCAGAGGTTGGGATATTTGTGGGGTACACTGATACGCCCCACAACTGTCGTGTGTATCTGCCAGATAGTGGTAAAACTGTTGTGCGACCGGATATAAAATTTCAGGAGGAGAAAGCCATGAAGTATTTGCTTGAGAGGGAGCTACACTTGCATGCAGATGAGGAGCTATTAGTTCCTAAGCATGAGCTTAAGGATGTGGATCAGCCACAGGACGAGGTTCATGGAGTGGAAGAGACCACTGATGCAGCGCCAACCATCAGAGGGTGAAAGCGCTTGATAGAAGCTGAGTGACTGGCTCAAGATGCAGAGAAAGTTGTAGGACCACCTACATCCCAACGCAGGCAGAGACAGTCACCTGATCGGTACACTGTATACATGGCTCTTATGAGCAAGTGTGTTGTGATTGAGCCATCCTCTTTCGAGGAAGCTGTGGAGGATCCCGCATGGGTAGACACCATGGTGGAAGAGTATGATTCTATTGTCAGAAACAGTGCATGGGAGATTGTTCCTAGACCGGAAGGGAAATCAGTGGTGGGTTCGAGATGGATCTACAAAGTTAAGCAGGCAGCTGACTGGACTGTGGAGAAGTACAAGGCAAGATTTGTTGCCCGAGGCTTTTCACAGATAGAGGGGATCAATTATGAGGAGACCTTTGCACCTGTCGCAAGGTATTCTTCCATACGGACGATTCTTGCTCTCTCAGTGCAGATGGGATGGCACATTCATCAGATGGATGTGAACACTGCATTCCTCAACGAAGTCATTGAGGAGGAGGTGTACATTGAGTAGCCCGAAGGTTTTGAGATCTTCAGTAGCGAGTCGCATGTGTGCAGGCTCAAGAGAGAGAGATATGGGTTGAAACAAGCACCATGTGCTTGGTACACATGGATAGACAACTATTTCACCGGACTTGGATTCTCCAAGAGCGAGGCGGATCCTAACCTATACCAGATTGTGGTGGAGGGTAAGTTGCTTATCATTGTACTGTATGTAGATGATTTGATTCTAAAGGGTGATGAGCTATTGATACTTTCATGCAAGGATGATCTTGCTAAGGAGTTTGAGATGAAGGACTTGGGCCTCCTTCATTATTTCTTGGGATTGGAAATTTGGCAGTGCGGTGGTGGACTGTTTGTTTCTTAGGGTAAGTATGCTCAGGAGATACTGGAGAAGTTCAACATGCATGGCTGCAAGCCTGTTGATACTCCTCTTCCTGGAGGTTGGAGGAAGAAGGATGCCACTGTTTATCGACAGTTGGTGGGGTCGCTTATGTATCTGGTCAATACACGACCCGATATATGTTATGCAGTTAACTAGCTTTCACAAGCTATGGTTAAGCCTACCAAGCTCTTCTAGAAGGTGGGCAAGCATGTATTGCGTTATTTGAGAGGCACATAGGGATATGGATTATGGTACAGACTGGAGGATGAGGTGAAGCTATGTGGCTTCACAGATGCAGATTGGGCAGGGAGCCCAACGGACAGAAAGAGCACATCAGGAGGGATCTTCAGTATTGGGTCAACAACAGTTTCTTGGTACAGCAGGAAGCAGAGATCTGTGGCACTCAGTTCAGCAAAGACGGAGTATATGGCAACAAGTTTGGCTGCATGCGAGGCTATATGGATGAGGAATATCCTGGCCGGTTTGTTCGGTTCTCATTTGGATCCTACTGTGATTTACTGTGATAACCAGAGTTGCATTAAACTCTCGGCTAATCATGTATTTCATGATAGATCTAAGCATATTGACATCAGGTACCATCATATCAGAGATTGTGTGCAACGGAGAATCATGTTACTTTCATACATTCCAACGGAGGATTAGGATGCTGATATTCTGACGAAGGCGCTCACCAGGAGAAAATTCGAATACCACCGAGGCAGGATAGGGGTTGCTGATAATCCATATCTTGTTGAGAGGGAGTGTTGAGAATGCAGCAAGATGATGGAGCTTAGTGGAAAGGAGTCACCTTCACTAAGTGGGCCCGCAGGCAAATTATGGCGCAAAGTCTATTTTTAGACATATGGATCATGGTCTATGAGCTGCATAATGTTGTTTATGGATGATTGGTCATGTTGGAAAAAATAGATGGACTTCTATTTTTTGATCACAGCAGGAGTGATCAGAGTCTATTTTTAGACTGCTAGTCAAAAATAGAAAAGTCAAATATTATTGTCTCATAATAATATCTAGACTATAAACTTTATCTTATTCTCTTGGAGCCTGTGCTCACGTGATTTCCAGTGTGAGTGATTCTCAGCAGGTTTATGCAATAGAGGCAGGCAAAGCAATGGAGAAGATTCGAACCTGTGACCTGTTCAGGTCTGAGCTGGTTTGTGTGTAGCAGGTGGAGATAGTGTTGGATACTTGTGAGGAGTATTGACTATGTAATTTTACATGTTCTCAATCATTAATATACAGATAGTGTGGGGTTTTCAGCTGTAAGCTTTCCCCGAGTTACATATTGTGTTAATGTGTGCATGCTATTGATGTTGCTAAATTGCTGATCAACATAGAGGAGCTTATGTATTGTGTATGTATTCCGAAATAGTACATGATCAGGGTAATCTCCGTTGAATATGTGTTATTATTCAAAATTTCTACAGATTCAAAATAAATTTAATTTCGTTATAATTTAGAATCTTTTATTAAAAATTTACCAAAACCTCTATAAGGACTATTTATCAGAATTATACAATAAATGAGCCCATAAGCTAGAGGATAGTTCATCCTCCTTGAAAAGGAGGAAAGCAAAGAAAGGAATAACCATCAGCAGGAGGAAAGCAAATAAATTTTACGCTAGAAACATCTGAAGTTAAAAAATGAAAAGGGGGAGGAAAGGGTGGAGGAGTTAAGAAGCGAGAGCTGGAATCCAGCTTTTACATAATTTCTAGCCATCATCCCTATTAAGGTTTTTAGCATGCCTCTCAATCTCAATCGCTTCCCTAAGTTTCCTGTGGTAGAAATGATCAATTTTAGCAATGACCCTAGATTCTTCAATGTAGACATGGTCTTTTGATTTCTCAGCATGTTCTGCAAGGGCTTATGTGCGGGAGCGATTGTGTATGATGTCAACAACATGGTCACTAGTCCTCTTCTTAATATACCTTCTTGTTTCTCCAATGTAGGGGATACCACCGGAGTAGGGAACGAGGTAGACCCCTATTGAGTCCTTCGGTTCAATAGGGTCCTTAACTGATCTAAGAGAATTTTTAATGGTATTCAAAGGTTTGAAGGAAGAAGAGACATTAGTCTTCTTAACAATATGGGCAATCCTATCCGCAGTTCCTTAGATATACAAGAGATAAACCTTAGAGATAGGATCATCAAGAGCAGGTTTGACCCTCGGCTTTTTGCTAGCTCTGTGAAAGGCCTTGAGGCTATGGGGTCTGCTATACCCATTATTTCCAAAAACCTCAAGAAGATGGGATTTCTCCTGATCAAGGTGGTCATGATTGGAGATTCTTATAGCACGAGTAGTGATAGTGCTGAGAACCTCGAATTTCTGAGCTGGGAAATGATGAGAATTGGCATGGAGGTAATGTTCCGTGTGAGTCTTCTTTTGAAAAACTTGGTGATAGATGGAGCCATCCTCCTTCCTCAAAAGCAGAATGTTGAGAAAGGGAAGGCGACCATAAAAATTATAAAATTAGGTCATAGTATTATAAAAATTGATAATTAATTTATTACATAACAACTAATTTTCAACCAAATATTATTATATAAATTAATTATTTTTAATAATATTAGTAACCAATTTATTATGTCATAACCGCGAGTTTTATACCTAATTCACATTGCATAGGTCAACCCTAGCTAACAATTCTTAGATAATATTATTATTTGGATTGATAAATATATTAATTATTTTTAATATTATTATTAACTAATTTACTATAACGGCTAGTTTTCTACGTAATAGGTCTACCCTAACTAATAATATTATATAAATAAAGTATTCTTAGATAATATTATTATTTTAATTTATAAATATATTAATTATTTTTTATATTATTATTAACTAATTTATTATATAATGATAACAACTAGTTTTCTACCTAATTCACATTGATTAGGTCAACCCTAACTTATAATATTATATAAATAAATTTTTCTTAGATTATATTATTATTTAAATTGATAAATTATTGACAATTTCTATATTAAATAACAACTAATTTATTACATAATAGCGAGTTTCTAACTAAATATTAGTTAATTATTCCTAAATAATTTTATTTCACCAACGACTAATTTTGAACGGCTAACACTGAACAATGATGCATCCATGCTATTTAATCTCTTAGATCGATTGATTTCTCACCTTGTCCTGAGGATGAACCACATTAGTTGGTTCAAAAGATCGACCCAATCCTTACAATGTGATTAATCCGAAAGACTATTTTCTAAGTAAAAACATATTGAGAGTCATGATTAGCTGCTGCCATAAAACATACATATAACCAACATAATAGGGACTAAATATCATAATCATATTAGCCATAAAATCCACATATACATCAATACATTTACACATGAAAATCAAGGGAATGAATTTCTCATTAATGAATGCAATAAACCAAACGAGGATGGGACTACCACGTTTCACCCGACCATAGATTAGTTAAGCCAAGTCTCTCTTCAGCCAGTCACACCTGTGCCATATTCCAAGCATGAATGCGAGACTCATAGAACACACCAAAAAAACACAAACAAGCATGGATGCCATAGAAGTTCTCTGCCTACACTGTGAGGAATTTGAGTGTGTCCTAGTCTCTCAGGCTTTATTGTAATTCACAGTATGATCCAGGGTTCACTAGGACATAGACTGAGATGCACTCTCCAGGATTTACCATACATCCCATCTCGGGACTTCTAGGCCCAACATAGAGAAATCCACCTCTTGGTTTTACCCTATATCCCACCATTCACCGGCAAGGATTCCTAGGCCTGCCAAGGCACACAATCTAGCTTTACCGCAACCCACAGTCCAGTTCAAGGGTTACTAGGCCAGTGGCTTTACCGTGATCCACAATCCGGTTTAGGGACCACTAGGCCATGTGTTTGTCAATTCGGAGATCTGCTCCACTCAACTTTGAATCCATCTAGCCATCCCACATTAACCGAATATGAGAAACCGATCTCATCAAAGCTATCAGGAAATGGCAAGGCTAGGTTGAAGAACACGATCACACCTGGCAAAACCCATGCCATGATAGAAAAGAACCACATTCAGTACCATGCATGCCAAATCTAGCAAGGAAAATACACATGCAAGTCAATACCTGCAATGAAGCATGTTGTAGCTGCTTGATCCTACCTTTCCCTGCTTGATCTTTGCTTCCTCTTTCCTTTTTTGTCTTTCTTGCTTGAATGCCAAAGTGCTCCAAGAAACTATATGTGTCCATGAGTGAGAGAGAGAGAGAGAATAATGAAAGAGCTCCAAATCTAAAATGATAAAAGGTTACCAACTGATCGTCAAAAGTCTTTTTATGAATGAGGCCTCTACTCTCTTCATTTTCTATTATTTTCCTTCGTTTTCCTCCTCATGTGAAACCTGTGACCTTTCACCTCTTTTGTCTCCTAATTTCCATTATTTTCATAAATAATTGTGCCAAAAATGTCATTTGCCTTCCCAAATCTTTAGTCATTGCCTTTGCTAATTTCCTTATCTATAAACAACCAAATGAACACCCCCTAGGATGTCTTGCCCAACATTCAACTTGGAATAAGTGTCCCACCAACCATGGTTATTGTTTTTAAATTTTATTACATGGAATTTTCACTAGGGTTGTTACAAAACCCTCCCCCTTGGGGGACACTTTCGTCAGTGTTCAATCACACATATACCTTAACAATCAGTTGAAAGAAGGCATACTTCTCATGGAGCTTTATAACATAGCTCGATGCAGTATTTACAATAAAGGACCGGCTCAAAAGAAAAACATCATAACAACATACCGCATACTGGAGCTTTATAACATAGCTCATTATGGTATTTACAATAATCATAACAATGTAAACTTTGAAACGAGAACTGATACGATTCCCTGTTTTTTTGAGGGAGCAAAAAAATCATCCAATTTTGAAAAAATTTGATTCAGAATACACTTTTTTTTGGAGCATATTTTTGACACTTCAAATTTTCTTATGTATCAAATATAAATATTTGTTTTTAAATGTTAGTGATTTTCATGCTGATTTTGAAACGTGTTGATGCATCATCAACCCCTTTTTTTAGAGGGCTTATTTTTGGCACTTCAAATTTTCTAATGTATTAAGTGCAAATATTTTTTTTTTAAATGTTACATTTTTTTACACTTTCAATTTTTTTATGTCCTAATTATGCACAAATATTTTTTAAATGTTGATTGCTTAACAAATTTTCTAGTTGTCTTATTTCTTTTTTTTTTTAAATGTTGATTAATTAATATATATATATATATATATATATATATATATATATATATATATATGACAAAAAAACATAAAACATGTAAAAAAAATATCTTATAAACAATAAAAAAAAATTTAAAAAATAAAATTTTAAAAAACTATTAAAAAAAAATTCAAAGCAAACCTGATTAAAAAAATAAATAAAATAAATAAAACTAGAAAATTATCTAAACAAATTAAAACAATTTTAAATAATTTGAAAAGAAAATTAAAAACAAACAAACAAAAAATTGAAAAAACTATTAAAATTTAATTAAAAACATTTAAAAAATTATAATAAAAACAAAAAAAAACAAACATAATTAGTTAAAAATTCGTTAAACATCAAAATTAAAATCATTTAAAAAAATGTTTAAAAAAATTAAATTGAAGGCCTTAGAAGGCCATCCCAGTGGCCGGGCCGCCCTGGGTCTCCCTAACCGAGCCCGACTGTGGAGCTGTCTGGCAGGCCTCCAAGGACGGTCAGCCCAACGACCGAGTCGCCCCGGGCTTGCCTGGAAAATTCTTGGAATCAGCCAGACAGACCAAGGGTAGCCCAACTGCTGGGTTGACCGACTGTGGAGGCTTCCTGGAAGCTCCATGGCCAACCAGCCTAGTGGTTGGGCCGCCCTAGGCCTATTTTTAAAGTTTCATTAATAATATATTTTTTTAAATGATTTTAATTTTAATGTTTTTAATTATTTATGTTTTTTTTTTTTTAATTTCAATGGTTTTAAAATTTTTTGTTTGTTTTTAATTATTTAAAATTACTTTTATTTTTTTTGTTAATCTTGAAATTTTTATTTTTTAAATTAGGTTTGTTTTAAAATATTTATTTGTATTTTCTATAGCTTTTTTAATATTATTTTTTTTCAATTTTTATTTATTTATTATGATAATAAAAAAGTTCTGGACATTTTTTTATGATTGATTTATTTTTTGTCATTTTTATATTTATGTTTTTTTCCCATGTTTTATATATATATATATATATATATATATATAAAGTTTTTGCTATAAACGATTGAGTATGCCCTCACAATGTGTCAATTTCATGGTTGATATGTAAGTTTTCATTACAGTGGGCCGAGTTTGCCTATAATGTGTTAATTTGATGGTTGCCAAGAAAGACGAGGAGCCAGACAAGTAAAAATTAAGAAAATTGTAGGTCCGATCAGGGAAAATTTTAAGAACCCCCCCTAAATTTATAAATATAATAAATGGGTGAATCTCCATGGTATATAGGGAAAATGGAAGGCGATTTTATCAATAATATAATATGTATATATAATTTTTTAGCGAATCTCTCACCAAGCATGGCGAATATTTTACTCAATTATAAAATCTTGTAAGATCTTGGCGAGTCTTTCACTAAATAATAAAACTTTGTAAAGTCCTAGTGAATCTTAGCATAGGCTACATGCTGGTTTAATTCCCCCATTTAAATAGGCTACATTCCAGGTGAATACCATGGGTCAATACCATGTGCCATTTTGGTGAATACCATGGGTCAATACCATGTGCCATTTTTTTTTTATTAATTCTAATATTAGGGTTAATAATGGTTTTTTGCATGGTATTAATAACAATCTAGTCCATGGTATTTGTCCCATAGTATTTTGGCCATAGGTTTCACCTAAATATAACCCATTTTTTGAGTGTTTGTAAATATAAGGTGACTTATGGAGTAAATATTAAAAAATGTTTTATTTGTTTACCATACCTCTCGTTTATTTATATTTTTATTAATTTACCATACCTATTTTACAAATTTGGTATTTGGCCCATAGGATTTACTTAAATAAAACCTCTTTTTTGAGCCTTCTAAATAGAATGAGGTTTATACCATACCTCTTTTACAAATATGGTATTTGGCCCATAGGATTTACTTAAATAAAACCTCTTTCTTGAGCCTTCTAGTATTTGGCCCATAGGATTTACTTAAATAAAACCGCTTTCTTGAGCCTTCTAAATAGAACGAGGTTTATGGACTAAATATAAAAAAAGGTTTTATTTATTTTTATTAATTTACCATACCTCTTTTACAAATATGGTATTTGGCCCATAGGATTTACTTAAATAAAACCTCTTTCTTGAGCCTTCTAAATAGAACGAGGTTTATGGACTAAATATAAAAAGAGGTTTTATTTATTTACGATACGTCTAGTTTATTTTTATTTTTATTTATTTACCATACCTTTTGAGTAAGTATAAAAAGACATTTTATTTATTTACCATACCTCCACTTTACTTATATTTTTATTTTTTTACACCCTTACATGTATATAAGGTTACTTATGGAGTAAATATAAAAAATGTTTTATTTATTTACCATACCTCTCATTTATTTATATTTTTATTAATTTGCCATACTTCTTTTATAAATATGGTATTTGGCCCATAGGATTCACTTAAATAAAACCTATTCTTGAAAATGGGCGAATGGATTCACTTAAATAAAACCTATTCTTGAAAATGGGCGAATGGAAGGTTGTAAGTCCTAATTTCAAGGGCTAAATTTACCTTTTTTACCCTCTCCCTTAAAATAAGGTGGGCTATTTGAGGTGATTTGTAAAAATGTACTATGATACAAAATATTCGCCCACTAAAAATTTAAAACCCCTTAATTTCGCCAAAGGGCGAACATTCGCCCCTAAAATTATCCTTGGGTCCGATAGACCAATTTGGTCTCAGTGGACGTTAACCATCATCATCATCATCATCATCATCATTCTTAAATTCTTTTGCAATGTGTTAAGTTGCCTTAGGCTAAGATTTTAAAGTCGTCATATTTTTAACATTTAAAAAAGAAACTACTCTTAGTATAATGACTCTTTCATTCAGGTGTTCATTTTTAAATTTTTTTTAGTCATAATTTTTTTTCATAATGTCATGATTGAAAAATTGTCAAAATTGCAAGGTTTTCTAGCATTTCAGTATTCGAGCATCAACATTTCTCGGTTTTAGGTTGTTTTTTTATGTTTTTCCAGCATTTCAGTATTCCAACATCAACATTTTTCATTTTTAGGCTATTTTTTAATGTTTTTTGGGTTTTTTGGCTAGAGTTCCCATTTTGGGTTTATAGTTCCCATTTCAAAGTTTACATTGTTTCATCTTGTTGAGTGCCAACCCACATGAAATCATAACATCATGATAACATGACCACATGATAACATAGCAACATGACAACATAATCATAATGACATGACATCCATACTGCTCAGTGGAGCTTTATAGCATAGCTCATGGAAATATTTATATCAATATACATACGTACATATAGCAATATCACTAAGATATATACCAAAATCATGTACCAAAACATATACCAGATCATCATATCAAAACATATACGAAAACACCATATCAAAGCATATACGAAAACACCATATCAAAGCTGCTTTTCCTCAACTGACAAACAAGGAAGGATACATAGCCGACATATGATCTGTCATCTCCCATGTAGCTTCATCGAGCCCAAAGTGCTTCCATTTCACTTTAACTTGCTCGATTGGTCAGTTTTGAAGCATGATAACCTTTTTCTACAATATTCACTGAGGCTCCAGTTGGAATTCTCCATCTGGTTCCACCTGAAATGCAGACTAGTCAATCACATGATTAACATCCTTAACATACTTCTTAAGAAAAGATACATGGAAAACATCATGGACTTCACTATCGGAGGCAGTACAAGTCGATAGGCTACTGGCTCAATCCTCTTAATGATATTGAAGGGTCCACAAAACCGTGGTGCCAACTTGGCACAAGATCCAATATGCAACGAGATCTTCTTTGATTTGATGTGCAAGTACACTTGTTCCCCGACTTGGAACTCCTTGAACAACCTGTTCCTATCTACATAACTATTCTTCCTATCCTGTGCTACCTTTAGATTCTTCTTGATCAGTTGCATTTTGTGTTCCATGTCTGCCAACATATCTGGTCCAATCAATACCCTACTAACTAGATCACTCCAACTGATAGGAGTGTTACAACTCCGCCCATACAATGCCTCAAAAGGACTCATCCTCAATGAATCCTAATAACCATTGTTGTATGTGAACTCTACCAAAGGAAGATATTCTTCCCATGTCCGTTGTTGATGCATCACATACATCCTCAACATGTCCTCCAATATCCTATTGACCCTCTCTATTTGTCCATCTGTCTATGGATGATAAGTTGTACTGAAGACCAACTTTGTGCCAAAACCTGCAAATATCTCCTTCTAAAACTTGGAAGTGACCTTCACTTCCCTGTCTGATACAATATTCTTTGGAACACCATGCAACCTAAACATATATTTGATGAATACCTATGCTACATCGCTAGCTGATAATGTAGACTTCACTGGAATCAAATGTGCAACCTTTGTCAACATTTCCATGATAACCATGATGGAATCATGTTGTCTCAATGCCTTTGGAAACCCTGTGATGAAATCCATGGAAATGACCTCCCATTCCATTCTAGAATCACAATTGGTTATAGCAATCCACTTGGATGTTTTCACTTTGCCTTCATTTGTTGACAGTTGAAACACCTTGCCACAAACTCTGCTACACCCCTCTTCAAATTCGTCCAATAGTAAAATCTCTTCACTGTTGCCAGTGTCTTCAGATAACCTGGGTGACCCGAATATGGTTTTGCATGAAACTCTCTCAATATTACCTTCTTGAGCTCACTATTATCCTGTCTTAGAACCTGACCAATCCATCTGCATTAATCAAGACTCTGCATGCAATCCCTTACTCAAACCACACTTATCCACCAAGTCATGAATAACATAGCTATAATTAGATCTAGGGTCGATCAAAATAGAAATAAATTGATCAGAAATCTTACCATCCATCTCAATAATAGATTCTTGGGGTTCTGTTTGTTTGTTTTCCACTACTACATAAATACGAGGAATACTTTGGCCAACATCCCCAACAGTCTGTGCATCCTATGCACTATATGTCTTAGGCCTACCTCTCTAATGTTGTGGACAATCTCTCCTAAGGTGTTCCTCACCACATGTCCAACACTGCAACCGACCAGTGCCCTCAATGTTGCTATTGTTGTGACCCATGTTCCTATCTAGCTGCATTAAACTTCTTTTGTAGTGCCATATTTTCTTTCCCATCTGCATTCAGAGATCTTGTTCTCTTGAGGCTGCCATTTACCTCTACCTTTTTCTTTTCCCTTCCATTCCTGCTGAGATTCATTCTTACACTTTGATTGTTCATAGAAATGTTTCAATTTCCCAATGACTTCCTCAAGTGACCGAGGCTCGTCATACTCAATCTGATCTATGAATGCTAATGGAAAAGCACTGAAAAATCTATGAACTTTAGCCTTCTCATCAGTAAAATATGGTACACACCTCAATAGATCCAGAAACTTGGTCGTGTACTCTTCATCTGTCATTGACCCCATATTTAGCTCATATAATTATTTGAACTTACTGTCATAGTACCTCTCTGACAAGTAATTCATCCTATAAAGCCTCTTGAACTCCTGCCAACTCAAGTCATCTGTCCTGATGTCTCTTATCCGCTTAACATCTTCCCACCAGCTGTATGATTTACCTTTCAAGCTGAAGATAACTATTATGACCTTCATGTTATCTGTGTACTCATGCAACTCAAAGAATTTTTTCATCCCAAGTATCCAAGCCTCTGTATCTTCTGGCTTCTTTACATCTCCATCAAAAGAAGGTGACTTCACTTTCTTGAATTCATCCAACAAGTATCCCCTATCACTCCTCATGTAAGGATGATAACGATGACGATCATGATGTATATCACAACCAGAACTAGAATAGTACCTGTACTCATCACCCATCCTATCTGGGGTGTCCAACAACCTGCCATCTCTCACTGTATCATATCTATCTGACTTGTGTCTACCAAGAGACATACTGCCATATGCCCCATTAGTTCTATCCTCCTATCCATGGTTGATCTGAAGCGGCCCTTGTCACTGCAAGTCTGACAATCTCTAAAGAAGTATTGCATTGACCACTACTTACTTCTCTTGTTCCTGTATGATTTGATCATTATATGCCTTACAAATCCTTATCTCTTCCTTCAAGATCCTCAATGTATCTTCCAAATCATAAGTGTGCCCCACACCACGCTGCTCATCTGATGCATAGGGATATTTTATGTAGTCTACCACCTTTCTAGCCATTTGATCTTTTTCTTGCAATTCATAATATGTCAAATAAACCAAATCACCTAAATCAACATACCTTAGCATAATCCAGGGAGGATACCTTGTCTTCCAGATCAAAAAATCAACATGATACATGTATAACATAAACATAACAACACATAGGCATACGCAAATAAATGTATCAACACATAAACATTGTTCTAGTTAGGGTCCAATCATCAAAGCAAGGCCATATCAACAATGCATTCTATGGCCTCATCCATGAAAAAAACCATTACTCCATTGTACAATTTTCCACATGCAACCGACAACATGCATAAGAAATTCCTAATCAACTGCACCTACGCATAAACACATGTAGTCTAACATAAGCAATCAATTCTTGTAATCAACCTACAAAATTGATACATGTAATCAAATCCACAAGAATTTATCCTAACATACAAGGATGTAAGTAGGAGACCTAAAATCAACATGTAAGCAACATATAACAATATTTAACCAATCATATACTCATGACAAATGCATTCCACAAAATCAACGTCAATTCAACATGGAAACTGTTGAACAAAAGGGTAACTAGGTTCGGTATTTGTCAATGAAATTTTGATCTTTGTCCTTGTCAAGAAAAAGAATTATTTTGTTCATAAATTATATGAATGAGTTTCTTGCTCATTCTATAGGTCTAGGAAAGTCAAAGAGTCAAAATTATATTGAAGATCTCTTGTTGAGCATTTATGTAAAGAACATGAGTCAACCTAGTGTTAAGTAACCCTCCAACACAAGCATCATCCTTCAAAGAAGAAGCCTGCAAGAAAAACAATGAAGAGAACATCATGTCACACTGAAAAATATATATAGAACTGTCATGTCGGCTCAATAAACAAACACAACTTTCACACTTTATGTTGGCTCATTTATTGAGACGTGACCACTATAAATATCCAGATGGGGTATCTGCAAAACACAGAAGAAAATTCGTACACCTATGAAATTTCGTATGGTGCAGGAAGCTATGAAATTTCATGTTTCGGATAAGTGCAGGAAGTACAAAAGGTACAGGATCTCAGATGTCTCAGGGATGATTGCAGTAAGGAATCTTAGATACCTGCAATGATTTGAAGGACTATTACAATAAGTATTTTGGAAGTCAGTCCACCATATTATCGGCCTCCTTATAATCTCACAATCATCACCATAAAAATGTATCAGTATTGACATACTTGTGAATGGAAGGGTCCTAAACTAGCACTCTTTGTCTAAACCTACTCTCTAGGTGTCACTATAGTCTCGACATACTTACCAGTGATCTCATTCCAACATTCTAGACATAGTAAAGATTAAGGTGAAGTAGCAATGATGGTCTCGGTCATGATCACTATCTCGGAGCAGCTCACATGCAAGTATAAAATACCTCGTTGATATGGCGATGAAAGAATGATCTAGGTGGAAGTACAAGCAATGTTGCAACTACAAGAACCTCTATGGTACTATGATGATGATCTCACTGAAGCAACAATAATGATGATGATGATCTCAGTGAAGCAATAATAATCATGATGATGATCTCTACAGTGAGAAGAGGATTGATGTCTTGGTCTTGGAGTGTCCTAGGAGGTCAAGGATTAAGGTCTTGGTATTCGTCAATTGGAATCTCTATAAGAAGAATTGTGTGCAGGTTTTCCTCTCCAAGAGGGAGAGGTTTTGGCCCTAGTAGAAAGCCAACATCTTGTGTTCTTGTCTGTTTGTTTTGGTAGCAGTTTGATGAAGCAAACACACACACTACAAATAAGAATAATATCAATCTAAGATCAATTGTAAAATCACTTCACAAATTGTTATCATGCTAGGAAGAATCACTCTAACTATAACCACCCTAGATTATTCAACATGGTATCAAAGCTAAGGCTAAGAAGTTAAAGGAAGGGCAACAAAGAGACATACAAGGATCTGACTTCAAAGGCATCAAAGTAAGGTTAAGGGATTTTCCAATAATAAAGAATCAAGTATATAACAAACAATCTACATCAACAAAGATTATCATCTTGGAGAAGGTCGAAAATTCGAGTAGACCTAATCTACACTACAAAAAAAAAGAAAACACAGTACCTTTCACCGTCTCGGTGCTAGCCTCAAAATTTGGGTGTCATTACAACCCATTTCATACCACAAGATTCTTAATGACTTAGGCAGTTTCGATGACTGGTATTGAACAATGCTCGAAGGCCACAAAGATCTTTGCTCATGCTAGTCAACTCAAGCAAGGTTCTACTCCAACAAGGAGCATTGCATCAAGGTTACAAAGATATACAGTCACAACATACATTACAACAATATTACTTCATAAGGAGAACATAATGTCGCATCTTAGATGGACATCATGACAGTGCTCTCAAAATTCTTGATTTTTATTCCAGACCCTCACAGTCAAGGAATCAAATAATCTTAGAATATCATAAAAGGTAGTAGAGCTTGGTGCTAAAAAATGCAAGGAAGTCGTGATGAAAGGATACTAATGATGGGAAGCTCAAGCAAAAGAAGCATCAAGGTGAAGATATTTGCTTCACACATCAAGTAAGTATCTTTCAATTTTGTAATTAGATTTGGTTAAATGATTTCGTGATTGCAAGGGGATTTATAAACCAGTTAGATAATCGAAAGTCCTTGCATAGAATAAGGAGGATTGTCATAATCCTCATAGAAAAGAGAAATCATTGACATCTAAATGTCTATGAAGGTCAAAGCATTATTTGAATGCATCGAGAGATTCATAGGATTCATATGACATCACTCGAAAGTCCTCTCATACCTAAATATCAAGAGAGGAGACATAAAGAGACATAAAGAGAGATATATGAAATGCTAGATATTCTCTCAGAAATTAAAGTAAAGAAGGTCACATTGTTGGTATTATGATACATATGTTGTACTTGATGGCAACCCACTCATCTCATATGATAAATTATAGTGTAGCAAAGTTCACGCACTTTCATGAAGATAAAAGTTTCTTTCATGAAGAAAAAAGCTTCCTTCATGTAGAGAAAAGTTCACGCACTTATATGCAAAGAAAAGTTTATTTCATGTAGAGAAACGTTCACGCACTTTTATGCAGAGAAAAGTTTATTTCATGTAGAGAAAAGTTCACGCACTTTTATGCAGAGAAAATTTTATTTCATGTAGAGAAAAGTTCACGCACTTTTATGCAGAGAAAAGTTTATTTCATGTAGAGAAAAAGTTCACGCACTTTCATGCAGAGAAAAGTTCCTTTCATGAAGTGAAAATTTCACGCACTTTCATGGTTGGCTCATGGTACTAGTCCGACAATTTTTGATCCTATGGTTTTGGTCCGTGGTATTGCATCCAAAAGTGTTGATCTCGCGCACTTTCATGGTTGATTCATGGTATTAGTCCTATAGTTTTTGATCCTATGGTTTTGGCTCGTGGTATTGCATCCAAAAGTGTTGATCTCACGCACTTTCATGGTTGGTTCATGGTATTAGTCCAACAGTTTTTTGATCCTATGGTTTTGGACCGTGGTATTGTGGAAGGCCTAAGACTATAAAAGAGGAAGGAGATCATTTGGCAAAGCATCATCGAATGAATTGAATATCTAATAAGTGCTAGATCTGAAATATTTGTGATTGGGTTATGGTGCAGATCTGGATCTGAATGAAGGAGGAACCTTAGCGCATAAAGAAGGATAAGTTCTTTTGATGGGTCATAATCTTTATGCTTGAATAATAGTATCTTTGCATGATTTTGATATGTTATATGAGGCGCATGCTTGATCTATAAATCTGACAATATGGGTTAATTAGTGTCTGAATATTTGAAAGAAGGAATTATCCTTTATAGATCTGCACGCAGGTTTCAGGTTGTTGAAGTAGCGTATATGTTTAAATTATGATCTAGCTGCCTCTGTCTATTGCTGCAGTATTCTGGGTTCAAAATTTGGTGTGTGGTTACTGTTACTGTGTTCTGGGTACAGCTGCCAGAGAAGTGTTTACTTGATTCAGTGCTAATTGGGAAAGGAGATTGTTTGATGCAGATATACTTGATGATTTATTGATGTTCATGGATCTAGTCTGAAAATTTATGAAACGTGGTCCCTGGAAGAAAGAGAAGGTTGTAGCCTTCAGTAGGCCAGCACCTACGTACTAGTATCTTGGCTAGTACAAGAGCTAAGGGGGTTGTAGCTCCCTTCCAGGAGAAGCTGGAGAACGAGAGAGGGTTGTAGCTCTCTGCAGGTTGTAGCCTGCGTACTGGTAAAGGACTGCACCAGTACAAAATCATTGTAAAAGGAATTTCTAATTAAAAGAAGATAGAGACATATTGCAGCAGGTGGTTTTCACCCACATTGGGTTTCCACCTTATATCGGGTGTTCTTTTGTGTGACTATTTTCTTTTCTTGTTCCTGCTCATTATTTTATGATACTGACATACAAAGTAATGATCAATATTTGAAGAATTATTCAAAGTATAAATAAGGAAGATAGATTGATAAGAATTTGATAATACTGATTCACCACCCCCCCCCCCCTTCTCAGTATTATTTCCAACATCACATAACTTAGAACAACACAATAATAAAGGTATCAAATAATGAAGGAATGACTTCATGAAGATCTAGGCAATATGACAAGAAGGAAGTCATCATTGATGAGCAAGGTAACAAATATCAATGAACAAAGAAGGTTACCTCACCCGGAAATTTGTGGTCTCTATGCTAGATAGAGAAAGACAAGTTTTAGTCTATAATATTAAAGGATGGAAGAATTCAACCATGTGCAAAAAATATAGGCGAGGTTGGTCCTCAAGCAAAGACAAAAAAATAAGTAGAGTTAAGATTCAATTCTATAATAAATAAATAAATAAAAAATAAAAATAAATAAAAAAATTGGAAGTTCATATCACTGAAAGATGGAGGAAGCTAAAGAAAATGGCCAAGGAAAGAGGGAGTAACAAATCTCTCCTATGAGTGAGATAGTATCCTATCATAAGCTCCTAAATCTTGTGTTAAAATATATGACAATGATAATAAGATGCATCATGGAATCATGAAAGCATTAGAAACAAGAGCTCATAACATCTTCATAAGGATCGTGAAGGACAAAATAACATGTAGGATATATAGATATTAGGAACCTCAGTGGACATTGAAGGAAAGAAAGGAGTCATCTAAGGCTCATCATACACCAAGTCAAAAAGGAAACATCTTCCAGTTGGGGATATACAAGATCCTCAAAATTCTCTGATGGAATCTTCATCATAGGGTTCACTAATCTAGAGAGGAAGAAAGTGTTTCAACAAGAACTCCAACGTATGGAATCCATGAGATGATGATATGACATGAAGAAAATCAAGGGATTGAAGATCTTTTCAATCAAGGAAGTTCTTGGAAGAAGCCTCGATGACCTGAAGGTAAAATAGCTATGTCTTGGCATCCACCTCTCGACACTTTCGCTTTGTGCACCATAAATATACCATCGGGGTAACACTGTTAGGCCAAGTTTTCAAGTGGGCTCCACCTGTAGCCAATGAAGAAAGGTTTTTACTACTCTGTTGTCTTACCAACTCCTCCCATCACTACCTTTAGCAGCTCAAGTAACCTTTAATTCTATTTCTTTTGGTAAAACGCAAAACTAATGTGCTCCAAGGGGTCCTCCAACAACTTTTAGACTTTGGGCACCTCAATTTTGACTGGAAATAACTTTTGATTCGTGAGTCCATTCAGATGCTTTCACATAATGTTGGAAAGCTCTTTCCTATCACTATCCAACTATGCCACCTCCAAGAGCATCTGAGCTAAATTCCTAAGGTAGAAATGCCTTCAAATCCTTGGTCTCCCAACCATTATTGTCATCATTCTATGGATTCTCTAATAAGCCTGCCACTATGATGATTCTCTACAAGATACCTCAATAACCATTAGGACACCCCTTTAGATTGACACATCAAGCACATCAATGCTATCCCAGTTACCATCACAACTAGGGTAGTGGAAATCAAATCCAACATCTACTACCACAAACATCCATGCTAGTCTGGTTGACATCAATGCCAACACCCTGACAAACTATCAGAAAATTCCAACTTCCCAACACATCTCCCAGCATGATTGATGACTTCAATGCCATCACACTTTCTGCCACTAGCCATCTAGGCAATGCCAACTGTCCAAGAATCCCCCCCTTTGGCATTGATGGTGACACCTCTTCACGTATCCACATTGATGGCCAATCCTCATGTTGCTTCCACACTTCTCCTTGCATAAGACACCAATGAATTTCTCTCCTTTGCATGGGCCATCACAACTTCTCCAATATCTCCCCCCTTAACATCGATGGAAAAGGGATATAAGTTTCTTCTTCTACCTCTTGCAATCAATGACTTAGGGTCTCGCTACTGATGTGCAATCTTCTTCTACAAACTTCTCTTCTCAAGGGTTGATATCTCTAATGAGGTGTTAGAAGTTTGTCACCCAAGCTCAACTCACTTGTAGTAGTTGTTGTTGTTCTATGAACTAGACATATGTGATATGCTCCCCATGAACATATATTTCCCGTTTTGAATTTCTCTAGTTTTGAATGCCTTAGGTTGATGGCTGAATTCTCTCTCTTTGTCAATGCATATTTTGTACCAGTTAAAGGAACTTGATACCAGTTTAAATTATTCATGGTATTGCTATTATTGCAAATACCACCCAATAGTGATGCATTTTATCTTTATCTTCCTCACTGCTACTCATCCTTGCTGCGACTATGTTCACTTCACTTGAGCATATTTATTGACCAACTCTTCTCCCCCCGAGATCATACCTCTCCAAAAAGGGAATGTTGTTTAAATTCCACCAATTTCACTAACAAGTTGATACAAATTGGACAATGTGTTAGGAAAACTCTTATAGCTCCTTCTCAAAAAGGAATGCCCACTTACATGAGAAGGTTCCTCCACATGACCCAAATACCTTTCATTTCCTATGAAATCTTTCTTCCTGAGACTGAAAAGTATTTCTTGTTACTGCTACTAAAGCAACTCCCCTGAGTCAATGCTCTCTGATCTCCTACTTCTGCTTCCTTTCATCTGCGTGGAGACAAATTCTGTGGACCTGACTTGTCTATGGGATTTTTGTCATTCCACACTTCTAATGTAGCACCTCTTCTCCCACAACATAAAATTTTGTTGTGTACTCCCCCTGAAACCATGCTGGATTCTCTAACCTTTCTCATGCTATGCTAATATATTTGAAATAAACCAATTTATTACTGTAATCAACAAGGGGACTGGAGCATACCTCCAAAGTTCATATATATTAATTTTAGTATCTTTTCCTGACTTATTCAACATCTCTTGAGGTCATTCTCTTCTTTCAATGAAGAGAAAGAAAGGATCTACTCCTTCTAAGTAGATTATCCTCCCTCTTCATCCAAACCTTCATTAACCAAGTCCTAGGAACATCATTTCTTCCCAGCTTCTCCTTTGCCCATATTTGGGCCTTTCTTGGCTATGCATGGCTAGAGGACACTTCTCCTTCAACTCCTCTTTCTTCACCCAAATTATCTTGTTTCCTTTTTTCTTTGTTTGCAAGAGAATGGTAATTGAGTTGTCACTTCCTCTCTTCACTTGAGGTTTTCGGTGATTACAATTGGAGACTATAGAGGACTTTCTCCCTCCTTTATTCAACAAGTCCTTTTGACACAAAGTGCTAAAGACACACTTCGCTTCCTTTTCTCTTCCATCTCTTCTCAACCTCACTGACCGACGTGCATGGTTTTGCTACAAATTTTGAGAGAAATTCTCTGTCCTCTCATATCTGCAGTCTATTGCCTTGTGCCCAAAGTTTCCCCAATTGTAGTATTAAATATGGCTTAATAATGGAGCAAAGAACCTGCCATATCTGCTAGCATTCTTGTCACAACCTCTAATGTTCCAATCATGCCTTCTCCTAGCTAATTTTCACATTCTTGGGTTGCTTCTACCCAACACATCTTGTTTTCTTTCATGCCATCTACAATTTATGTCTTTATGACCAAAGTTATTGCAAGAAAAGAAGTAATCATGAAAAGGATTTTGATAATAGAAGATACCTTTTCTTTGAGAGATTTTTCTTTGAGGGGAAAAGGACCTCTACTGGCTTTTCATGTGCCTTCAATGGAATTTTGCATTGCTTCCTTGCATTCTTCCTTGTTGCTACTTGGTTCTCTTCCGTTGCTTTACTTGCTACTGCTTCTTACCATTCTGTTGTTGTTGATTCCAACAACCTATTTTCCCTTGTTGTTGTTGAAACCTACAACTACCCTTACTTAGATAGATGACCCTTTAGTATTTTCCTTCTTGGAGTTTGAATCTTCTTCGAAACCCAAACCAACCTTGATGAGCAGGGATATCTTCTTAACAAGCATCTCATTCAAAGCCTTTGTGCTCTCCTCAAGCTTCTGGTATTGAGACAACTCTTTATTTGAATTTTCTAAGTCATGTCTCAATGAGACTACTTCAACTTGTAGTCTCTTACAATGAGATTCTCTTTCATCTAGCTAAATGGTTAGCCTCCCATTCAATCTACAAACATCTTCTTATTGAGCATTTAGATCAATTATTTTTTTCTTTTCTCAAATTCTCATTCTCAAGCTCATAATTGTGAAACTACTCCTTTTGCTTGATATTTTTTTTTGATAGCTCCTTGATCTCTTTTATAGAAAATATCAATTTCTTCCTAAAATAGATCTTTTCATCTAGATCATTTTCTTCACTATCAAAGGTGCTAGATAAGCCAGAATGGAGATATGAACCCATCTATGTGTCCGTGAAATCCTCCACTGGTCTAAGGAGTATTCCATATTCATCACTTCCATTGATACCCCATTCTCTTCACGGAATATATTATCTTCTTCTTTAGAGTATCCCCCATTTTATATTGCTACTAAAGTGGGTCTATCTTCATTACTACTACTAGTTGCATGACTATCTCTATCTTCAAGTGATTCACATGAACATCTATATAATAAAAGACTTATTTCTTTACATTTGTCACAAAGCAATAGCTTACCTCCTTAGCAGCATGGCCTTTCATCTTATTCTTGATCATCATCAACTTGAGAGTGATGGGAAACAACTTCCTTATTGGAAGAAGGATCTTCAATATTTTTAACATCTTTTCTTTGAGATGCCTTTCTCTTTCTAATTAATCTCATTTTAACTTTATCAACAACCTTCTCAAATTCAAGCTCACTGCTTGAGGAACAAGGTTCATTGACCTCCTCTGTTACTGCATATCTTTTTCCTCCATATAGACATTGCAATTTGTCCAAGATTTCCTTGGCTACCTCACAATGCCTCACATTTTCAGCATCTAGCTTAGACAACCCTTTCATGATGATTTCCTTGGCTTTTGTATTGAACTCATTCCTCTCTCCATATATCACAGGAAACGAAATGTCTTCATTGATTACCATTAAATAGGCTTCCATCCTAGTCTTACAGAGCTCATAGTCCGATTCATTTAAAAATGGTAATCATTTTGTTGTTAGCCAAACTTGATTAGACATTTTTTCCCTTTGATCTACCTTCTATAAATTAAGATATTCCTAAAGGAGCCTTTATCTGATATCAATTGTTGGAAACAATGTTATTATTGAGCGTGGGGGTTGAATCAGTATTAATGCTATTTTAAAATTATATGCTAATTTATATTTACTCATTAAAAACTTTCATCCATTATATGATATCAACCATTAACTAACCATAACAACAACCATATCAACCAATACAAGAATACACATCATGAGTAGTAAAATCATGAGATACAGAGGTTTAATGTGGAAATCCTTACATCAATATGTTTTTGAGCCACCACTCACATGAAGCACGAACTAGCTTCGATTATTTGCTAGCACCCACTAGTAGGAAGTTCCAACTCCCACCTTATGTAGACACCTAATCATCTTACCAGAAGGACCATATATAGCACCAACTATAGAATTTTGTAGAATTTTTCTACACATCAGCTAGCTTTGATACCATGTAGAATTTTTCTACAAATCAGCTAGCTCTGATACCATGTAGAAATGTCACCACCTGTAGATCAAACTGATATATGCAATGTACTAAAGCATAATACTAGATCTACTTCTACAACCAATTTAGCAGAAGCTTAATCGAATATGAGAAACATCAATAAGAACACATATAACTGATATGGAGAAATCAAACACACATAACACATAAGATATAACTAGGGGGAAGCGCCAACCTAAAACCCCATCTCTGTATTATGATACAAGTGGAAATATGTCCGGATTACACAAAGCCTTAGCTCGGAAGCTATCTAGCTCTCAGTACAATCCCTCTACTACTCATAGACAATCAAAGGCTTCTCACAAACCTTCTCCTCTATCCTCCAAGCCTCCTATTTCTATGCACAATTTTTCCTGGGTCCTCCAACTACAACCTGTGTGATTCTCACCTTACACACAACACTGACCTCTGGAATAACTGCACAAACCTGAAGGAGATAAATCCTCATCATGGATGAGCTTCCTTTATAGGAAAAATATTCATCCAACTGATAGTACACTGTCCCACATCTGATCTCAACTAGGTCTTTGTTTCTAGGAAAATTAGTGTCTTGTTGAACGACTAACCCTCTAGGTTTGGCAGCTACCCTAGAAACAACAGTTTAAAGCAATTCAATGATCTTTCCTATGTGTAACAGATAAGAGAAAGATAGTAGAAAACCAACCTAGAACTTTCGCTTGATCCCTTGCCTGATCTCTCTCTCCTTTGGCAGATCCCGTAACTCCTCCCCATACTTAACACGCTTGGAGAGTACCTGCACAAGTACAACAACAAAGAACTGTCAAAGCATCGTGATCTATTACAACATAAACATTATAGAATCAGATATATAATGAACAAATGAAAGCATTCACAATTACACAATCAATTGGGAAAAAACTTGAAGAACTTTATTAATAATAAGGAGAATTACAACCATGTTGTCTGATCCAGCGCCATCCTCCCAAATTCAATCCTTCTTCACCTCATGAATTAGCAAGAACAAGCCAACAATAATGCAATGCTCTCTCCTCAATACTGAAACTAGCAGCACTTCCTTACAATTCACAATAATTCAGCCTCCTGATCTCTTCAATGTGAGATCCTTTTATAGATGTTTGCAAGGGTTTGAGTCATCCATGGGGATTACTTAGTGTCATTCCACTTGTTATAATTGGTTCCACAAGAGAGGGGAATTGGAGATGGCTTCCTAATTCTCTTGGTCATCCTTGGGCGAATTCATAGAGGCAAGTGGCACAGGAGAAGTTTCTAGAAGATTCCATGAGCAACCAACTAACAAACTGTCCCAGAAATTTGCCCATCCTCGCCCATCACACCCTATAGAAGGCCTAAACAGTATGCATCGCACTTTGATAGTGTATTAGTCAGTATGCATCACACTTTGATAGTATAGCAGTCAGTATGGTTCAGTTTAGGCACTTTCTGGATGATTTTTGAGATGGAACTTTTGAGGAATGATGTATTCAGATGACTAAGTTTCTTTAGGGTATGAAACAACTCTTTTAGAGTTTTATGAGCCCTAGTACGTCGACATATAAGTTTGGGGTTGATGTGCCCAAATATGTCTATAACAGTTGCCCCCTAAAGCATGAGGTCGTAAATATTCATGTCGGGTGAAATGCTTTATCATGAGGATTTGAAGTTTCGAACTGGAAGGTGGCCTGCATAAGTTACAATAAAATATATCATCATAATATGATTTTTTCATGATCTAGTTGAGAGAGGCATTCCCATGCTCAGCTTTATAAATTTTCATTTCATGTACATAGATCAAATAGTCGTCTGTAGATACAGACTAGTGATTCTACAGATATAGAGTCATCATTCATGATTAGGATGACCATCTGTGTAGAGCCTTTGTACATTTGATGTTTTTGTATTCCTGAATATATCGCAGCCCGGATGGATGAAACTAGATCCAGGGTATTCAAACTCGTTCAATCTTCGCTCGATGTATAAGTCAAACCATGTGAAGAGATGTTCTGAAGTCGAACATGGAAAGACATCGCCCGATTACCAACCAATGATGTGAGCTGTAAACAGACGCGAGAGGAATCACCGATACTGATAATGATCCTCGAGGTATTACAGTACAATTCACGTGGTGTGAATACATGATCCGATGTCAAACACCATGCAAAATCTTTCCGTCGAAGGCCATTGATGTCAACCTATCGTCGGAAGTGAGAAACTTGCCATTGATGTAAACAAGCTTCAAAGCACTGGAAGAGTGTTTCTAAGTCAAGTTCTTGGATAATGAGCTGATGTCGACAAGAAGTGACTTGTCGTAGGATGGCCTTGATGTATCCCACATCTACAACACAAAATGAAGCAAATGATTTCTGGAGGTGAAAATGAACTGACGACACAAGGTTCACGAATGGCGGTCATGAAAATATGAAGGTTGGAGGTATTGTAATGTATGGGACATTTAACTAGATGACTTCTGTTGAACATGTCGGTGACACTGAGATGGATTGGTAGCATTAACCCCAAAATATGGATGGTATGATTACCGGTGAACGGAATAACCCAACCCAACTCAATCATGGAGATGAAGTGAAAGTTTCATGTTCAAGAGCGACTTGCTACCATAAAATCTTCAAGATTTTCCCCCTTTTTCCCTAGTCATTGCTAACTAGTACCTCTTTATTTTTGTCAAGCTTGAGGAGGATAACATATGCTTTTTCTATAATTCACCCTTCAGGCAAACCCATCGCTATTTGATGTTTTAACGAGTCTAGCGGCAGTGAAACTTGGTCTCATCTAGATGGACAAGTTTGTCGCTATTATTTTAATGAGTTTAATGACAAGGATAAATCGGTAATTTTCATGTTTAGAGAGTTTGAAAAGGGAAAAAAAGAAAAATCCATAAGTTCTTTTTTGTAAAATAATCCCTTAGGCCTGAAAAAGGATAAAATAATACATGAGGGATGATGTTTCTAGTACTTTAACGAGCTGGAAAAGACAAGTGCTCGACAATCTTTTCATGTTTAACGAGTATAAAAAGGGTTTAAAGAGGACTCTATAGTTTTCTTTTCATTTTTGAATCAAAGCTCGAAAAGAAGACAAAAAGTTTGCTTGGTGGTCAAAGATACTCAATTCACCATTTAGCACATCAGATTCTGTCGACAATTGTTCAACTTGCTCAAAACTCCATCAAATTGATTAAAAATATTTATATATGGATGAAAAATGAACTACAACTAACATTTACTTGAAGTACATAGAAAAGTAAACATAAAAGTAGTTTTAACATTTCATTTCAAATTTTGGATTTGGAGCTCTGAAGCAGTTCTCCCCCTCAAATTTCACCAGTCAATTGTGAGAGATTATGTGGACCATTTCCAACGCCATCAGGACCAGGTAGGAGCTATCCTTATGCTCTTCAATTTCATTCCATATTTTTTCAATTCTGGGAAGGTTTTCTCACTTTTCTGGGCCTCGTGGGTTTGAATATTTCGTTCTCCAATCATCGCACTTTGCCTATATCGAAAAGTACGATGCATACTGGGCTGCCAACAGGCTACTCAGTATGCATCTCACCTTGTTCAAAGGCTAGGTGCGATGAACACAGAAGGGCAAGTTTGTACAGTGTTTTTAATCAAAGTTTTACCTGTTTTTGCCCAAAAATGGACCCTAACTCATCTAATGTTTATATTTAAGATATTTTTTGGATCAAGATGGTCGTCACATGGTAAGAATGAGAACACGAAGAGGAGGATATGGTTTCTTTACATGACCAGGGCACATTGGATACATTAAGGAACTGTGGTTTACTAAAGTTCTCTCGTTTATCTAGCATGAGACAACATATAAGTTTGTTGCAGTATCTTCTTCATGCTTGGGATCCTATTGACCATGTATTCTAGGTCACAGGTAAATGCATTCCTTTCATGGTCGAGGATATTTATTTTCTGACGGGTTTGTTGAGGCATAGCGCCCCTCTTTCACTATCAGGATTTGCTCGTGGCGGCAATTCGGTGAAAGATTACATTTGTCAGTTCTACAGAGATGGATCTCAACCCAGCAGGGATGGCAAGATTAATATCCGGGATGTTATTGATCGACCTTTGAGGACCGTTCTATTTACCTTTGCTAGATTGGCTGTCAATGCGGCCTTACATTTAGCGAACAAATCCTACATGCAGTATGCCTTGGAATGCCTGGAACTGAAGGTGTTCAATTGGTGTGAGGCGGTACTTCCTGCCATAAAAGACCAACTATCCAAAGTAAAGACTGGAAGAACCAAGAACTTTGGTTATGGATCCATATTGACTACTTTTGCTTTGGAAATAATCCCACTACTGCAACCTCAAAACATTTCACTGGGATTTCCTGCACCGAGAGAACCACGGATGCAAAGATGGGTGGACCTTATGGCTAGGCATGCTGGCCAGTCACAGGTCTCCTTCTCATTTGCCTTCTTTGAGTGGTTCGACCACCAGGAGATGGTGTTTGCGGAGTATCCATATGTAGGGATGGATTTCCGAGGCGATCCAGATTTGGCTTTACTAGAAGGTGAGCAGTGGAGTGCTATAGGTAAAATGATTTGATCACATATTTTCTTTTAGTTTTCTATTGTTTTTTGTATTTTTCGATTGTTACCAAGACTAAATAAACTCATATGTGTATGCAGATATCGGACCAGTTCGACCAGTGGCATGCCCACGAGAGGAAGATACTCTAGCGGGTGAAGTTGTAGGGAGAGCAGTCCTTAGGGACCTGTACATAGCGGAGACCCTTAAACAACTGCAGGATCAGATAAGGGGATTGACTCTTGTCATTCCAGATGTCTGTACTGACAAGTTACCTATGAGGCTATAGCAACATACTACTGGTGTACCAAGTCGTTGGACTAGGCTCCTGCGCATGATAGCACAGGCGGGGACATGTTATCACCAGCATCACTAGTCTAGGATGTTTTTCTGCATTTATTTTGGATTTTTGTGTCAAATGACTAATTTTGTCTTGGACACAAAAAATTTTGTGAAAACTTATAAACAACTATCTATTTTGACTTTTGGAGTTTTATTTTGGTTAAGTGATGAAATCCTATGCAAATGTTGACGTAAAATGCTTTCTTTACATATGCTACAAATGTCTATTTAACACATAATTTGCTAATGAATCAGTCAATGTGTTTAAGTTTCTGGAAATGTGTTGATATTGAATGAAATCAAAATGTATTTCCAATATCCTAACTCTTAGGAACATGCGATGATTAGCTGGGTTTCGAACGGAATATACGCCAGTAAGTTGTAAAATGACAAGTTGCGAATCTAGCCTGACAATGATCCGCCGTATGCCACGTGAACTGGAATCAGAGAGGATTTCAATCAATGCGTTATACTCAGCGATGTTGTTCGTTGATCGACCAATACATATCCCCCTGAAACTCACTAACTAGCAGCTTGGAGCGAAGATGGCCCAAGCTGCAGAAGATAGGTTTTGTGTGCTACAACTAGCTCTGTCGGCATACCCAACAAATGGTTCCAAAAAGTTTGACATCTGTAACAAATGTGAAGTTGATTACCTAACCAAAATGACAACTCTAAAATAAAACACACAAAAATGCAATGAAAGCATATGTACAGTGAATTTTACTACACTCAATCAAGCATAGTAACGTTTGAGATACAACCTGTTCCGGGGCTGCGACAGTGGAATCCTATCATAATCGACTAACTTGTAGGCCCCTTTTGTCAACACACGTTTAACGATGTAAGGGCCCATCCATAATGGTTCAAATTTCCACGCTCCTAATTTGTTAGAAACCTGATCGTAAAGCAAGACTAGGTCACCTTCTGAGAAGACACGAGGCTTAACATTTTTGTCATATTGTGCCTTGATGTGTTTCTTATGTGCTTCATTAGCCAATTTGGCATCATGATAGGTTTCATCCAGATGGATTAACTCCAAGAAACAAGCTTCTTCTTCAGAAGTTTCGGGTAGCAGGTCGATTGCAAGATTGAGGGATGAGATTTCACACTAAATTGGTAAGACTGCTTCTAGACCATACACCAACTAAAAGGGTGTAAATCTAGTCGCATTTCTCACCAAGGTTCGGTATGCCCACAGAGCTGAGTATAGGATTAAATGCCAATTTTTTTTTATGGACTCCAATCATTCTTTGCAGCATGTGCTTAAGGACTTTGATGATTTCCTCAACTTGTCTATTAGCCTGCGGATAATATGGAGTAGAAAAATCACGGGACAGTCCTAATTTGGTAGAATTTTATCATCATGTGATTGTGAAAATGCGACCCATGATCTGTGACTATAGCCTGCGGCACACCAAATCTAGAAACTAGATGATTGAAAATAAAGAGAGCAATCATTTCATCGTTGTTGTTCAATGTAGGCATCACCTTGGCCCATTTGGTAAAGTAGTTGACAACGACTATAATATACCCATGCCCCCCAACCGAGGTGGGGTTACATGTCATGAAATTAATGCCCCATTTCGTGAATGGGCCAAAAGCAACTACTGGATGCAATGGTGCAGGTGGTAATCTGGTTTTACGATTGAAAATCTGACAAGCATGGCACTTTCTGACTGCAAGTATGCAATCTTTGAAAATGGTTGGCCAGAAGTAACCAGCTCGTAAGATTTTTTGTGCAGTTTCGTAACCAGATTGATGCCCCCCACAAGCACCTGAATGACATTCATTCAAAGCTTTTTTCAGCCTCCTCATGCGTAAGGAACCTTCATAAAATCGTATCGACACCACGACGATAAAGTGTATCACCAACGATCATATAATCTTTGGCTTGGTATGGAATATGTCGTTGTTCAAAGCGAGAAGTGTCAGGCCTAAAAGCTTGGGTTTGGAGATAGACCAGTATATACCCATACCACGGATCACTTGACGATATTAGAAATAGAGACTCATCCACGATTGATGCTTCTGATGTTAAATCGTTGGAGGATGAGGGAAGGTTGCAAAGTAACTCTTCAAAGATGAGAGATTTCTTTGATTTGGATTTGATGAATTCCAGATCAAACTCCTGCAAGATGATTATCCATTTGGAATATTTGACCCCTAGCAATTGATGTGACAGGATGTATGTCATAGGGTTGCAATATAACAAAATGGTAGTTTTGCGAAGGAGACTATAATGGCGAAATCTCTGTACTGCTTGAACGACTGCTAAAGCCAACTTTTCAACGTAAGAGTACTTGCTTTCTGTATCATTAAGATTGCGACTTAAATCATATATAAGATGTTCAATTCCATCATCTTCTTGCACTAAAACCATACCAATGGTTGTATCTGCAGTGTCGAGATACAGGTAAAAGTCTTTTTGATAGTTGGGGGCATACATTAATGATGCTTTTTTCAGGGAATCTTTGAGAGTATCAAAGGAAGCTTGAGCAACCTGATCCCAATGGAAGGGTACCCCTTTCTTCAAAAGACGTATATAACCTTTAGTGAGCTCAACATAATTTGGAATGAACCTCCTCAGAAAGTTTTCCTTCCCTTGAAGTCTCTGAATTTGTAGCAAATTGGAAGGTGGAGGCATGTCAAGAATTGCCTGAAACTTTATTGGATCAAGTCAAATTCCATCCTTGTAAACTACAAAACCAAGCAATCGAACAAAGCTGACATAAAACACGCATTTGTGCAGATTGAGTCTTATCTTGTAGTGTCGACAACGTAGAAATGTGACTCTCAAATGCTGTGTATGAGCAGTCCGTTTTTGCGAATGAGCAGGCAAATCGTGAAGATATGGTTGAACTATGTGTTTGATGTCATGGAAAGCATAATTCATTTCCCTCTGAAAAGTTTTCCCTGCGTTCTTCAAACTGAAAGGTAATTTACGATATGCGAATGTACCTCACAGACATATGAATGCAATTTTTGATTGGTCTTGTGGGCGGATATTTATTTGATTGTATCCAGAAAATCCATCCACGAATGAAAATATTTCGCATCTGGCACATTCATCAACAATCTGGTCGATAAAGGGTGTAGGATGCTTGTCCTTCGAACATGATTTATTTACATCCCTATAATCGATGCACACTCTTATCGTTCCTTGTTTTTTCATCACAGGAACAATATTTGATACCTAGTCAGTGAGAGGCATAGGGTAAATGAAGCTAGCAAACAAAAGTTTTTCAACCTATGCTTTAATGGCAGCGACTTTCTTTGGATGAACAGGTCGAAGCCATTGACGTACTGGTTTGACATTAGGATACATCTTGATTTCATGCTCAACGATGCTTGAGTCAATTCCTGGCATCTCCTCATAAGACCATGCAAAGACATCTCTGAATTCACGAAAAAGAGCACAATAATTTTCTAGTTCTGATGGAGAACAAGGTTTGTCGACGTGAATATTTTCTACAACATTGGGTTTGGTTAAAATATTTATGGAAATAGTTTCTTCGATGTTAGATAGATTTTTCTCAAAATTGATTGAATGTACATAATTGAATAAAAAATCAACAATTGAAGGGTGATTGAGTTCTTTTGAATAATCTTCATTGTCATCTCGAAGGTGGGAACGATGATAATAATCTTCCCATGATGTCTCTCCTATCATCATTGATTGGATGATTCCTTCATCTGTAGAATGTATACGAGACCAAGGATCGGAAGAGGTGCCATATTCTAAAGACCTATCTACCCAAACACTTGTTGAGTGTGGATTCGGGTTTGCCGCACAAGCCCAATAGATTGATTGCTACAAAGATTTGATGGGGCTTGGCGACAACGCCTCTCAATGATCATCACTTTAAAATAGTCGAAACTCTTCTTAAACGTAGATGATGTAGAGGAGATCATGTTCCAGGTTTCCACTGTGGCCACTTCCGCGAAACCAGATGGAGACGGGAGGGAAAAAGTACCCATCAAGGAAGGATCTTTTAGGAGACCTACTCCAACATTTTGAAGTGATTGTGAATGTCCATGTATTAATGGAATGCTTCCAGTAGCTTGTGAACTATTAGCAAAAAAGGCTAGTTAGTCGACGACTGTGATTTCACCTTTGAAGGGAAATGCAATCATTCGAAAGTATGTGGACACAACTACAACCATAGCATAAACCCAATGCCTTCACAGTAAAATATTGTAATCAAGGAGTCCATCAACGACCTAAACTTCAATATCTACTGTTTTGCCCACTAGTTCTACTTGCAAGCTACTTAAAATCCCATATGGAGTGTACGTTCTTCCATCAAAAGCTTTTAGTGTTGTTGGTGATCATGACAAGGGTGGTGAACCAAGAGTTTTCCAGCAACTCATTAACATAATACAGGTAGATGCTGTTGTGTGTGGAGCATGATTGTTCAGAGGTCTTTGTTTCAGCTGGATGAATACCCCAGGATGTTTTCTACACCCCTCCATGCGGGGGGGTGCGGGGGGGACTTGTCCCCCCTGTGGGGGTCTAGGGGCCAGCGGTCCCCCGGCGGGGACTCGGGGGTAGCGCCCCTGAAGCCAAAAATAAATGTAAAATTGCCTTGTAAAAGTATAGTAATTTCTAGTCAATCTGGGCTGTTCATTAGGCGGATGATCTGACGGTAGAACTTATGTTTGTTTAGGGTTTTTTTCCCTAGAAGGAAACCCCTCTCTTTGTATGAGGGTATTTGATTTGAGGTTGTGTGATAGATGTGTATTCAATGTGAGCGAGAAACAGAGAGGTGAGGCTGTGAGAGAAAACAGAGGATATTACAACGGATTTGCTGTAGGTTGTGTCTCTCCATTTTGTTGGATAATAGAAAGGAAGGACTGGCTGTTCGGGGTGGACGTAGCCCAAACTGGGTGAACCACGTATATCTGTGTCTCTCTTGTTTTGTGCGTTTTCTGTGTTTATATTTATGCAATATTTTATGTGTTCCATTGCTCCGTAATATATAATTTTCTAACAACTGGTATCAGAGCCGAAGGTCTATTTGGCTGATAAACTCGCAGGAAAGAAGGGTTCCTGGTTCAAGTGGGAGCAATGGCAGAAGATGGTAAGTTTAGGGTCGAGAAATTTAACGGCCAAAACTTTTCACTGTGGAAGATGCAGATGGAAGATTATCTGTATCAAAAAGATCTATACCTACCATTGGGTGGAAAAACAAAGATGCCGACGGGTATGAAAGACGAAGAATGGAACCTTCTCGATAGAAAGGCGCTCGGAACAATACGGTTGTGCCTTGCTGCATTAGTCGCCTTCAACATTTCAAAGGAAACCATGACAGAGGGTTTGATGCAGGCGTTGTCGAAACTATGAAAAACCCTCGGCCTCAAACAAGGTATTTCTTATGAAATGGTTATTTAATATGAATATGTCGGAAGGTGGATCTGTTGCAAACCATTTAAATGATTTTAATACAGTTATAAGTCAATTAAGTTCTGTAGGGGTAAACTTTGATGATGAAGTTAGAGCTCTGTTATTCTTGTGCTCATTACCAGAAAGTTGGAATGGTTTGGTAATGGCCATTAGTAACTCCGTTTCTGGATCTAGTACTTTAAAGTTTGATGATGTTGTCGGTGCTATCCTTAGTGAGGAAATGCGACGGAAAAGCTCCGGTGAGACATCGGGAAATGCTTTGAGTGCAGAGTCTAGAGGAAGAAAAATGGAAAGAGGAAAGAGCTCAAGATATCGCAGTAAATCAAGGAAAGGCAGATCCAAGTCCAAATCGGGAATAGTGTGCTGGAAATGTGGAAAGAAAGGACACTTAAAGAAAGACTGTAGATCTCGGAAGGGAAAAGAAGGAGATGCACAGCAAGAAAACAAACATGAAGCAAATTTGACAGGTGAGGTGTTACAAGATGCTTTGATTCTTTCTTTCGAAAATATTACTGATTCCTGGGTGGTAGATTCAGGGGCTTCATTCCATGCCACAACTGATAAGAAATACTTTCATGACTATGTTCAAGGAGATTTTGGACAAGTTCATCTGGGTGATGATAAACCCTGTAAAATCGTTGGAATCGGTAAGGTTCTTGTAAAACAGCAAAATGGAAACCAATGGCTATTAAAGGAGGTAAGGCATGTTCCAGATCTAAAGAAAAATATGATTTCAACAGGGCAGTTAGGCGGTGAAGGTTATGTGACAACTTTCACAGATAAAGCTTGGAAGGTCACCAAAGGAGCCCTGGTAATAGAAAAAGGCGAAAAGGTTGGCACATTGTATTTATGCAATGGTATTTCTAACTCTGTTAATGCTTTAACCTCTAAAGGAGCAGATGCAGCATTATGGCATCATAGGCTCGGACACATGAGTGAAAAGGGGATGAAGATTCTTCACTCAAGGAATTTGTTGCCGAGTTTGAAGAATGTTGATTTGGACTTCTGTGAGAATTGCATTTATGGAAAACAGAAGAGAGTCAGATTTCTCAGAGTTGGGAAAGAAAAGAAGAACAAAAAATTAGAGCTTGTGCATACAGACGTATGGGGACCTGCTCAGGTATCATCTCTTGGTGGCTCTCGTTATTATGTTACCTTTATTGATGATGCAACTAGAAAAACTTGGATTTATTGTATTAAGAATAATTCTGATGTATTTGATACTTTCAAGAAATGGAAAGCTTTGGTTGAGATTGAGACAGGAAAGAAATTGAAGTGTCTTAGATCAGACAATGGAGGTGAATATTGCAGCAAAGAGTTTGATAGGTACTGTTCAGAGCATGGAATTCACAGAGAGAAGACAGTTCCAAGAAAACCACAAGAAAATGGTGTGCCAGAAAGGATGAACAGAACAATCATGGAGCGTGCAAGGTGCATGAGATTGCATGCAGGATTGCCTTTACAGTTTTGGGCAGATGATGTAGATGCTGCTGTTTATCTAATAAACATAGGGCCTTCAAGTTCCTTGGATGGTGGTGTTCCGGAGGAAGCATGGACGGGTAAAAAGGTAAACTACTCTTTTTTAAAGCCTTTTGGTTGTGAGGCCTTTGTCCATATTGATAAAGAAAATAGAACAAAGCTTGAGGCAAAGTCAAAGAAATGTACCTTTATTGGAGATGGTGTTAATGATTTTGGTTATCGCTTATATGATTATGAAAATCACAAAATCATTAGGAGCAGAGATGTAATATTCAATTAAAAGGTCTTGTATAAGAATAAGTTGCAAGAAAAGAAGAAAGAAAACGAAAACAAGGAATACGCAGTTCTTGATGACATCACTGAAAAGGTAAAGGTGCCTGAAAATAATAATAATCAACAACAGCAACCACCACAATAGCAACAGGCACCCCAAACACTTGAAAGTGGTGTTAGAAGATCTACCAGGATAAGTAGACCCCCTGAACGATACTCTCCTTCATTATATTATTTATTGTTGACTGGTTCTAGTGAACCCGAATGTTATGAAGAAGTAGTGCAGGTAGAAACCAGGAAGAAGTGGGAGCAAGCCATGAAAGAAGAGATGGACTCCTTAGCACACAACCAGACTTGGGACTTAGTCAGGTTGCCTGCAGGTAAAACAACATTGCAAAATAATGGGTTTATAGGCTGAAGGAAGAAGATGGAGGAAAATAGAGGTATAAATCTAGACTTGTGGTGAAGGGGTTTGCATAGAAGAAAGGTATTGATTTTAATGAAATATTTTCTCCTGTTGTTAAAATGACTTCAATCAGAACTATTTTAAGTCTTGTAGCAACTGAGGATTTGCATCTTGAGCAGTTAGATGTAAAGACAGCCTTTCTCCATGGGGATTTGGAGGAAGAAATATATATGCAGCAGCCACAAGGATATGAGGTGAAAGGGAAGGAGAAACTAATGTGCAGGTTGAAGAAGAGCTTGTATGGCTTAAAACAGGCTCCAAGGCAGTGGTATCTAAAATTTGACAAGTTTATGTCTGAAAAAGGTTATACTAGATGTCACTCTGATCATTGTGTTTATTTGAAAAAGCAAAATGATGGCAGCTATATTATATTATTATTGTATGTAGATGACATGCTTGTTGTAGGATCTAACATGAAGGAAATAAATGTGCTCAAAAGAAAATTGGCAAATTCATTTGCAATGAAGGATTTGGGAGATGCAAAACAAATCCTTGGTATGAGAATAACTAGAGACAGGAAAAATTGTAAATTAACATTGTCTCAGAATGAGTACATACAAAAGGTGTTGAAAAGATTTAACATGCACAATGCAAAACCAGTTAGTACACCTTTTGCTAGCCATTTCAAAATTAGCAAGGAAATGTGCCCAAAGACCCAAGAAGACATGGATTATATGTCTAAAGCTCCATATGCATCAGTAGTTGGAAGCTTAATGTATGCAATGGTCTGCACAAGGCTTGATATTGCACATGCAGTGGGAGTTGTAAGCAGGTACATGAACAATCCAGGAAAGGAACATTGGATGGCAGTGAAATGGATTCTCAGATATTTGAAAGGTACCACAAATCAAGCATTATGCTTTGGTGGTTCAAACATCTCCCTACAAGGATATGTTGATGCAGATATGGCAGGTGACAGAGATAACAAGAGGAGCACTACAGGATATGTATTTACTGTTGGAGGAACAACTGTCAGTTGGGTTTCAAAAATCTGAAGTGTTGTTGCACTTTCAACAACAGAAGCAGAGTATGTTGCTGCTACAGAGGCTAGTAAAGAAATGATTTGGTTACAAAGGTTAATGGGTGAGTTGGGTAAGAAGCATGATATGGGCACGTTATACAGTGATAGCCAAAGTGCCATTCATCTTGCAAAGAACTCAGCATTTCATTCCAGGACTAAACACATACAACTCAAGTATCATTTCATACGATCAGTGTTGGAAGATGGAGAGTTGAAGTTGGAAAAGATACACACTAGCCAGAATCCTGCAGATATGCTAACAAAAGTTGTAACCAGGGAGAAACTGAGAACATGCTCAGTTTCAATTGGTCTTCAAGGATGATGATGAAGACGAGAAACAGCCAGGTCCAAAGAGGAGCCATTGTCCAGCAAATGAAGCAACGATGGAGTTGCTACAATCATTCTCCAAGTGGGAGATTGTTGTGTGTGGAGCATGATTGTTCAGAGGTCTTTGTTTCAGCCGGATCAATACCCCAAGATGTTTTGTACACCCCTCCATGCGGGGGGGTGTGGGGGGGACTTGTCCCCCCCGTGGGGGTCCGGGGGCTTGGGGGAAGCGCCCCCGAAGCCAAAAATAAATGTAAAATTGCCTTGTAAAAGTATAGTAATTTCTAGTCAATCTGGGCCGTTCATTAGGCGGATGATCTGACAGTAGAACTTATGTTTGTTTAGGGTTTTTTGCCCTAGAAGGCAACCCCTCTCTTTGTATGAGGGTATTGTATTTTAGGTTGTTTGATAGATGTGTATTCAATGTGAGCGAGAAACAGAGAGATGAGACTATGAGAGAAAACAGAGGATATTAGAGCGGATTTGCTGTAGGTTGTGTCTCTTCATTTTGCTGGATAATAGAAAGGAAGGACTGGCTATTCGGGGTGGACGTAGCCCAAACTGGGTGAACCACGTATATCTGTGTCTCTCTTGTTTTGTGCATTTTCTGTGTTTATATTTCTGCAATATTTTATGTGTTCCATTGCTCCGTAATATATAATTTTCTAACAGATGCCCCCTCACCAATAATGGTTCGATGAACATTTTTGTTGAGGGTTTTTACTTGTATAAGGAAAGCTAATTGTGCTGGTAACTGTGGTGTATATCCTATATGATTAAATACCACAAGATTGGAATCCGTAGGATCGATCCCACCTATCGTTGATAACAAAACCTGCTTTTGGGAGGGAAAATTTTGCAGCACCTCAAGTGTCGACATAGCGGAAGGCGATTGTGCGAGATCCTCCACTATATTGTAATTTTTGGTTGCTCGAGCATGAGGATTAAATGTCAATTTATGTACAACTCCCTTCGTTGGCTTAATTGTTAATTCAGGAGTAATGGGTGGAACAATTTCTGGTGATGTCATGGTCGAAGTACTAGGTTGATCAGTAGCCTGGTTGTTCGATGACGATGGATTCCCATAATATTTATTCCTTGTTGATACCAAAACATCATTTTGCTTATTTCCAATGGAAAGCATTAGAACTTGGGATGTGGAAGCATTATCAGTGGCAACCAAATGTGTTTCTGGGTTTGGAAATGGATCTATCAGCACTGCTGAGGTATTCAAAGCCTTTAAAAGTTTAGAGACCTCAGATCAATGTGGACAATCTCTCGTAAAATGCTCTTCATTACATATCAAAAATGGATAATGAGGTTTCTTTTTCCTAGTAGGGGTTTCAAATGATTTTTCAGGAGTGGAATTCTCCTGTTTCTTCTTATTATTCTTCCTTTTCTTCTTGCCTCCTGGTTGCTTTGGATTTTTTCCCTTGTCAGATGACACGACATTAATATTAGAGGTAAGAGTGTTTTCAGATGAATTTTCATTTTGACTAGAAACAATAAGAGCTTGACCAGATGGTCCTCTCATCATTTGTGTGCTTGAGGAACCGATCACACCATCGCTGACATGAGAGTCCCTACTCGATTTTGGGGGGGGTGGAACGGTAAAAGGTGGTCTAGGAGTGTCAGGAAAGTTTTCATAGAGTGTGCCTGGTTATGTATAAATCAGATCCAAATATTGGGCAAGAGCAATGACTTGCTCTTCTGTGACAACTCCTCCTTTCGCCACATCCTCAGTGATAGATGGCAATAAGGACTTTATAAACCACTCAGCTAAAAGCTGATTAGAAACATACGTCTTTACCATTCAACAACGATGATGCCACTCATGAATATGATCAGATATGTGAGTGGAAGTAATCTGTTTAAAGTTGGTAAGAAGTTTTGTTCCAGTTTCGTACCTGATAGGAAACTGAAAGTGGGTTAAAAAGGTAGTGGCAAGAATGGTGAAGTTATCAAAAGAAGCTCTAGACAATTCAATATACCATTTTGCTGCTAGACTAGTTAGCGTTCTCTGGAAAAGACAAAGTCTAATCGAATCATCATTCAGAGTGTTAGATGAGTACAAAAAATGAAAAGTCATTACGTGATTCGATGGGTATTCTCCTGGATTTCCATTGAACTTTGGAATGTCAGATGGGAGTTTATGCAGAATCACCGGCCACCAATGGGGCATAAGCAATTGGATCGTTCGTTAGCCAGTTCAAATCTGGTAGTTCTGGAGTTGCTACAAACGGCAACTCTTGATTCAGGTTGGGTGGAGCATACCCAGGATAAGATGGAATCGCCTGAGAAATAGGTCTTTGCATACTAGCATAAGGCATCTGTTGCTGATATCCTTGATAAGGTTGTTGGATATAACCAGTATAAGGCAGTTGTTGATAACTAGTTTGGAAAAATGGTTGTCTGTAACCAGCAAAGCCTTGTGCCCAGATCCTTGATATGTTTGATATTTTCCCATACTAGTTTGAGCTTGGGAACCAAGTCCAAACTGGGGTTGGGACTACTGGAATTGAGGTTGTTGATATTGCGACAGCCACGGTTTTTGGACCGTTTGCTATTGCCCAGAACTGGAAGATTGAACAAGTTGTGGATTAACTGTACCCATGTATGTCTTAGTCATTCCGGATAATGGAACACTAACTTGAGGTTGCAGTTGAGCCCTAGAAACAAGTGGCTATTGTACAACAACCTGAGAAACTTGAGCCCCTTGCCTTGAAACCTGAGGTTACGAGGAAGAAGGAACAGGTTGAGGTTGAGATACAACAAGTTGTGCTTATGATTGTGGCACAGTCGTAACAGTAGGTTTAGTGGGAATATTCGACACAGGTTGGATTGGTTGTGTTGGATATACAACCCTTGGTTGTTCTAGCAATACTGGTTTCCATCCACTAGCTTGAATTCAAGTTTGACCTGAATACTGTGGGAAACTCTCATATGGCTGTCCCCCGGAAAAAGGAGGAAACGGTGAGTAAGCATACTGTTCTCCATATGGTGGCATTCCAGTGTTTAAAGGATACATCGGTCTTTGATAACTGGTAATTGAAACTGGTATGCAAGATCAAATTGTTGAGTTTCCATGTGAGAAAAACCAGATTGAAATCTAGACAAATAAATGGGAGACCATGGTGTTGAAGCAACCCCTGAGTGGGTTCTAGCTAGTGATTGGTAACCAACCAGAACAGATGGTGCACTGTATAGGTGTGACTCAGGTGTACCAGAAAACAGTGAAGGAGTAGTAGTAGAATATTCTACTACAACTACATCAAATGATACATTCCTAGATGTTGATGGTTGTTCAGACATGGCTAACTTGTCCAAAAGCTCTCCTAACGATTTGACAGGGACTCGCGATGAAGCAAGATTAAAGGAAGCAAACTCAAGAGTAGCAGGATATAAATGAATCCCAGTTCCAAAATGAAACGGGGTGTCACATGGGGGATCCTCTACTATCTCCTCTATAGCAATCAAACCAGGTGGAAGAGGCTGACCGTCAGGTCCATAAAATATTTCTGGAGCCGAAGAAGGTATAGTTTCTGTAGTGACAGATTCTGGAGGGGTGACAACTTCTGGATATTGAAATTCAAAGTCCAGATGTTCAGGTAAATGAACTTCAGTCTCAACAAGAGGTTCTTGAACAACTCCTGGTTCAAATGTAACCTCGGTTTGAACTAGAAAGGGTTCCAGACCAACTCTAGATGGAGTTGTTTTAGGTTTAGAAATGTTTACCGTTACACTAGGATCAGTTCTAATGTCCTCTGGTAACTGCGAAACTTCCTCTTTATAGGTGGATGTACCAAAAATAATTGGAGTAATTGGAGTCTCTGAAGATGTTGAAACGAATGTTCCAAATAACCCAGATGAACTAGACTCAGTTAAACGAGACCGCTTTGTCCGAATTGGTTTCACTTCTGGAGGCAAAGACAGTTGACTCGCTAATCTCCATGAATGACGGAGTTTTGATTGAATTTCTTCCATGATTGCAGATTACTTGATCAACTTAAAAATTAACTAAGGGAAAATGATGTTATTTCATGCTCAATTTCTTTTAACGACACTTTGACGCAACTTTGCTTTTTCAGTTTTAAAGAGTCGAGAAAAAGATAAAGATGACTCTAGTCGCCTTCGATTTTTAATGAGCCTGAAAGGACAAGTGCTTAGATGGACCTTTTCTTTTAGAGACTTGAAAAGGAACGAAAGTGACTACTCTAGAGAATATAGACAAAAAGGTTTACCAGACCAATCACAAAATTGCAATATACACCTTGGTGATAAATTAAAGAGAAATTACCAAGGACTTATGTGTGGCAGTAAATCTTCCCGAATGCTATGTTCAGTGCATTTCGATCAATAAGGCAGAAGACTCGGTTTCCTATGGATAAAGGATTTAAGCCTATTGTGGTCTCCCAATATATACGCGACGGTACGGGGAGCACAAGTCCGTGCTAGCACTTGTCGTATCAAAGAGGAGGAATCACCCAACCTTCAATTAAAATGATGGCCACTAGTTTTAACGACATCAGAACACGTCTCTAGCCTAGACCTCTAAATGTGTTGCATTAGATTCCAAAGCGTTGTTAAGTTCATTGAAGCTCATTTTAAAGTTGATCTTTCTTAAAAGTTTTCCTTTGATGGTTCACCGCGTGATGTATGATCTAAAATTCCTAAAGATGCAATCTACAATGATAAACAATCTTTTCGTTTATTTTACCAATGAAAATCCTAACTACAAAAGATAGAGCATAGAAGCGCTTGTAAGGCAAACAACAAAGAGCACTCACTAATGCAATTTCCCTAAATCATCTTTTTGCACACAAACCAAAATGCTAAATGCAAATGCATGTATTTGTTTTCAGCTCTCCTTAATGTGAATGATTCAAGAAGGAAAACTAAATGTAGCAATGACTCAAAATGTTTTACTCAAAATGAAAATTTTTGACAACTTTTCTTCAAATAGAGAAAGGAAGACTCAAAACGACACTTTCAAAATTGAAGAAATATGCTTTCAACACTTTGAATGTAAACAAATCAAATCAAATGCAACAGAAAAAGTTTAATCAATAGGCTATGAAGGATGATTTTGCGACACTTTAGTTTTTTGATGAAAATGGAAGACTTTATGACACCTTTTCTATCGAAAGCGACAAATCGACTAAAACCAGTTTTGACAAAGGATCGTAAATGAAGAGAAAACACACAAAAACATTCACTAATCCTAATGTAAATTGAGTCTGATCTGAGTGATGTAAGTTGACTTTAGTGATGAGGTATTATTCAAATTCAGCAAATAACCAAACAAAACTGAAAACTAGCTACAAATCCTCAACTCCTAGATGGGAATGTTGAGTTCAAACAATCATCGCACCTGGGCTTCACAGAAAATTAGATGCATCACACTTTTCTCTTTCGGGAGGTGAGATGCATACTGTGTCACAGTGGAAGACAGTGTGATGGTCAGGGAGCACTTCTGAAGATGGTTTTGGCTCAAATTCACAGCAGTTTTCAATGGATTAAGGTTGGTTTTGAGGAGTAATGGTAAGAAAAGTATGATGGAATGCCTTGAGAGGTTACTAAGCTACCAAAAGGGCTTCTAGATGTGTTTTCAAATTAGATTTTCAATACATAAACTAAACCAGAGATTGACTGAAGTAGCATTCATCTACTATGCAATTGCATGACAAGAGCAGTTCAAAGGCTTCCTGGCTAGCTTCAGACTCTGTCTATAGTTTATATAACAGAACAACAAACAACAAATAAACATTTGGTCTTCCCCAGTGGAGTCACCAATTTTTTTATGGGAAAATTAGTGTCTTGTTGAACGACTAACCCTCTAGGTTTGGCAGCTACCCTAGAAACAATAGTTTGAAGCAATTCAATGATCTTTCCTATGTGCAACAGGTAAGAGAAAGATAGTAGAAAACCAACTTGGAACTTTCACTTGATCCCTTGCCTGATCTCTCTCTCCTTTGGAAGATCCTGTAACTCCTCCTCGTACTTAACACGCTTGGAGAGTACCTGCACAAGTACAACAAAAAATAACTTTCAAAGCATCGTGATCTATTACAACATAAACATTATAGAATCAAATATATAATGAACAAATGGAAGCATTCACAATTACACAATCAATTTGGAAAAAAATTGAAGAATTTTAGTGATAATAAGGAGAATTACAACCCTATTGTCTGATCCAACGCCATCCTCCCAAATTCAATCCTTCTTCACCTCATGAATTAGCAAGAACACACAAACAGTAATGCAATGCTCTCTCCTCAATACTGAAACTAGCAGCACTTCCTTACAATTCACAACAATTCAGCCTCCTGATCTCTTGAATGGTAGATCCTTTTATAGATGTTTGCAAGGGTGTGAGTCATCCATGGGGATTACTTAGTGTAATTCCACTTGTTACAATTGGTTCCACAAGAGAGAGGAATTGGAGATGGTTTCCTAATTCTCTTGGTCATCCTTGGGCGAATTCAGAGAGGCAAGTGGCACACGAGAAGTTTCTAGAAGATTCCATGAGCAACCAACTAACAAACTGTCCCGGAAATTTGTCCATCCTCGCCCATCACACCCTATAGAAGGCCTAAACAGTATGCATCACACTTTGATAGTGTAGCAGTCAGTATGCATTGCACTTTGATAGTGTAGCAGTCAGTATGGTTCAGTTTAGGCACTTTCTGGATGATTTCTGAGATGGAACTTTTGAGGAATGATGTATTCAGATGACTAAGTTTCTTTAGGGTATGAAACAACTATTTTAGGGGTTGATGAGCCCTAGTACATTGACATATAATTTTTGGGTTGATGTGCCCAAATATGTCTATAACAGTCTCTGACAGAATTGACATGCATCAGTTATCCATGAGTGAATACACAGTTATCTGAAAATAATAGTTGTCACATGCATGCAAGCATCAACAAACTATATCTCATTAATTTAAAAACTTGTTAAATTAATGTAACTGAACTTGACTAAGTTAAACTAAGTCAGCTGATCCTCTCAATATAGAACTCATCCTTAATTCCTCAATTAGTGGAGCAAATCAAGGACACATTCCCCAATTAGTGGAGAAATAATTGCATGTTCTCACAAAGACTTCAAGTTTGCTTTTCCTTAACTAATTAACTCATGGAGAATTAATTAATTAATATTCCAAACTGCTGGTAAGACCAAATTTGAATTTTCTTCCTATAGATAGACTAGGGTCTGCTATAAATAGGAAGGGACCTAGAAATGCTATTTTTAGAAGATTCCATTTTTAGCAGTTTCACCTCTCATCCAAGGTGGCCAAAATGCTCATTGGCCAAACTGCTATTTTTAGAATTGCTATTTTTAGCAGTTATATTTTTAGCACTTCCTAAATTTAGCATTTCTTGTTGCACACTTTTCAACACTCCCTCTCAACAAGAAAGGCTTCCTCTCGAAACCAATCCTGTAACTCTAGAATGTTCTGCATGCAACACATCTACCAAGTGCGGTTGCTCCAGCAACACTCGGAACAAAAAAACTCCCAACTGACCTCTCTGTTGGGCTAGAAACATACTCTGATGCAGAAGCTTTACCTGCTGCTGATAAGTGCTCCCTCTTTTACCTCTGCGCTACTGCAACATCTCCATGCATCTCGCACCGTTGCACCCTTCTCTGTGCTACCTTTCACTGTGCAACACACTTGTGCCTCTCGCATTGCTGCAGCCTACATGCTCTACGCTGTCTTGGGATTCCCTGCACTGCAGCTCTCTCTGCTGCTCCATCCACATCTGTCTCTATCCAATCAGTCAGTTCCTACTACTCCACATTAGGGCTCCCATAGCATGGTCTCATCCAAGAGGTTGGGTACCTCAAGGATCCTGCCCCTCCTCCTTGGGATTATCACTCTTTATCGCCCCACCTCCTACTTGGAGGTACGGTTGCATGTGATCCATCTTCCCACCTGGCTCGAAGTTTCCCCCTACCGAAGGTCTCTGCATGAATAGATGTCTCTACTCGATCTCCACTTAGCATCCCATGTTGTGGCTACTCCACAACCTCATGAAGCTGCTGCACCAATTGTGGCTGCTCCACAATCATCTGAGACTCCTTTGGCACTGCATGTTGAGAGGTAACATACCCTCCCTCTCAACCACCGAGTCTCCATTAATTGCCTTGTTGCTCAAGGCTTTGCATGCATCTTGAACCTCAAGAGCATACAGGTTCTTGGCTAGCACACAAATTTGTTTCATATTTCCTACCATCATGAAATTTTTGGAAAAAGAGTTGATTTTAAATCAGCGATATCTCCCTCCTTCGAACTCTGAATCAGTCGCTCGTTTTTTTTTGGGTATTTTTCCACAAGGAATCCAAATCTGCTATTTTTTTCTGAAAATTTTGTACAAAAATTTTCATATCTCCTCTATAAAATCTCGGCCCAAAACTCAAAACTTTGAAATCTCCTCTTCTTGTATATTGTTCTTCCTTGATCATCTCTGCTCCAATACCATGTAGAATTTTTCTACACATCAGCTAGCTCTGATACCATGTAGAATTTTTCTACAAATTAGCTATCTCTGATACCATGTAGGAATTTCACCACCTGTAGATCAAACTGATATATGCAATGTGCTAGAGCATAATACTAGATCTACTTCTACAACCAATTTAGAGGAAGCTTAATCGAACATGAACAACATCAATATGAACACATATAACTGATATGAAGAAATCAAACACACACAACACAGAAGATATAACTAGGGGAAAGCACTAGCCTAAAACCCCATCTCTGTATTATCATGCAAGTGGAAATATGTCCGGATTACACAAAGCCTTAGCTCGGAAGCTATCCAGCTCTCAATACAATCCCTTTGCTGCTCATATATAGTCAAAGGCTTCTCACAAACATTATCCTCTACCCTCCAAGCCTCCTATTTCTATGCACAGTTTTTCCTGGGTCCTCCAACTACAACCTGTGTGATTCTCACCTCACACACAACCCTGACCTCTGAAATAACAGCACAAACATGAAGGAGATAAATCCTTATCATGGATGAGCTTCCTTTATAGGAAAAATATTCATCCAACTGATGGTACACTATCCCACATTTGATCTCAACTTGCTCTCTGACAGAACTAATATGCATTAGTTATCCATGAGTGAATACACAGTTATCTGAAAATAATAGTTGTCACATGCATGCAGGCATCAACAAACTATATCTCATTAATTTAACAACTTGTTAAATTAATCTAATTAAACTTGACTAAGTTAAACTAAGTCAACTGATCATCTCAATATTGAACTCATCCTTAATTCCTTAATCAGTGGAGCAAATCAAGGACACATTCCCCAATTAGTGGAGAAATAATTTGCATGTTCTTACAAAGAATTCAAGTTTGCTTTTCCTTAACTAATTAACTCATGGAGAATTAATTAATTAATATTCCAAACTGCTGGTAAGACCAAATTCGAATTTACTTCCTATAGATAGACCAGGGACTGCTATAAATAGGAAGGGACCCAGAAATGCTATTTTTAGAAGATTCTATTTTTAGCAGTTTCACCTCTCACCCAAGGTGGCCAAAATGCTCATTGGCCAAACTACTATTTTTAGAAGTGCTATTTTTAGCAGTTCTATTTTTAGCACTTCCTAAATTTAGCATTTCTTGTTGCACACTTTTCAACACCAACTTCATGGATTTGTTACAAGAAACAAATTGCGGCTACCTGGATTTATGCAGGCACAAACTTGCACGAGGCACCAACCCCCAAGCCTTTTCAGACACCCAATAGAGATGGAAGCACCAACTTCATGTATGCAGGCTCCAACAGACACTAAAAAGAAAACTTACTTCTCACTATAATTGGTAGCCTCTCTACCTAATTTCAAATTTGTTCGCTTCAGTAGCCTTCTAGACCATGCAACATTTTTTCCTCTGCTCACTCCGCAATAACCCATTTTCTAGATCAACAACATTAACTCATCACAACCCTCACAACTCTCTCTCCACTCGATAGCATGATACTTCTGCTCTCATCCCTCTTCTATTCCAGAGACTCTCTCAACCTCACACAACAGTACTAGCCCACTTAGCATATTTCCTCTACAACATTGGCACACATATCCTCTCTCTACAACACTCACAAATAGAGCTCTTCCACACAACACACTTAACAAATGTTACAAATCCTTTATTATACAGTGAACAATGCATTCCTTGTTAACCATCAACTTGTCATTCACATTACCCGAGAGCATACTCTCAGAATGACTGTCCATTTTACTGTTGTGTCCAAAACTTGGCCACAATACCCACATTAAACATTGGGAATGGGCTTCTGAGTGTTTCTTCTCCACTTATCTACTCAACAACTGTAGCTGCAACACAATCAATTTGGAGAATGGGCACTTGTGCAATATTCCATATTGAGAATTAAATCTCAATCAACCTGCTCAATCAAGGAGGCTCTCCATTCTTAATTATTGCTCATAGAGATCGATATGTACACCAACATGGCTTCTCTAAGCTTGATCTTGATCCATAAACTGTTGTGTATATTCCACTGGACAGTTCATCACAACATATATGACAATATTATGTTAAAAATATGAAATTCTACACTATTACAATTTTATTTAATTTCTAGATTTCTAGATTTTATTGTAATTAGTGCATGCATGCAAATCAAAATTATGCATAAAAGTATAGAAAAATAAAATAATCTCTCACACACACATAAGACAAAAAATATGCTCTGGGAAACTCTTTCGGGAGAAAACTCAGTTGGAAGGTAAGGTCGTTTCTCTATCTTTCTTTGTCTAGAAATATGGTTGTAGGTACAAAGAAGTAATGTATATGGCCTGTGGGATGCTATAATGCACATATCCTCTCTATTTTCTCTACCTCCTATCTCTCCTGGAAATCTTTGCTCTTCTATGAAACAAAATACTCTCGAAAGAATAGAATGCCTCTTCCTGCTAATGGCCTGGTTATAACACAACCTGATAGCATAATAGTGGTTAAGTTTGACTGCATCAACTCTTAGCTAGAGTTACAATATAGACTCTTCTAGATTCTTTTACATAAAAAACATGTCGCTGGCCCCTTTTCCATGAATAATGGGGCCTGACATGGTGTCCTCCCAAATTATGGGTGTGAAAACAGGAAGGTCAACTTTTGAGTGGCATAACTTTTGCATATGGACTCTGATTGACGCACTTCTTGCACCATTGGAAATATATTTGTGTGTAGAGCAATAAGGAAAGTTGTGATGTTAAAGAAAAAAAGTTTTAGCCCCAAAAAACATCATTTGATGCCTCAAAACACTCTCGAAAGGTTTCAGACCACATTTTTTCAAACTAGGTCTCGCTGGTAAAAATAGTACCATTATTTGATTCCTCTAATTTTTCCACTCTAAATGCATCAATATGGATGAAAAACAACATAATGATCCAATCTGGATCATATATGATCTCCATTAATTATTTCTGCAAGTCGTGGTCCTCATTACCTTGAGCCAACAATATGTGTAGCCATTATTAACCTCAATAGTTCAGTCTATGCATATGTGGTCCTAGTTGCTGACTCTTTCCATCCATCACACATATGCCCTAAAGTATTATGATCATCGGAAGGCACAAAAGTGCCACATAACCACGTTCACTAGGGTCGACTTGATACATGCCACCACTGATTGAAATATCGAATCCCCTCATCCCCGTAACTTTTATAAATAGTGTCCCTTAGTAATTACGGTCTTTCGGGATTTCGGGTTTGGCTCACCTTTCCTTAGCACCCTTCGCTTATCACCTTTACCTCTTCTCCTTCATAGGACCATGCGCTGCGACCTACAACAAGGCCTCTCAGCATTAGACATATTTACCAGCCTATAGGGGCTAAATTCCCTTTATAAACCTTCACGCCCTTGGTCTTCGTTAATTCCAAGAACCATATCCTGGTGCTAAGACTAAAATCTCCCTATCCTGGTGTTTCCATAGAATTATTTTAACAAAAGGCTATGGGGTTTTTGACCTCTGGGATATGCCCACTTCCAAGGTGATTTCATGATGATGTTATCCATGCAATGTGTTGACCTGAGAGAGGTCCATGTGTCACTCATATATGGACCTTTTTAGTACCCAACAATTCCAAAACTGCTTGCCATATATCCAAGGTTATGTCATGTTGATGTCATCTCCGACCAATAATATGTTGCCATTTGCCTTGATAGAGGAGAGAGAAAGGGTCCCTCAATCCTTGGTTTTGCAAGCAATCTCCTTTGTAAATGGTTTAATGTGCCTGTGGTCTACTGCCAACTCTAACGTCTGAAACCCTCAATCCTGACGCTTTTAAGAAATTCTTTTAACAAGAAGTTACAGGGTTCCGACCTTCCAGGATTCTGATACTTTGACCTGTCAACCCCACTGCAATACTTGACCCTCAATTACAAAACCTTTTAGGCTTTTAACCTTTCGGGGTTCCAGGATTTCAGGATTTGCTACCATAACTCCATGCTTTCGAGATTCCGTCCTTCTGGGATTTGTTCCCACGACTTCGACTCAATGTAGTCCCGTAACACCTTTTAGAAAACCTTTGGGCTCCAACCTTTTGGGATTTTTAGAGTTTCAGGCTTACTTGTCCCGTGGGGTTCGCCCGACATAATCACTGGCCAATCAAAGGCACCGTTGGGATGCATTGTTTGACTGACATGTCCCGTCATTCACCACCTGGGAACTTTTGCTTTGTGCACCATAACTATACCGTCAGGGTAACTCCATCGAACCAGGATGTCAAGTGGGCTCCTCCTGTGGCCAATGAAGAAAGGATTTCTCTATTCTATTGTCCGCCTACATCGTCCTGGCGCTTCCTTTAGCTGCTCAACCAACCTTTGTTGTTATTATTTTTGGAAAAATATAAACATAATGCACTCCAAGGGGTCATCCAACCACTTTTAGCTTTTCCACTTAGACTTTGGTCACCTCAACTTTGACTAGAAATAACTCTTGATCTAGGAGGCCATTTGTAGACTTACACATATTAATGAAAATCTCTTTATGGGAGCTATCCAACTGTGCTACCTCCAGGAGCATTTGAGCTAAATCCTTAAGGTAGAAATCCTTTCAAAACCTTTGTCTCCAAACCATTATAACCATCATTTTATGACTTCTCCAATAAGCTTTACACTATGATGATTCTCTACAAGAGACCTCACCAACCATGGGGACTCCCCTTGAGCTTGACACATCAAGAACATTAATGCTAGCCTAGTTACCATCATAGCTGGGCTAGTGGACATCAAAGCCAACATTTTCTGCCACAAACATCCATGCTAGTATGGTTGACATCAATGCCAACACTCTTTCCAACTTCCACACAATGCCAACCGATCGACACATCTCCCAACATGACTTTTGACATCAATGCAAACACACTTGTTTCCACTAGCCATCCAAGAAATGTTAACTATCCAACATAATGATCATGAGATTCCCACATTTCTAATTATGTTGATGAGTGTCCTTTATTGGAAATTGGGTGCCAAGTTATTTTTAAAGCTCTAAAAAATTATTTAGTATGGACATCATTTTTTGATGATAACATATTCTTTATAGAATTCAAAAAATGGATGGGATTTAATGACTTAACATATTTGTATTTATTTATTCTACAATATTAAGTCAAATTATTAATGATTATCCAAATTACAAGTAATGATTCTAAATGGAGGTATTGTAAATTGTTCAAGGAAGTCTGATAGTATTAAGCTCAATTTGGGGGAGTATTTATTGAATAATCTTATGATTGCAATACAAATGGGTTGTGATGATATTGTATTAACGATCCAATGGTTATAATTATTGGGAATAGTGATCTTTAATTTTCAAGTTTGCTAATAATATTTACCTCAGACGACAAGGAAATTGAGTGTAGAGGTATCCAAGGGAAACCCTCCAAAGTGATAAGATTTAATGGAATGACAAAACTACTCAAAAAGGGGAACCCTGAAGTAATTACATAATTGTGTTCTCTAAATGTTCGAACATCAATATCATCTATGTTTGCACAATTATGTTCACCAAGTGTTCAAGATGTTGAATATTATGTTTTCATTGATACCAAAGATAGGGGAGACCAAGATTTTGAAATTTAGAGGGAGGAAAATATGGATGTCCAAATAAAGGTTAGGAAGTAATACAATATTATTGTATAATTGACTAGTGGTTGACATAAAAGGAAAATGGGGTGATTGTTGGAAATATTGTGTGGATACCTAGTTCTTTTCTTGATGCCAGTTTGGGTACCTTATATTGAAGGAATGTTTACTCTAATCACCTAGCTCAAATGTGAGTAAAAGATATATGGTCAAGTAACCTATTATGATACATTTCCAACTATATACGACACCCCCTCTAAATCCATAGGAATGAGGGTATATGAAAGATTATATCAGGTCAGTCTAGCTAGAAACTACAAGTCGACCCAACCAGTTTTACAAGTTAGCCCCATAAGTGAACATATAAACACTATAAATAAAGGATATATGACTACATTTGAACACTATACAATCAAGAATAAATTTTAAGTGTGCAACAAAATTAGGGGATTAGTCTTGGGGCCTTAAAGGTCGATCAAAAATGTGATTCATGGAGTGAATGAGTCATCTTGGAATTTTCACTATAACATTTCTTCTAGGAGATTTCAAACCTTGAAACTCGGTTTATAGAGAGCGGAGATATTCTTTCACCTATGAAAGAAATTTCAAAATTTGGTTCAATTTAATTTTGGAGATATGATCTCAAAAATTTAGGGTTCCTGAATCCTCCTAAAATATGATTCAAACATGTTAACTTGGTATTTTTGTTAAATATTTTTTACTGAGATGTCTTAGACCATGAAATCTAGATGAGACAAAGGGTATATCTCTAGGTACCCGTGCTAGAAATTTTAGAATTTGGTTCACTATAATTTCAGAGGTATCCCCTATGGAAGTGATGGTTATTGAATAGTCCTGAAATTAGCTTCAAATGGGTTAGTTTAGGATTTTTTTATAACTTATTTTCTAGGACTTTTCAGACTATGAAAAATTTAGAGATTAAAGGAGACATGCATAAGTTCCTCAAGTAAATGTTTCATAATAATATTTAGAAAAGTGGATATGTGACATGTTTTACAAGTTTTTTCTTGGGAATATGCCAAAACAAGCTTTTTTTGGAGAAACAAATCCCGCTAAAGGAAAAAGCAACAAGTAGACTTAGTGAAGGAAGAAGTAGCAAGTAGATGTGGTAAAGGAAAAGGTAGTTAATAGAACTGGTGAAGGTATAAGTAGTAACTAAACTCCATGAAGTAGGTGTTTTCCTACAAATATTACAACAAAGAGGATTTATGTCTTCTATAGGTTGGTTCCTACAAATCCTGGAGCAGAGTGGATTGATGTCTTCTATAGGATGGCACCTACAAAAATTGCAAGAGAGGGGATTAATGTCTCTTGTAGGTTGGTGTATCCAAATATTACATAGAGAGGATTGGTGTCTCCTATAGGTGGGTGTCTAAATCTGGTAACAAAGGGGAATGATGTCTCCTATAGATGGTTTCCTACAAATCTTGGACTGAATGGGATTAATGTCTCTTGTAGGTTGTGTGCATATAAATATTGCAGTAGAGGGGATTGGTGTCTCTTATGGGTTGGTGCCTAAAAATATTACATCAAAGGGGATTTGTGTCTCTTATACATTAGTGCCTACAAATCGTACAATAAGGGTGATCAATGTCTCTCGTACGTTGGTGCCTACAAATATTACAACATAGGGGATTGGTGTCTCTTGAAGATTAGTTCATATAAATCTTGCAACAGAAGGGATTAGTGTCTCTTGTAGGTTGAAGCCTATAAATATTGTAGTAGGTGGGATTGGTGTTATATATAGGTTGGTGCCTACAAAGTTTGTAACAATAGGTTGGTTCCTACAAAATTTGTATGAGTAGGTTGGTCCCTACAAATATCTGTTTTAAAGAAGTTTTGATTTCTATATTATGTTCCATATGTGAGATTGTTTGGTTTTGATTCATGAACATTTATATAAGTAAGATTTTTTCTTATGTTGATTCAAACCAACCCCTCTTATTATAATTATGAATCCTAATATCAAATATGCCAAGGGATCTCCATAAATTTATCAACAATCATTCTAAGGTATTTGGAGTAATGCTTCATGGTCTCCTACCTACTCATGATGACAACTATGCTATTCATTTGTAGCCTAGACGTGTACCGTCTATAAATGATGAAGGGAAAATCATACTATAATTATAAAACAATCCTTGAAAAAAATATTAAGGAATTGAGTAATGTAGCAATTGTGAAGCACCTCATCAAACAAAAGAACCTACTAGTGGAAGAGGTGACATGGGGAGTTTACTTATTCATGTAAAATCACTAGCTGTTAGTCAAGTGTTGAGAACAACTTGTGTTTTAAGCACAGGGACATGTTAAGCCCTACATAAGCCCCATTTTAACCCAAAATCCCCTTATTAAGCCCTACATAAGCCCCATTTTAACCCCAAATCCCCTTATTAAGCCCTAGATATTGAGCGATTACATTTCTATTGTTATATTATTATGTAAGCTAGAACCTTTCATTGTCCCTATTTACTATAATTGTACCCTTTATCTCTTATATATACAATACAAATACCTAGTCTCAGGATCATCAAAATCTTGTCTTGTACATTGTATTCATTGTAAAAGGAGGTCTTCCCCTCAAGAAAACTATAATAATTGATTTAAAGGGAATGGCAATGCTATATGCAAAAAGGAAGAGACTCATAGAATGGCAGAAGGCCCTCTATGATGTGCTTGGGAAACCTCCTATTCAAATCATCCCCCCATCCACCTTGCTACTTTTTCTTTTATATGGGACATCTTTTAGCTCTAAAGATCCGGCGGGTCGCTCTACATTTTGCTTATAAATCTAGCTGTTGTCGTCAGAGTGATTTGTTCAAAACATATATGCCATAGTTTTTTACCTCTGCATGGTGTAAATATCTTGTCCTGGAGGTACAATGTCAATCACTTGCCCACCGTCTGATGTATTATCAATAGTTATCTCATATCCACTTGTAAAATCCTCCCTTACTCCTCCTTGTTTCCCATATGTAATATCAAAAGGTGAAGGTGGCACATGTCCAAAGAAAGTCTCAAATGGGGAATTACAGTAGAAGTATGGACTAATATATTATAAGTGTGTTTTATATATACCATATTCCCATCCCACATCTCCGATGCTTTTTATTGTAACCCCTAAAGAGTTGTAGCAAAGTCATGTTGACTACTATTTTCCCATCTATCTATGGATCTAATGTTGTAGACCTATTCAAATTTATGTCTATCTTATCCCATAATGTAGTCTAGAATTCACTGAGAAATATAGTGTCCCTTTCTTAAATGATGCTCCTTGGTATTCCAAAGTGCACCCAAACCTATCCAAAGAACATGTTTTCTACTTATATCCCCCTTATGGTCTTTTTACGGGGCATGATAATTCACATCTTTCTCAACTACCACAAACATGTAATCATGTCTCTTCTTGGTTGTTGGCACATTGTCTGTGGAAATGTTTTCCTAAGGATGAGTGTGTACAAGTATGTGATGGTATAGACCTTGTTCCCTTTTACTAGACATGTTGGTATAAAAAAACATACATCCTCATATGAGCCTAGCTACATCTTCTTCCATTTTGGGCTAGTACACATACCTCTATATTTTGGCCACTTTCTTCCTTAGAAAAAATTTCCTTGCAACCTTGGAGGTGTGAGATTCTCTTATTAGTTGTGGTCGCTCGCCTCTAGGAACATATGGTTTTTTAAGCATGCAAAGTAACCCTTTATGGAGACAAAACACTAGTAGAAAAAAAATTACTGACTAAAAAAACAACTAAAAATCGCATACAAATTACTATGTTTGGTCACATGACCATCAATGATTGATTTACAATATCTTATCTATGTGACCAATTTATTGTATTTAACTTAGTTGTTAATTGGTTGTCTCAATTATATCGTCTAGTAGTATATTTAGTCGTGAACTTAGTCTTTGAACTAGTCACTAATTTCCACATTTAATGACCAAACACACAACCAAATATACTACTATGGGGTCACCCTAGGAAACAAATTAATGACCAAATAAATATGACCAAAATGTTGGTCGTGAGATATGATACTATAAATTAGCCACTAATAGTGGTCTATATGGAAATTTTAAGGGTCGTTCATAGTTATAAATTTGCCATTTCCAATAGTTATTTATCTTTTTTTTTGTAGTTTCATTTTCATTATATATATGACTAACTTAGTAGTGTATATTAATTTCACTTATTTTCATTAATAATCATTATAAATGACTAATTTATTCATTGTATATGTGTTCATTACTAATCAACATAAATGAATTAGTATGATTTTGCTACTCTATTAAAAAATATCATACAATACCCATGCTCATCTAATATGACCACACATGTGAATCATACAAAGTCTCATAAGTTGATTATAACACTAAAAGATATTAGTACAATCATAAATGATTTCAACCACAAATTTTACTATATGAAATGTTAAGTATTACAATAGGAGTTTTCAATAGAATATTGGTTGGGCTGCAATTTACACATGAAATATTGTTTAATCACTTCAAAACATTCCCATTGTGTTTCCAATGAATTGCATATATGTCTCTCCACCTTTCAAATCATTAAATGGTTTTCCTCTAAAAACTGTGTAACCGATAACAGCTACCATTCAAGAGTGCTCTAGACTAGAAGCTCCATTCTTTGTATAATCTAGGGTTGGAAGATGAATCTGATCCCTTATATCTACAATCAATAGATATTTATTTAAATATTAATAATGTGATCTCATTTTCTTTTTTAATTAAAATATCTACTAAAACTCTTATCACTATTTTAAATATGATGAGACTATAGAAATTTATTTACAACACATGGAAAAGTTCACAAAAACATTGAATACAAACAAATCACAAATAGCCAGGTAGGTCATGTGCCACAAGACGTTTTGGCACATATATCTCTACACAAATAAAAGAAAGAAGATAAAATCAACCATTTCAAAATAAAATGCCTCTAAAAATTAATACGATGAAACATATACAATCCATATAAAAAAAACAAGAAATTTCCATGCTTAATCTAAGGGTCAACATGTTAACAACCCAATTCAACTCCATGATGGAGCAGAGGCAGCCAGTTCAACAATTGAGGGAGGAGATAACATACCTTTTCCTATATCAACAAAGTCTCTGTGGCACTTTCCAAGATAGTTACCATGCAGTGATTGCTCTAGTGTCATGGAAAAACTCAACACTTTCTCCAAGGGTTGTTGTACCCACCTGAACTAATTGGACTCAATAGAAAAATTGGTGATTTTAGACAACTAATATAGTAAATTCAAAGTTATTTGTTGTAGTTTTGATTAGCCCTACAAAGTATTGTCTAATATTAGGTATATTTTATAGAATATATACCTTGAGATATGGTTGGATATATGTAACAACATTATTGTCTCACAAACCAAATAGCTTCAAACTAGCTCAAGGAAATCAAAGAAATTTTGAAGCTCAATATTTAATATGTAATCTTGTTGTGAATTTGCACAGAATTTGCTAATATAAGTATGATATATATATATATATATATATATATATATATATATATATATATATATATATATATATATATATTGGCACATATATCTCTACACAAATAAAAGAAAGAAGATAAAATCAACCATTTCAGAATAAAATGCCTCTAAAAATTAATACGATGAAACATATACAATCCATTTAAAAAAAACAAGAAATTTCCATGCTTAATTTAAGGGTCAACATGTTAACAACCCAATTCAACTCCATGATGGAGCAGAGGCAACCAGTTCAACAATTGAGGGAGGAGATAACATACCTTTTCCTATATCAACAAAGTCTCTGTGGCACTTTCCAAGATAGTTACCATGCAGTGATTACTCTAGTGTCATGGGAAAACTCAACACTTTCTCCAAGGGTTGTTGTACCCACCTGAACTAGGTGGCCTCAATAGAAAAATTGGTGATTTTAGACAACTGATGTAGTAAATTCAAAGTTATTTGTTGTAGTTTTGATTAGCCCTGCAAAGTATTGTCTAATATTAGGTATATTTTATAGAATATATACCTTGAGATATGGTTGGATATATGTAACAACACTATTGTCTCACAAACCAAATAGCTTCAAACTAGCTCAAGGAAATCAAAGAAATTTTGAAGCTCAATATTTAATATGTAATCTTGTTGTGAATTTGCACAGAATTTGCTAATATAAGTATTCTATCTATCTATATATATATATATATATATATATATATATATATATATATATATATGTATATACATACATATATATATATACACACACACACATATATGTATGTATATGTATATATGTATATACATTTATATATAGATATATATATATATATATATATATATATATATATATATATATATAAGGAATCTACATATATTGACTATCAAAATCCATCATGTCACTTATGGGAATTGAACTTAGATGGAGAGGATTCCATTCCTTCCTCCCAACCACTTGGGATAACCCCAATTGACACACACACACATATATCCTAGGAAAAGTCGGAGATCCTATTCCATCATGGATATCTATATTGTTCAATAGAAAATCATCGAAGTTCCTGAGGTTCCTCCTTTCATTGTTTATCGTGTCTTGTTGGAATCCAACAATTTGATTTTTGTTCATGCTAGTCTATGGATTCATTATCCCATGGTTACATGTTTGCATGTTTTGACAACAAGAATTTTCATGATGAGCACGTAATATGATCTTATTATGTAGCTAACCTAAAAGGCTTCAATCCTAAGGATCACATTTCTAAAATCCCTCTGTAAATGCCAATATGTTGTTCAACGGGATTTACCTATGACCTAATTGCAACTTGTTTTTCAAGGAGTCCTCTTCTTTCTCCCCTCATTCTGCTTCTTCTTCTATAGATGATGCACTTGAAAGCTATCAGTTAATGTTCAAAACATGTCTTCTATTTTTATTAATTTTTATCATTTCTATCTAGCACTTTAGCTCTTTTTCTTTTTGTGAATTTGTGTTAGGAGTTCCTTTTGTACTCCCACTATAGATTTAAAAATAAGAGTACAAAATTTTGTGAAACAAGAAATGGACGTCTAGAAAATGATAGGTGAGCTCTTCTAACCATATATTAGTAGCTAAAATATAAAATAATTTAAAGGATATAAAGTATCTCTTACTTGCATCCATAATTTACGAGCTTCAACACAAGCTCTCTAGTTATCTTCGTACTCTTCAATACAAGTTTCAACTACCATTGTTATTGGCTACAAAATTAATTAGATAAACAATGTCATTATTAAAATAAAATAGTCATGGACCAAAAACATATTTTCACACAAAAAATTATATAACTCATACAAAACAAATTTCATGAATTACTAGCATCATTTTTCAAAGGTTTTTGAGAGATATGTAGACAAATATCAAGAAAAAGTCCAAAATTAATTGAATTTGCATCTTGAATATTTCTTTATTTGTTAGTTGCAAACAAACAACATGACAAAAAAAATTCTATTTAGTAAAAATAATATCATGCTTAGAAAAACTATAACATATGTTTAGAGGGCATGGAACTCAAATAGCAAAGTTTCCTTGTATTTTGAACTGAACTACCTAAAGTACATTTATGCATGAAAGTCACTAATAATACTAAGTTAAACGTCAAATTGCACAAAAGAAATTAAACAATGACTATTTTTTTCAAAGATCTTGTCATGGAAAGTGAAACAAAATGAGATATCCATACGCAGGTCAAGGCAACAAAAGTAAATTGGTAGCTATGCATTGGGCTAGTAGTCTAATGTCTCACCATGATTTTATGTCAAACTAATCTAACCTAGTTCTTTATGGGTCATAGCTCCTATCAAATCTGGAATGGAAGAAGAAAGTAACTGTTTGAAAACTAATAATTTCCTTAGATGTAGTATTGAGTACCTCCTGCTGGCATATCTTTCTCTCCATAAAAGGTGATCCTCTATTCTAGTTCCATATTACATAATCTAAATAGTAAAAAGTTTTGTTATCAAGGAAGATGGAAAACAATCTAAAATTGGGAGTTGATGATAGATCATAGAAGAAAAGAAATTGAACCAATTGAAATATCATAGAATGTTATATAAGAATCCTTATATACCTCAAACAAAATTAGGAGTTTTGGTTTTAAATTTTCCCTTAAATCTATAACAGTGGACTTCAAATATGCTCTATAGTTGTGAATCGGGTCTAGCTCATGTGGTTTGTAGGAATGATTGTTATCCTCCCCACCTAGGTTTTATTCTCACTAGAGACATGTTGCTATAGTATTGAATCCTAAAGAATCCAAAATTTCATTTCCTAGAATACATATTATAAAAAAAATTGACAATTGGGTCTAACCTAGGTGGTTGATTGAAGGTGTGTTATTCTACTCACCCAGATTAAATTCCCACAAGTGCAATGTTTGAGCTCTTAATGAGTATATTGTTTTAACAACCTCGAACCTTGTGTTGTCAAAGCCTCAAGCTTCTGCCAAATATGGTTTACCCTAGATACCATCCTCAAAATGAGGGGAAATTCCCAATGGTTTTCCCTGGAATCTATATTTCACAGAAGAAACTAGAAAATAAAAAATAAAACTCTATATTTGTCATCATAAACCCCCCTTTATCATTAAAAATACTTGAAATTTTTTTGTCTTAGTAAGACATAGTTCTAGGGGGAGGCATTTCTACATACCTTCCTAATTCATTGACATAGGGACTATGGCATACCAGTTCTTCCAGGGTCAAGAACCACCTTACAAGCTAACTACATGGAGACTGAAGGGCCAACCAAAGACATGCACTATGTAAAGTGGCTCTCTTGATTCAAAGTAGCCAATAATTTCAGAATAAATAAAACAAATATTTGGAATTTCACAAAAATAGTTTGTGTGTTCACCTTATCTAACTCCTCAAGTCAAGCCCTTTTGATTTTAGTTATAACTTGTTGCAGATGTGTTTTGGTTTTCATTAAGAAAAAAAGAATAAAAAATGTCGCCTTGCAATTTTCATAAACAATACATATCTTCACCTAACCCGGGCTTCATAAGAAACCATGCTTTTTCAAATTAATACTTGTTGCAAAAGTTAAAAACCTATACAAATACCATAAAATTCTATCCATATGTGAGAACCCAAACTAAGTCACTCAATTTTTTTTCTCCTACGTAAATAAGTCTCTCATGCTAGGAAAGACAATCTCAAATTCTAAGCTTCCTATAGACTAAACAAAGCAACAAGTTTGGTCTAATTGTTAGCAGGAAGCCTTTGACTAACGAACGTCAATAAGTCAAACTTAAAAAACAATATTATGACTACATAAAGGATTTTGTAAGCGCAATGCTAGTTGTATATCATAATAGGGCCTGCGACTAGGATTGAATTTAGCTTGGGAACTTCAATTATAACATTTTCTTTCTCTACTTCAATATAATTGTATATTACAAGCATTATTTGTTCAAATAGATACTCCTATAAATACAAGAAACTATAGCCTCCATGCCTAGTTATTAGAAGGATTTACTAATGTCACATTAGTTCCACTTCCTTTCCATATTTCATTTATGTAACATCTCAGGTTATGGGAATGTAAGCCAAGACCCTTTAAAAACTAATATTAATTTCTTACAAAAGTCTGCTCCCATGGTTCCAAGATTAAATTTTCTAATAGATTAGACCAAAGTCTCTTTAGATTCTTCCCATCGATAGAAATAAGACTAAGACCTAGTAGAACACTTACAAATTCATCAATCATCGTATAGAAGCAGGGCGAGCAAAATAGAAAACCCGAAATTCAATAAGTTCTCCTAAATTTTCTCTGCAAATTACAAAAGGCATGAAATTCAATAAGCTCTTTTAAATTTACTCCACAAATCTATAGGTTTGGATTTTCAAACTTTATTGGACACAAACTAAGGTTGAAATCCCTACAAAATGATTATATATGGATGCAAATTTCCCCTAAGGTAAAGCCCAAGCACTTTCCCTTAGGTGAAAAGGATTCAATTGAATGAGTTGTTAATTGCACCTTCAAGCTCCTTGCTTGATGTCAACAAGGCATTAGTTCACTTGACATATAGATGGACTATCCACTAAGATTACATTATTATTTTTGTTTGCACCATAGTAGATAAGAATTTAAGTCTGGTTACAAATTTTGGGCAATTTCAATGAAATTGCTTCTTGTCAGGCCAGACACCTAAGAAAAAAGGAGCCTATTATTTTCAATGTAATACTTTAGGACATGTCTCTCAAGCACTTCTTATTAATAAAAAAATTGAAAAATAATTAAAAATAAAATAAATATTTGTAGAGAAAATTGGTATGTTCCAGATATATACAAGAAGAATCAATAATCAAAGAAGCCACTGCTCTCTCCAAAGGAGAACTCCAACTTGGTACATGTACTAGCATGTACTAGAATTCAAATATGGAAAAACATATGAACACTCTTGTTCTTCTCTTGACAGAGAAATTGTTGTTATCCATTTTTATTCTAGACTATTCTTTTATGATAGTTTCAAGGTTGGTATTAGTGTTTTAGTGAAAGTTTTAGGGTCAGTATTAGTGTTTTAGTGACAAAGAAGATTCCATGATTTCTAATGGCTTGTTGGTTTGTCTTTATGGAAAATATGGGATTTGTATGGAGGCATATTTATGATAGCATGATGTATCCTATGGGATTGAATTTTTGAGATTTTGTATAGGATCATATCAGGTTTATAGTGATCATTTTTATGTAAGATCACCCAAGAGGAGGATCTTGAAATATTTTTTTCTAAGAATAAAATTCAAATATAAAAACAAATGGCCAAAGCTTCAATAATTATTTAAGATCTTGAAAATGCAACAAGAAAATCTTAATTTAATTTTGTCCATGAATTAAATTGGGAATTAAATTATAATTCCACCTCACGACAACTTGTAATAGTTAACTAAGTTAATTTGACTTAGTTGGCTCAATTAATTCGAGTTGAGGATCTAACTAGAGTCATGTAGAGTGTATCCTATAATTAGGAGCATTGATTGAGTTTATTTTGAGTTATAATTAATTAATTCAATCTAACTAAGTTAAAGTTAGTTAAACTAGTTCCAACTAATGGAGGAACTAGTGGCAGGTCTAATAGTGTGGTGTTGCCTGCAGTGTAGTGGGGCACTGCCTACAATCTAGTGGGGTGTGTTGGGCCTATTAATTGTTCCTAAAATGGACCAACTAACTACTACACATTAATTTATCAACACGAGGTTTCGTTTTACTATTTCAAGGTCAGCAACAGTATTTGTGCAAGAGGAATGCAGATTTGACTAGTTGCTATGATCCCATTGAAAAGAAAGACTGCAATATTTAAAGAAATCGTCTCAAGATGAAATATCTAATTATCGAAAACAATTCAAATCATTAACTTCTACAGGATTCTAAAGGAAATAGAAAAACAAAACATATTGAGCAACAAGTTGTTTCATAGGGAACAACAGCTTTAGAGTAAAAAGGCAACACTACAAAATCATACTATCTAACAACAATTGAACACAAACAAAATAGTAATGTATGATAATCTACTAGGAAACAGAAGAAAGGAACATTGCCTCTTAATGGATTAACCACAACAATTCTACTTCTATAACAATTCCAATAAACCTGATTCAAGACATAACATTCAATTTAACAAATCATTAGCGAGAAATTAAAAAAAATACGCAAATGGAAATAGATGGAACAGAGAAATCAAATGCTAATTTTAATGATACAAGAGAAGATAATGTTGTTTCCAGGATCGAGCCCAAATCCAAAATCGAACTCCCTTGTGGGAAAATTAGCACAGTAAACTAAATTTGAGTAATAAATACTTACATTCAAATTGCAGGGAAGCTAGTTACAATTAATGTAATTGCAAGTCTGATCTTGTGTCAAAAAATAATATTACAACTTGAACAACCCCTTTCAATTTTCAACACCAATTTTTATATCATAACAGTAAAAGATAAAGATCAAAGAATCTAATTTTAATAATTAACGATCCTAAGAATCTAAAGATTCTCAGGATGCTCGTTTAAGTTACAAAGATCTTAATGCATTCGAAAAGAGAGTTCTAGAAGTCATCCTCAACTAATTTGTTCAAAATAGGGTGTAATAGCTTGAGGCTTATGCGATATCCTCCGACAATTCCACAAAAAAGCATCAAATATCAATGTGCCAATAGATTCATATCCAATAATGAGGATCCGTTCATTAGGAAATAGCACTTTATTGACCGAATTCATTTAGAAAATAATAAAATGATAAATGTGTATAGAATACTACTAAATTCCCTATTATACTAATTACCATAACTAAATTTCACAAAAGACTTTAGAAAATGATATGAAAACTAAGAAATAAGGCAAGGAAAATATGACAAATATGAGGCCCAACATCACCCCCCAACTGACCTTTTTGCATGACCTCATGAAAATAAATGATTAACATGTAGGACAGTCAAGGAGTAAGCTTCATAAGCTTCTTCTCCTCTATTCCTGAACCCATTTATTTTTTGGAGCTCTTCAAAATCCACTAACTTACCTACTTATGATAAGTCATAATCAGATTTATAAAATTACTGGGGACCCAGATCAAGGGGCATCGATACCCACATCCTATCTAATGGCTACCTCTTTCTAACACCAAGTGAACATAGTCTTCTATTCTAACCATAGCATACCAAAAGTTATGATAACCAAAAGGTTCTCTGTTCTTGACTTCATTAGGTGATGTTTTCCATCTTTCCTTGGCTACATGAAGAGCCACATCTCTGTTGTATTCCGAATATTCCATTCATGAGTGCAAGAGATCATACTGGGTTTGCACAAGTGTAGGAGAAACACCAAGTTTCTTTATGAAAATGTTATGATGAATTTGTGTGCAAAAGCGGTTATTAGGTTCCCCTCTAACCCAAAGATCAAGGCCATGTTCTCGCCTATGGAAGGTATGATAAGCCTTTTCCCACTTAACCCAGTTCCTAGAAAATGATATAAAATCTTGAAATTGAATATCTCCAATGAAAGGGACAAGATTTTCTTCTACCTGCTCTTCTAAAAAGAATTTATGCATATACAGCTCACACAAAAAATATTGTGTATACTCATCTTGTTTTTGAAAAATAGAAATAAAATCTAGTACATTTTTTAACTCATGTGGTTGTCCAGATTGTATTGTTTTCACTTTAAGAAACATATATCGCTCAAGAAAATATAAAGCATAATTTCGGGCTGGGGACCTACATGCCAAGGTATCTGAATAAATAGATAAAATTTCCTTTGTTTTCTTTGCAACTTTCTTAAGGCGGTCCTTTAAATCTTGGACTTCCTTTTTAGATGCTCTTAGTTGTGCATAGGTCTCATCTTCTGTTGTTGTCAATGCTTTAAATTGTTGGAGCAACTCTTGACATTCCCTCCAAGGCACAACTTTTCCCTAATATCTTGTTATGGTATGGTGTTTGTTCCTCCATAGTTTTATGCAGGACTCTAATGGAGGCTTCTACAATCAAGGGAGTATAGGGAGGAACCTCTTCCATTTGTACCCCTCTGTCATTAAAAGTAAATGGCAGATTAACCTAAATTCCTATTTCAACAAGGGTAGGAGGAATGTCCATCACCTATACCTCAGGGTCAGTCTAGGTTCCTACTTTAGCAACAACAAGAACAACGTTTTTCTAAGTGCTAGCTTCATTAAGGAAAAATACAACATCAATTTGGACTTCCATTTCCTGAGTTTCTTGCTTTATTTTAAGCATATTTACATAATATCTGTGAAATTTATTTCTACCATGTAACCAATTCTTTAGTTGTTGTACTTTTCTTTCAATTTTCTTCTTTTATTCCTTTAATTTATCAATTTCCTTATGAAATTTTCCTTTTCCTTTCTTTCTCCCAGGTTTAGTACCTATGGTCATCTGAACAAGTGATCCAAATTGGATCCTGAAAAATAATCAAAGTACCATGACTGTATCAGATCAGGACAAACTTCGAATCCAAGAGAACAGAGCGATCAGGAAAACCTATAAACAGTGGTAGTTGGCAGCCAGCATGGAACGACGAGGACCTCCGTCAAAGCATGCTGACCGAGGCCCATCAAGACTGCATAGGAGGTGAAACTGGCACCTAGGAAGCTCGGATCAGGAAAAGGAGGCAGTTTCTGATGTGCTGGGCAAAACCCCTTGAAATGGAAAGGCCCCGAAGTGCTCGATTGCATGGAAGCCAGGAAAACCGTGGGGAAAAGCACAAAAGGCTAAAGGCGGGACCCACGCTCCCAAAACTGGCGGTATATATCGGCGACACCCTTGGGCGGTAAGCGGATTTGGTTGAAACCTAGCGATTCCATTTAGCGCCTGACGCATGGCAAGCGGAGGAGAGAGAAAACCACTGCTCATCGCACGCTAATGGTCGAGCAAGTCAACCGTGCGAAATGAGCGAATGATGTTGGATTGGGAGGCTCCAGATCTAATAGCTGAGAACACGCCCAATGAAAGAACCGCATTTGACAGGGGACTAAGCCGTGATGTATAAGGATTTGAGGTCTGATTTGACTGCTGAGGTGGCAGATGAGTCATTTCCCGACGTAACCAAAGAACTGAACCAATGAGGAAGGGTTGGCACAGTTCGTTGGAAGACAAGTGGTCACTCCCTGTGAGTCGATGACCATGACGCAGAGACAGGGAATTCCAAGCGAACAACAGCAGGCGACCCGACAGAGGAAGAATAGGAATCAAACAGTCATGAGATCGTTTGGCTTTAAAGCCATGAACAGAGACACGAAAAGAGGATGTCGAGAGGAAGAACTAGAGAAAAGAAGATGAAGACAGAGAAGCAAAGAGACAGTGAAGCAAAGAGTAGAAAGACAGAAAGTCGAGCTGACCTGTACCATAAGGCAGCATCGAGCAATCCCTGAGAGAATATGTCAAGATTGAGCACCACATTGGGTTCCTTCCATTAAAGACTAGAGAGGTTAAGAGCTGGTAAGGAAAAGAGTCTATGTACTCTAGTGGCTTAGGGAATCTAAGAACCACCCTGGCAAGCAAATTCTGTTTCAGGAGACTCATATTGAGCTCCTCATTGTAATTCTCTGCTTTAAGACACAATAAAAGAAGGCCACCACTGAAAGCTGGACTGGAGATGTATCCCTGGAGGATAGGGCGAACTACTTGTTAATTTGTTGTGTTCTTGTATTTGCTTACTGTGTTTCTCTGTTGTTTTCCATTTTCCAGTGTCTGTGTATTTTGCAACCTGATCGATCTGTTGCCTAAAATAACATAGACACACACCAAAACATGATTTTTTAATACCTTCATTCAATAATTAATTAATTGAGGTCACTCAATGGTGATTTTCAGATCAACAAGACTGCCAACCAAGGTTGTTGGGGAGGAAACAAAAACTACTATTTCAGCTTCTTCAGCAATAGTTCCCTGAGTGGGTTTGAATGTTGGTAAGTTGTCAAATTCCCTTGTTGTTATACCAGTACCATATTCTAGGAGGTACTTATCATAAAAATCAATCTAAGGCTCAGCTAAAAATCCAGTGCTAACATCTCATTCTTCATCAATAAAATTTTCAAAAGACTGCGAAGTTGTTCCCTCCTGAGAGGAAGGCTCTAGTAGAGTAGCAACAGAGTCTTTAGAACATCCTTGGAATGAAACACTTTAGGATCATTATCCAAATCCAGGATAACAGTAGTTGTAGAATTGACAAGAGATGTTACAGTCAGTGAATTCAGTGAAGCCCCATGGCTGAGAAGACTATTAGAATGGACTGCAAGTTATTCTGTTGAAGTGGTCACAACTTTTTCAAAATTTGCAGTATCTAGTAAACTCTCTAGTCCTTCTAGTGCTTGGGATATTATTGTTTCTTGCTACATCTAATCTAAATTTGATACATTCTAAGTTGAATTTTCTTTTGTTAGCTGCTCAAGAGGGTTCAAAGAAATATGACCCTACTTAACAAGTCTAGTGAACCTCCTTCTTCTCTTAGGAAGCAAAGATAGAACTGATGCCATTCTCTTATCTGCTCTGTTGAGTTTCTGAGGTTTCACAATTTATACAGTTTCTCGCGAAATATTTTCTATCATGGGAGTTTCATTTAAGTTTTCCTCATTGTCTTCCTTTGGATGCTTATCACTAACTGGAATGTCCCTAGATGTTCCAAAAATTATTTCGTTTTCCATAGGAATGTCTTGACCATCGTCAGGGTTTCCAAGGAACCCTTCCCAAGCCTATTGGACTCTGACAAGACTTCGTATAACTAAAATCTTGATGAGTCCATGGTGACTTCTAACCGAAGCTTGGTCCTTGGACCTCCTTAATCTAGTAGGAGTCTCAGGCAATACTAAATTAATAAAATATGCAAAGTTCAGAGTTACCTTTTGCCTTAGGAATGCCATGAGTTTGAGATGATTCCCCTTTACCACATTGTACCTTTCATTGCATGTGATGTATCGCTGGAAAATCTCAATTATTTCCTTCCATGGATCAAGTAATAGTTTGGGTTTATACCCCTTCCCTTTTTTGATAAATTCTTCTCCAGGATTTAAGAACAGAAGGGTCACATTTTGAAGAGAGGTGTGTATCTCATACCACTTTTCTCCTTCCATCAAAAACCCTGTCACTTATGCTATTGCACTTTCACTTACTTGTACCTGTACATTTCTCACCACTGTTGTGTCATTGTCCAAACTCTTTGTGAATTCCAATGCTACCTCATTGTCGAACCCCTGTAACCGTTCAAAATACTCTATACATCTGGTTTGAATTAAGATGTTGTGTACCTTTTCTGAAACCTGTAGTTGTGTGGGTTCATGTCAGACTAAATGCCAACCTATTGTTAACTGTTCAATAGGACGTGGTCTTGCAATTTGAAACAAAAAAATTCACAATATAGAATGGTCATAATCTTGTACAAAGTATAACAATTTCGTCAACATGCAATGGTATTAAAAAATGTGAATGACAATCATCTGTCAGTCCCAACTCACCCCACCAATAAGAGTAAATTTCATCCGCTATCGTTAATCAAATTTTGACAAGATGGAATATTTGGCACGTTTGAAGGATAATGGTGTATTAATGCAGTGCAGTAAAGTGACCATCAAAAGGAAAAATAGGAATCGTGGTATATCTATGATGCATGAGGAAATGATTAAAATTTTTACAACTCGTGTGCATTAATGATAGCGTGATTTATTAAGACCCACGGAGGATGCAGACAAAATAAAGGCATGCAGAAATGTATACAAAAACTAGATGGATGGAAGTAATAGTTGTATCAAGCGCATCATTAGAGAAAAGAAGGGAGATTAATTTAGAATGTTGAATTTCCAGAGAAAAAAATATTTCTAGTATGTAGAATTATAATGAAATACTCATAAAGAACCAAACATCACCACATTCTAGGAAGGTTTTAAGAATGTCCATAATAAATTTAACGATCGTTCTTGTTTTAATTTTGAAGGAACAAAACAACCAAGCTATATTGTAATTTTTAGTTTTACTTCAATACCACATGCATGTCCTCTGCTGCCAGTAGGCGTCCATAGCCTCAATAGGGTTTCCTTTTTAACCCCTTGAGATTCTAGTGTCCCATTTACTAAAGAAATTTTATAATTTTGTTGTTATATATAAAATTTTCAAGTATTTACAGAAGGCCATTGTTCTTGCGTGGTAACTAGTTAACAACAATTCCATTCACTAGAGTTAATGAGGTGAACAAGCCAACTTTTGATGAGATCTCTTGTCCTTCGAATTAAAGGCCAAAGCCCATTACCCTAGCTTAGTGACCAAAAATGATAATGTCACTCCACTAGATCCTATGATCATGGTAGGTCGACTCGTGATGAGACCTCCTATCCTCTATTAAATTGTAATTTTCATTAATCTTAATAGATTACTTAGTAAATGGGGTGGCATGTCAACTCCTTAAGAGTTAGGGATGGTGTAAGAAGTATTATAGTAATTAATTTTCTAGCTTGCTAATTTTGTCCTAAAAAAATTATGGTCGTTTATTGTTGGAGGATTGGAATTAAAATATATTCCGTAAGTGGTGATGAAAGGAATGCAGTATAAGTATTTTTATAATTTTTCTACGATTCTAAAAAGGATTAAAAATCATGGAAATTTCAAAATTCTGATAATGATTTCTCATAAAATATTATCTAATGATAACCATAAAACAAATTTGTTTTCCACCATCATATGATGAGAAAGGTAAGAAAATGTTCCTTGCCCTAAAGAAATAAAGATATAACTAAGCTAGGAAATGATAATCGCATGTTAAAAATCAACAGTTGTATTTAAAGGAAATAACACCGTGACTAAATGATTTGAAAATCACTCTTGAGTGATCTCAGTTAAAGAATTATTGAATAAAGGTATTACATACTCATGTGCTGGTGTGTGTGTGTGTGTGTCTATGTTATTTTAGGCAACGGATCGATCAAATTGCAAAATACATAGACACTGGAAAATGGAAAACAGTAAGAAAAACACAGTAAGCAAATACAAGAACACAACAATTAATAAGGAGTTCACCCTATCCTCCAGGGCTACGTCTCCGGTCCAGCTTTCAATGGTGGCCTTCTTTTATTGTGTCTTTAAAGCAAAGACTTACAATGAGGAGCTCAAATTGAGTCTCCTGAAACAAAACAATGCCTAGTAGGGTGGTTCTTGGATCCCCCAAGCCACTAGAGTTCACAGACTCTTTTCCTTCCCAGGTCTTGACCTCTCTGGTCTTTAATGGGAGGAGCCCAATGTGGTGCTCAATTCCCGACGGATCCTCAAAGGGATTGCTTGAACCTCTCAAGCTTTCTATCTGTTCGATGCTGCCTTGTGCTGCAGGTCAGCTCAGGCCTTTGTCTTTCTGCTTCTTACTTTACTGTTTCTTCTTTTCTCTGTCTTCTTTCTCTTCTCCTCTCGGTGTCCTCTGCTCTCTGTCTATTCATGTCTTAAAGCCAATTTGTCCATGACTGTTCACTTCCTCTTCTGCGCCCATTTGATCGCCTGCTATTGTTCACTTGGAGTTCCCTGCCTCTTTGTCATCGCCAACGTCTCACAGGGAGTGGCCACTTGTTCTCTCGCAAACTGCGCCAACTCTTCCTTGTCGGTTCGGTTTTTATTTTTATTTTTTTTATTTTATTTTATTTTCAGTTACACTGTGGAATGACTCATCCGCCAACTCAGCAGTCAAATCAGATGTCAAACTTCTCTATGCCACGACTTAATCCCCTATCAAATCCGGTTCCTCCATTGGGCGCAATCTCCGTCGTCAGATCTGGAGCCCCCAAATCCTACAATATTCGCTCATTCCGCGTGGTTGACTTGCTCGACCGTTAGCGTGTGATGAGCAGCAGTTTTTTCTCTCATCCACCGGACACACATTGAACGTTAAATGGAATCGCTCGGTTTCAGCCAAATATGCTTACCGCCCAAGGGTGCCCCCGATATAACACCGGTTTTGGAGCGTAGGTCATGCCTTTCGCCTTAGCATTTTCCCCACGGTTTCCTGGCTTCCCATGCGACCGAGCGCTCAGGGCCTTTCCTTTTCAAGGGGTTTTTCCCAGCGATGCGCGATTAGCAATCACACATCAGAAATGGCCTCCATTTCCCTATCCGGGCTTCGCAAGTGCTAGTTTTGCCTCCTGTACGGACTCCATGGGCCTTGGTCAGCGCACTTTGACCGAGGTCTTCGTTGTTCCTTGTTGGCTGCAATCTGCCACTATCCAGAGGTCTTCCTGATCGCTCTGTGTTCATAAATTCAAAGTCTGTCCTGTCTTAATACAGTCATGGCACTTTCATAATCTTCATGTATCCAATTCGGATCATGACCTTCTCACTGAAAAAGCTTTTGGACCACCAAAAGTTATTTTTCAAGCATCGACCAAGTGAGGGTACAATTGCCTCACTTGTCAAATCTCTGTCCACTTTCACTGCTCAGCTTTGAACCCTTGATCCCTACTCTGAGGTACTCAACATCTCTTCTACGCGTCGTCCTCACCTTCCTATCCAAAACAATGTCTTCCTGCAATTCATTAAGATATTCAAGTAGCAGGTCATCAATAGAAGGAAATTGACTATGCTCTTCGGGATCCTCAATTAGAGAGGGTTCAAACAATCTCAAGCAATTTGCATTTAAAACTAAGTAGATGTGCATGTAAGCTGGTAGATCAAGGCGAAAAGCATTTTCACCTTCTCAAGTATCTTGAAGGGTCCATACTTGATAGGCTTTAGCTTTTTACCTTCACCTTGCATCCTGTCCTTGTCGATATACGGCCAGACTTGGTCACCAACTTGGAAACTATGCTCCATTCAATGCTTTTCATGCCTTGCCTTATATTTAGCTTGGCTCTTTTCCAGTTGTTCCTGTACTACCTGGTGGATCTCTTGGATCTGTTCAATGAACCTAGTTGCCCTGTCCACATCACTGTGTCCATCAACTTTGGTATCTTTACCAAAGACAAAATCCAAAGGAGACCTTGGTGTGAAACCAAAGCAGGTCTGAAAAGAAGATCTCTGTGTAGAAGAATGTTTTGCTCTGTTGTAAGCATGTTGCACATAACACAAATGTTCATCCCAAAGCTTAGGATGTTTGCTGCAGTATCCTCTGAGCAACTGGATCATTGTCCTGTTGACTACATTTGTCTGGCCATCAGTTTGTGGATGAAAAGCTGTGCTTTTCTTCAGTTTGGTGCCCATCAGTTCTCACAAACTTGACCAAAACTTCCCCACAAATCGGGTGTCTCGATCAGATACAATGGAAGTGGGTAATCCAAAATGAACCCATACATGTTCAAAAAATAGTTTTGCAATTTGTTCAGTTGTAATCTGTTTATTACAAGGTATCAAAATGCACATTTTACCGAACCTATCCACAATAACATATATATAATCATGACCTTTCCTAGATTTAGGCAGTCCTCCAACAAAATCCATGGAAACACTTTCCCGAGGGTGAGAAGGAACTAGTAATGGAGTGTAAAAGCCTAGTTTTCTGTTGCTGGGCTTGCTTTTAGCACACATAGTACACCCTCTTACATATCTAGAAACTGTCTTGTTCATTTTTGGCCAATAAAAAAATCTTTGCAGCTATGCAATTGTTTTACTTACCCCAAAGTGACCTGATATCAAAGAAGTGTGTGCTTCTCTAATTATCTTTACTCTCTCAGTTTGTGGAATGCATAACTTCCCACAATGGTATAAGAGTCGGTCCTTTATATGATAATCCAATTCTTCTACTCATTTGCCTTGACTTAAAGTTGCATATACATCTTTAAAGTCTATATCTTGAGCATATTGTTCAATGTAGCTTTCATGTAGCACAGAAATATGCTTAAGTATAGTAGATGCATTTATAATAGGTCTAGATAACATGTTTGCAACTTTATTGTGTATGCCCTTTTTATATCTGATGACTAAATGAAACTGTTGTAGGAAACCCATCCATCTATAGTGCCTTGATTGTTGCAACTTAGTTTGGGAGTGTAGATATTGAAGTGGTTGATGATCAATATGTATTACTATCTCTTTACCCATTAAGTAATGTTTCCACTTTTTCACACTCTAAACTAATGCATACAATTCTTTATCATATGTAGGATAGTTAACTACTACAGGATTAAAAGTCTCAGAATGATAACATATGGGTTTATCGTGCTGTGTCAACACTGCTCCCATGGCATAGTCACTGGCATCTATTTGGGTCTCAAATGGTCTTTGAAGATCAGGCAGTGCTAGTACAAGTGTTGTACTAATATTTTCTTTCAAGGTGTCGAAGGCTTTCTGCTATTTGCCTCCCCACTGAAACACCTTGTTCAATCCTATTAAAGCATGTAAGGGAGCTGCAATTAAGGAAAAGTTAGAAATGAACTTCCTCCAATATTGTGCCGCTCCTAAGAAGCTTCTAACTTCTGTAGCAGATTTGGGTTTAGGCCAGTTTACAATGACTACCACCTTAGAGGGATTTATCTTCAATTCACCACCCCCTAGTATATGACCCAAATAATTCAGATATGTTTTGCCAAATTCACATTTTGAGAGTTTAACATGAATTTTTTCTCTTTTCAAAACATCTAGTGTCTGCTTAACATGCTTTAAGTGTTCTTCCCACGTTTTGCTAAAAATCAGAATGTCATCCAGATACACAATGACAAAATCATCAAGAAAAGGTCTGAGTACATCATTCATTAATCTCATGAAAGTAGCAGGAGCATTAGTTAAGCCAAAAGGCATAACCAACCACTCATACAATCCCTTCTTTGTTTTGAAAGAAATCTTCCATGCATCTTGTTCTGCAACTCTGACCTAATGGTATCCACTGTGCAAGTCTAGCTTGGAGAAATAAATAGCTTCTTTCAATTGATCTAAAATATCATCTATGCGAGGAAGGGGATAATGATTTTTTATTGTAATCTTATTCAGTGCTCGATAATCAATGCACATTCTCCATGAGTCATCTTTCTTTCTCACCAAAACGATTGGTGAACCACATGGTGATGTGCTAGGTCTGATGAACCCTTTCTCGAGCAACTCCTGTACCTACTTCTTGATTTCAACATTCTCTAAAGCGGACAACCTCTTATACTTGTGGCTGCAATGGTTGTTTCATCTCCCGAGTCTGACCCCAAATCTTTCTGAATAGTTGTAGTAGTCTTCTTCTTCTTGCCCTCGAACTTCTTAGGTCTCAGCTCTGGATGCAGAATCCAACAATGCTCATCATAATGCCCATCCTTTTTACAATGAGTGCATGAAGCCTTGCTTTTCTGTGCAGTGTTAGCCTTCCTTGATTTCCACTTCTGCTTTATTTTCTCCTTATTCTTGCTTGCAGTGGGTTGGGATGATCCCCCAACTTTTGGACTTCCATTCTCTCCTCTAGCTTCTAGATGAGTAGCTTATACAGATACCTCATCTATACTAGTGGGATTAAACATGAGGATAGTATGCCTCATGTAGCTGTGTAGACCACCAATGTACTTCAAAAAAGTCTCAGGTGAGCCTAATGAGATTCCTAGAATCAATGCTCTCTTTCTAAATTCTTGAGTGTACCCTTGCACACTTGCTCTTTCAACTGTCAAAGAGTTTTCCAACTCATCATGGCTTGCTGCATGTAGGCTAATGGATAGAACTGCTTTTTGATTGTAGAAAAAAATCAATCCAAACAGAGATGGTCTTACCATGTCTCTTCATGTCAGCTTGGGTTCTGCCTTCCCACCAAACCAAGGCAGTGCCTCCAAGGCGTAGGCTTGCCTCCTGAATCTTGCTCTTGTCTGACTCGATATTCTGCACTCTGCAATAAACATCAATTTGTCTAATCCAATTGTCCAACTTTTCTGCATTCAACTCTCCATCATATATAGGTAGATCAAACTTAACATCTAGTTTGATCAAAGATGCTTTCTTTTTAGGGCTATCAGGAGGTGTGAGAAAGCTTTCCTCTTTCCCTTTTCCTTTTGAGTGGTCATGGGAATGTGACTCATCTTCTCCTTTGTCTTGCTTAGAGCCTGATGAATCTTCATCCTTATGTTTTCTAAAGTCCCTATACATTTCTTCTACCATGGACTTTATGGCTAGGAAACTATCTATGAATTGAGGGTCTGGCCCCATAGAACCTTCCTCTGACATTGTCTTCCGAGGATAGACTCTCTCAATTTCAAGAATAGTTTCGACCAACTCTCATTCTCCTAATTTGAGCTTTGATCTAGTTAGTATTTAACAGATAAACCAACACAAGCTTGTCTAACCTTAATAGCCTAAAGCTCTGATACCACTTGATCTAAAAATCACTCTTGAGTGATTTTAGTTAAAGAATTATTGAATAAAGGTATTACAGATTCATGTGCTGGTGTGTGTGTGTCTATGTTATTTTAGGCAATGGATCGATCAGATTGAAAAATACACAAACACTAGAAAATGGAAAACAGTAAGAGAAACACAATAAGCAAATACAAGAACACAACAATTAATAAGGAGTTCACCCTATCCTCCAGGGCTACGTCTCTGGTCCAGCTTTTTGGTGGCATTCTTTTATTGTGTCTTTAAAGTAGAGATTTACAATGAGGAGCTCAAATTGAGTCTCCTAAAACAGAATAATTCCTGGTACGGTGGTTCTTGGATCCCCCAAGCCACTAGAGTTCACAGACTATTTTCCTTCCCAGTTCTTGACCTCTCTGGTCTTTAATGGGAGGAGCCCAATGTGGTGCTCAATTCCCGACGGATACTCACAAGGATTGATTGAACCTCTCAAGCTTTTTGTCTGCTTGATGCTGCCTTATGCTACAGGTCAGCTCGGTCCTCTGTCTTTCTACTTCTTGCTTTACTGTTTCTTCTTTTCTTTGTCTTCGTTCTCTTCTCCTCTTGGTGTCCTCTTCTCTCTATCTATTCATGGCTTAAAGCCAATTTGTCCCTGACTGTTCACTTCCGCTTCCGCCCCAATCGGATTGCTTGCTGCTATTCACTTGGAGTTCCCTGCCTCTGTGTCATTGCCAACGTCTCACAGGGCGTGGCCACTTGTCCTCTCGCGAACTGCGCCAGCTCTTCCTCATTGGTTCGGTTTTTTTTCTTCAGTTACATTGTGGAATGACTCATCCGCCAACTCAGCGGCTAAATCGAACGTCAAACTTCTCTATGTTGCGGCTTAATCCCCTATCAAATCCGGTTCCTCCATCGGGCGCAATCTCCACCGTCAAATCTGGAGCCCCCAGATCCTACGATATTCGTTCATTTCGTGCGGTTGAATTGCTCGACCGTTAGTGTGCGATGAGTGGCAGTTTTCTCTCTCATTTGCCGGACACACGTCGAGCACTGAATGGAATTGCTCGGTTTCAGCCAAATCTGCTTACCGCCCAAGGGTGCCCTCGATATACCACCAGTTTTGGAGCGTGGGTCCCACCTTTCGCCTTAGCATTTTCCCCACGGTTTCCTGGCTTCCCATGTGACCGAGCGCTCGGGGCCTTTCCTTCTTGAGGGGTTTTTCCCAGCTAAGCGCTAATTGCACATCAGAAATGGCCTCCGTTTCCCGATCCGGGCTTCCCAAGTGCGAGTTTCGCCTCCTGCACGGACTCCATGGGCCTTGGTCAACACGCTTTGACCGAGGTCCTCGTTGTTCCTTGCTTACTGCAATCTGCAACTATTGAGAGGTCTTCCTGATTTCTCTGTGTTCATAAATTCGAAGTCTGTCCTATCTTAATATAGTCATGGCACTTTGATAATATTCATGGATCCAATTCGGATCACTAAAGAAACAACAACATAATGAAGGAAAAAGTGACTATGACTGAGGAAACAACAAGTGTGACTGAGGAGAAAATGATTGTGACTAAGGAAATAACAACTGTGATTGATGAAACAATAGTTGTGACTAAGGAAACAAATACTGTGATAATGTTTTTATCAATTATTTAATTATATCTATATATATATATATATATATATATATATATATATATATATATATATATATATATATATATATATATATATATATATATATATATATATATATAGATATATATATATATAGATATATATTAAGTAACACAAGAGAATTATTTACATTATGTACAAAATAAATAAAATTTCCTAAAAATATTTACCTGGTTGTGGCCGCAGGGAAATTTCCCCAGTCAGCTAGAACCTGCAACTTGGCATCATTGTCAATTCATGAAGAAAATAATCTCTCGTAAGTAGTTGATGGTACAAATTAAGATGATGTCCATTGGAAAGGAATGAAATGTCAACATTGTCAATTGTAGTAAGGATTATTGTCCCATTGTCATAAACTTCAATAATTTCGTAAGGGCCAAGCCACCTCCTTTGAAGTTTACCTAAAAAATATTGGAATCTCGAGTCATATAACAACGCACAGTATCCTTTCTGATTTTTTTTTTCTTTTTTAATAAACCTTTCATGCCATTTAGCCCTCTGCTGTTGAATTATGGCAGTACATTGTAAATCCAGAAGACACATTTCATCTAGTTCATTGAGTTTTTGTAAGCGATGTGTTTGTGCTTCTATGAGGTCCAATTCAACTTCCTTGGCAATTTTGAGAGTCTTAACTTCGAATTCAATTGGAAAAATGGTTTCCTTACCAAAAACGAGCTGATAAGGTGAATAGCCAATGGTATTGCGCTAGGTTGTCCGATAGGCCCATAAGGCTTCTAGAAGCTTGGCAACCTAGTCTCAACGATTTATAGATATTGTTTTAGTTAAAATCACCTATAAGACTTTATTAGTGCTTTCCACCTACCCATTTGCTTACAGATGGTAAGGAGAAGTGACTCTATGTTTAACATGGTAATTTTACAGCGTGGTTGAAATTTTATGAGTAGTGAACTATGATCCCCCATATGTTACAAGCTCCCAAGGCAGCCCATATCGAACAAATAGTTCAAACAAAAAATTGATGATTTCTTCTTTTGTGGCCCTTGGGAGTGCTACTGCTTCCACCCATTTGGTAACATAATATGTATAGACCAGAATGTAGGCTTTCTAATTTGAAGACGGATTAAAGGGGCCTACAAAGTCCATTGCCCATCTTTCAAACGATTCTAATAACATTTATGGATGGAGGGGAATTTCGTCAAAATGAATGGGATGAGCAATCCTTTGATAGCTATCATATCTCTGGACATATTTCTTTGCATATTTAAATATTGTGGGCCAAAAATATCCCATCTATAATACCTTGTGTCCTGTTCTTTGATCAGCAAAGTGACTCCCACAGGGCTCATCATGATAGGCCTTGAGGATATCATATATTTCATGTTCTCTGACACATATTCGAATTTGAAGACTAGCCCCTGTATGAAAAAGGTAATCGTCTATCCACTAAAAGCATGCATTGTGTTGGATAATAAGATTATTTTCTCGAGATGACAAATGTGATGGTAATTTTATGGTTGACAGATAATTTTGTACATCAACATACCAAGGTGTTTTGACAGTTACAAAAAACAAATGTTCATCTGGGAATTGGTCTTCAACTGGGGAAGAATCAACTATAGCTGGAACTCTTGACAAAAATTCTGCAACAAGGTTTTCTTTTCCTGGCCGATATTTTATGGTAATATCAAACTCCTAAAAAAAAAAAACTAGCGAGTTATTCTATATGAGTAACATGTTTGTTAGCTAAATAACGAATGGCATAATGATCAGTGTACAAAAAAACTGGATATCCTATTATGTAATGGCGAAATTTATTTATGGCATAAATAAAAGCTTTTTTTTATGTCATAGTATAATTCAATTCAGTCAGTGTAAGGTTCTTTCTAATGTAATAAATGGCATAAGGCTTTTTATCCTCTTCTTGTTCGAGGACTGCTCCTATCGCTGTATCTGATGCATCTGAGGATATATGAAATGGTAAATTCCAGTTTTGTCCTCGCAACACAGGAGTTGTTGAGACCATCCTCTTCAAATATGCAAAAGTAATATCACATTTATCAGTCCATTCAAATTCCACATGTCCAGTCAATACATACAGAGGTGTTGAGATTTTTGAAAATTTTTCTATAAAACAACGATAATAACTAGCATAACCAAGGAAACTATGTACCTTTGTCTACGTTCCAGTAGGAAGTTTAAGAATTACCTCGATCTTAGTTGTGTCTACCCAAATTCCTGTAGTAGAAATAAAATGTTCCAAGACTATGCCCTCTTTCATCATCATATGACATTTTTCATCACTGAGGCACAACCTAGTAGCTATACATCGTGCAAGAAATTTCTCAAGATTATGCAAGGCTTGGTCAAATTCATTACCGTAAGGGTTAAAATCATCCATATATAGTTCAAGTCCCTCACTAATCAAGTCAGAAAAAATACCGAGAATTTCCCTTTGAAATGTGGCTGGTGCATTACACAACTCAAATGGTAAGACTCTACAAGAAAATGTTCCCCATGGATAGGTGAACGTAGTTTTGTCTTGATCTTCAGAGGCAATTTGTGTTTGATTATATCCACTAAACCCATCTAGGAAAGAGAAATATTTCTTTCCAGCAATCTTGATCCACAAATGAAAGGGGAAAATGATCCTTCTACATGGCTTTATTTAATTCTCTATAGTCGACACAAATTATCCATTTGCCATTTTTTTGGGGACTACCTCTAGTGGTGAAACCCACTGACTATCGGAAATAGGATATATAAAATTATCATCAATAAGTTTTTGAAGTTCTCGTTTTACTATATCTCTGAGCTTTGAATTTAGTATTCTTTTCGGTTGACAAATTTCTTGGGCATATTTCTCAATATAAATATGATGTGTACACGGTTGTGGATTGATTCCCTTCATATTTGAATATTCCCAAGAAAAATCCTGTTTGCATATTTGAAGAATTTGGATCAACCTTTAATGCTGGAAGTTATTGAGGTGGGTGTTAATATTTAGGGTCTTTCCAAGCTCAATTTCAATAGGAATACTATTGTGAACTACAACCACAGATGTATTTAGCATTCAAGTCATCTAATGGATCTCCTTGGGCTTCATTATCAAGCAAAACTTTCAATATTTGACAAGTTGGGTTCCCAATAATGGAAGGTTGATTAATGAATCCATTAAATACATCATCCTTAGTCTTTTCTTTTTAATATAAGGTCTTTGTCAATAGTGAGAGGAGAGCGTAAATTACCTTCCTAATATTCGGGTGGGGAACATCTAAAATCATCAGTCGATATGTTGGGTTTAGCGGGAGGGTATAAAATGAGATTCTTGATGGCTGGTCCTTTAGCAATAGTCATACTTCCAGTTCAACACCCTATGTATGCATTTGCAATGACAAGCCATGGTATTCCTAATATCAAACGGTGTCCTTCTAGTTTATTTCTAGGATTGAGGAACAAAAAATCTACTCGGTATTCCCAGGAATCTTCAGAAACAATGACGTCGTCTAAAGTTCCCTTTGGTTTTACAATAGATATGTTAGCGAGTTCCAACATAGTTGGATTCAGTTTAAATCCAATTATTCTGAGGAGTCCACAAGTTTCAAGTGTTATAATATTTATGGCCACTCCCAAGTCCACCAAAGTATTTGGAAAATTATATCCTTGAATCTAGATAGCAACTACAAGGTTTCCAGGGTCATCATATTTAATGGGTATTTGTATCCCCAAGATGAGATCAAAGAGTTTCCCTAAAACATGGATTGTAGGAGGGTCTTTTTATTTCCTACCAGGCTTATTAACACATAATTCTTTAGTGGTTTTAGCATAAATTGATATTTCTCTAATGGCATGTAGGAGAGGAATTTTGATATATACATTTTGTAATTCCCATAAGAGGTCAAAATAAGGATGTCTACGTGATTTTACTATGACTAATCTCTCAGGGAATAGAGGGGAAGTATTTGTAATCTCAATGGGTTCATGTTTTTTAATTGGTTTGTTGGAAAACTCTACTTCAGTAATGATTATGGAAGGATGGGAATGTTATGTCGAAGACTCCTCCTTAGCATTTTTATCATTTTATGATTGCTCTTGATTTTTTTAGTGATCTTTTCGAAAGATGGTTCTTCCAAATATTAGATGTAGTTCATTGCATTCCAAAGAAGAAGGGCAATCTGAAGTTTCCATAATTTCAAAAAAATGCGCAGGTATATTATTTGGATTCAGATTTGGCTGTGTAGGGAACTGAGGTCAAAGTGGAGGTGGAGTGTTTGGAGGCAATTGAAGTGGATGTTGTGCTGGTGGTTGATTTTGTGGTTGAGACATCACTCCCATTGATTTATTAATCGGTCTAGTGGGGTGTTTCCAATTCTATTGCCACATTGGCCGTTGAGTAGGTTGGTTTGTCCATTGTGGAGGATACAAATTATTTGATGTATTTTTCCATGAAGTTGTGGAATATTGTTGATTCGACCAAGAGGGACCAGGGAATGACTTATTTGTCTAGGGTTGTAAATTGTATGGCTATGACTACCAGTTAGTAGGAGAATGTTTTTGGCCCTTCCAATTTGATCCAGTAAATTGTTGTTGAGAAAATTTTCTAGAAGAAAACATAGAAGGGTCATGTGGCATATGTGATGGGTGATTCTGCCATTGTCGTCGTTGTGCCAGAAAATATGTTGGTTTTATCTCTTCTTCAGCTTCCTTAAATACAACCTTCAACCCAGGAAGTGAAGGGAAATGATCAATCAAATGATTTTTGGTGCAAATGGAACATATCTCAACTATATCCAACATACCTTCCTTGCAACTATGCTTCTTTGAAAAATGAGGACATAAAATAGCCAATGCCTATTCTGCTTCAACATGTTTCTGTTTTACTTGTAAAAAATCTAACTGTTTTTTTAGGGTACTTAAAATATTAGTTTCAAATTCTTCTAAAATATTACCGATCTATGTTCGTGTAACTCCTCCTACAATTCTGTTGGATCTACTGAGAGGATCGTGAGTTCCAGGCTTGGTTCTTGTACTTCCTCGGGAACACCTCATACACAGTTTCACAATGTCATCATATTCTTCTTTAGAAATGTCACCCTACCCCATTAAATTAAGCATTTCTATCCATTCATCTTTCATACCTCTAATCAACGTAGTTTTTAACACATCCTTGGGTAGAGTAGTATATGGTGATCTTTGTAAATTATATTGAAATATTTCAACATATTCTTCCAAGGTTTCATCTTCTTTTGACATCATCTGAAATATTTCTTCCCATAGATCCATAGACAGACAATAATCTAGGTAATTAGTAAGGAAAATTTCTTTCATTTGATCCCATGAGGTTATAGTACCACCCTAGAGTCCCATGAACTTTCGTAATGTTGCTCCCTTTAAGGTAGAAGGAAAAAACTCTAATTTTTTGGGGTCAATAGTATAATCATATCCTCAGCATAAAACATCAAACTCAAAAAAAAAAATGCATTGGGATCTTCAAAATCCATATCATGGAAATTTGGAAGGTTCTGCAATGGGATAACCTTCATTGGTGCATTAGCCCGCGGATCAAGAATAGGATATTCTATGGTTTAAGTTTGTGTTCATGTTACTGCATTCACCATTTGGTTAAATATCTCCTAGTAATCTTCAAGAATCTCGTAATCAGGTCATACTATCTAGAAAGTAATATGCCAACGAGGTTCTGGACCTTGAACAAGTCTCACAAGACTACTCAGATCATGAACTTTGGTTTCTATCCTTACAATGGGTGTTGTAGGGAATTCTTGCTTAGAAGGTTATGGCAATGGTTTTCTCATCTCACCTCCCCTCTCCCTTAAATTGCAAGAGTGCCCCTCACTCTTAATAGAAGGGCTACCTAATAGATATGTCTTGGAATCTTTGCTCAGATCCTACAATTTTATCATCAATATTTGTGTTAGCTATAGTAGATTACCTTGTTACTCAAGTGGAAACAATAGTGGAACCCTTCCCAGATAGTACTCGGGGACCTACTGACACTTGAGATTCTGATTTGAAAATGTTTTCATCTACAAAAGTCTTCCAAGGCCAACTTGACCTTAGGTTTTGGTGGTTTTTTGGGTGGATTTATGATCTATATCTATCTGGTTCCTAGTCCTAGGCTTCTTTCTAGTCATACACAATAGATGATCTAAACGTATTAGCTGGGGGTAGGAAATGACACAAGCTTTTTACTTGAGTGCATGCGCATGTTGTTACCTTTAGTCTTTAGTACCCATTCCTCAGGGATACAACTAGCACTCTCTACGAAAACCTCCTGGGCAATGATGACAAAATATTGGGCCAATTAATAATTCTTGAAAAAGACCAACTAACTCGTACACATTAATTTATCAACCCGAGGTTTCGTTTACTATTTCAAGGTTATCGACATTGTTTGTGTAAGAGGAATTTGGATATGACTAGATGCTATGATCCTATTGAAAAGAAAGACTACAATATTTAAATAAATTGACTCAAGATGCAATATCTAATTATTGCAAACTATTCAAATCATTAACTTCTACAGGCTTCTAAAGGAAACATCAAAAGAAAACATACTGAGAAGCAAGTTGTTTCTTAGGGAACAACAACTACAGAGTAAAAGGACAACACTACAAAATCATACTATCTAATAACAATTGAACAAATGAAATAGAAATCTATGATAATCTACAAGAAACAGAAGAAAGGAACACTGCCTCTTAATGGATTAACCACAACAATTCTACTCTATAATAATTCCAATAAACTTGATTCAAGACAAAGCATTCAATTTAACAAATTAGTAGTGAGAAATTAAAAACAATTACGCAAATGGAAATAGTTGGAACAAAGAAATCAAACGCTAATTTTAATGATACAAGAGAAGACAACGTTGTTTCCAGGATCAGGCCCAAATTCGGAATCGAACTGCCTTGTGGGAAAATCAACACAGTAAACTAAATATGAGTAATAAATACTTCCATTCAAATTGCAGAGAAACCAATTACAATTAATGTAATCGCAAGTCTAAACTTGTGTCAAAAAATAATATTACAACTTGAACAACCCCTTTTGAGGTTCAACACCAGTTTTTATATCGTAACAGTAAAATATAAATATCAGAGAATCTATTTTTAATAATGAGTGATCCTAAGAATCTAAATATTCTCAGGATGCTCATTTAAGTTACAAAGATCTTAATGCGTCCAAAAAGCCACGTCAAGAGGTCATCCTCAACTAATTCGTTCCAAACAGGGTGTAACAACTTGAGGCTTACGTAATATCCTTTGACCATTCTAGGAAACAACATCAAATATCAATGTGTCAATAGATTCATGTCCAATAATGAGGATCCATTCGTTAGGAAATAACACTTTATTGATTGAATTCATTCAGAAAATAATAAAATGATAAATGTGTATAGAATACTACTAAAGTCCCTACTATACTAATTACCATAAATTAATTTCACAAAAGAATTTAGAAAATGATATGAAAACTAAGAAGTAAGGAAAGGAAAATATGATAGATATAAGGCCCAATAGGGTGTTTCTTGTAGTCAAGTGTGGTACTTCTTGAAGTGAAGTGTGGTGATGCCTGAATTGTAGTGTGGTGCTACTTGCAGTGATCAACCAACAAACTGAAGATTCACTCCTAATTAACTCATGCATGTCATATTAGAGAAAGACCTAGTCGATATTGGAGTTCAAGGACAATGTACTATCATCTATATAATCATCTGAATTGTAAAGTTGAGGTGCATGCAGTCATAGGAAGGCCTATGAGGATTGCGTAATTCATAATTGAGGAATTTCCCAATTAAATAGGGGTTAATTACTTGAGGAACAACACAAGGAAATAGGGACTTGGGAAAGCATAAAATTGGTTAAGTATTAGCCAAGGCTTGTCTAGGAAGCAGTGAGACAGATAGAGATAGTACAAAGGTTGCTCGATCTCTAGAAAAGCATTGTAATATTCTCATATTTTTTTACTCATGCAATATACATATAGCAGGGGTTTTTAGATATGGATTTCCCTAGGAAATCATTGTGTTATGTGTTGATTGAATAATTTTTCTTGTATGCTTCATGATTTTGTGATCGTTTAATTGTTTTTGTTGATGAGTAGAGTAGATTCAAGTCCATTGTTTTAGCATATTACAATTAGAAGTTTGATTCTACAAGGAATTTCTACATGGTATCACAGATGAAATCATTATAGAAGAGGAGAATATGAGGTTTTATTTTGTAGATGAAATCAAATTTGCAATATCATACTTCATATCCAACAAGATGTCATTCTATAGATTGAGACTCAAATATTCCCTTAAGGCTAGTTTGAACTATATTTCTTGGAAGGACAAGATGGAGGTAGTGTTGGAAGACAACGTGCTTAAGGAATTCATAGAAAAATATATTCCTAAGCCTCCAATAGCCAATGTTTACGATCTGCAAGAGTGGAGAAAATGTGTGGCAAAGGAAAGAAGGATTATCCTAGAAGGAGTTTGAGATCATATTGTCTTGAACCTCCACAGTAAGGAGACTCCATATGCAATGTGGAAGGATTTGATAGACTTGTTTCAAAATAGAAGTGACCACAAGAAGCTAGCACTAAAGGACATGCTCAGAAAAATCAAGATGGAGAAGGGAGACACAATACTGAAGTACTTGACCAAGGTCACCCAATTTCAGGATGAGCTTGGAAGTGTCAATGTTACATTTTTTTAAAGATGATCTAGTGAGCCTAGCATTTCTAGGCCTTCCCAAGAGCTGGCACAATGACCAGGACTCAGTTAATGTGAGGGAGAAGCTACCTAAGTGGGAGTGTTTGTGGTCCGACTTGGTGCAATAAGAGATTTAGGGAAACACCAGAGATGGATCCTCATCCAATCATGATGATAAGGATAACTATGCCTTAGTTGGAAAGGCAGAGAAAGGGAAGGGTAATTCATTCCATTCAAAATATGACTCCAATCAAGGTGGAAAGAAAAAGGACATGTCGAAGTTTAATTTTTTTCACTGTCACGAGCTGGGACACTATGCCATGAAGTGTCCACACATGAAGGTTAGTAAGAAGCCCTCAGGAGGAGTGGAAGGTGAAGCTCTTGCTTCACAATTCAAGCTAGAATTCACCCTCATCACTTGCATGGTGACATCTATGATGGGTAGTGTGTGGTACCTAGATAGTGGTGCCTCATTCCATATGACCAGAAAAAAATATTTCTTTAGTGACTTGGAGAAGAAGGACCTCTAGATGCACATTGAAATGGGAGATGATGGGAGGTATAATGCAACTAAGATCAGTAATGTTACCTTCTAGAGGGATTCTTCTTCTCCTATCAAATTAAATGATGTCATGTATGTTCTAGTTTTGAAGAAGAATTTGGTTTCAGTTTCCATGTTGGAGGACCATGGCTATGATGTGATATTTAGAAAGGGAAAGGATTTCCTCTGTCACATAGCCTCAAGACAAGTGAAGTGGATCAAGGTTCTAGTGAAGAACCTCTACAAATTGGATGTACAATACCGTGTTTCTTTGATCAAAAAAGAAAAGAAGGTGAAGATTCAAGGCATCAATGAGTTGTGGCATAGAAGATTGGGTGACTTGCAGCACAAATCTTTGAAGATCATGCAAAAAAATTCTACAGGACTTCCCAAGGGTACACTAGAGAAAATAGAAACATGCAAATGGTGTAAATTGAGGAAGTACACCAAAGATACCTTTCATGATAAACATAGTCAAGCGCAACCGATCCTTGAAACATTTCACTTAGATGTGTGTGGACTGTTCTTGACAGCCTCCATGGCCAACCACAAGTATTATATAATATTTGTAGATGATTTTTCTTGTAAGCTCTGGATTTTCTTCATGTAGAAGAAAGATCATACATTAGCTAAATTTTTTGAATTTAAAGCACTTGTCAAGAAAGATATTGGAAGGAAATTTAAATCTCTCATGAGCGATAACGGTGGAGAATATGTGTCGAATGAATTCAAGAAATTCTATGCATCAGAATGCATATGACAAGAGTTAATAACACCACATAACCCACAGTAGAATGGGGTGGCTGAAAGGAATAGCATAAGTATTGTGGGAGTTACATGGGCGATGTGACATGATTAGGTCCTATCGTTGCACTTGTGTGATGAAGCATGCATCATTGTTGTTTATGTGCAAAATCGAAGTCCTCATTGAATTATCGGGATGAGTACACTAGAAGAAGGTTTTTAAGGTAAGAACCCAGATGTGACACACATCAAGATCTTTGGTTTGTCAGTCTAGTGTCGTGTTATCAAGGATGCACGGAAAAATATAGATCCAACATCTAAGTTGTGCATATTTGTGGGGTACACTGATACACCTCACAACTTTAGGGTGTACCTTCCATCTCACATAATGACAATGGTTCGTAGAGATGTGAAATTGAATGAAGAGAAGGCCATGAGATGTTCCCTTGAGAGGAAACTTTAGTTGCATGGAGAAGAGGAGATTTTAGCTCCTAAGGAAGAACCTCAAGATGATGTGGAGCTACCACATGTAGAGGAGAAGAGAGTGGAAGCACCCACTCATGCAGAGACTTTCAGATATGGAAGGAAACACATCAGAGAGGATGATAGATTGATGCATGATGATAGAGAGAATGTGGGTGCACCCACATCATAGTGTAGGTAGAGGAGGTCACCATATCGGTACATTGGCTACATGGCTCTGATGAGTGAGAGTGTAGAGGTTGAACCATCCTCATTTGAGGAAGAAGTGCAACAACCAGTATGGGTTGATGCCATGGTTAAGGAGTATGACTCCATTATCAGAAATAGTGTTTCAAAAGTGGTCCCAAGACCAGTAGACAAGTTAGTGGTGAGTTCCATATGGATTTACAAGATAAAGCAAGCAGCAAATGGGAGTGTGGAGAAACACAAGGCCATATTTGTGGCTAAAGGGTTCTCTCAAGTGAAGGGAATCGATTACGAAGAGACCTTTACTCTAGTAGCAAGGTACTTCTTAATAAAATCTATTCTAACACTTTCAGCGCAGATGGGATGGAAGAGACATCAGATGGATGTGAAGACAACATTGATTAATGATATCATTGAGGAAGAAGTGTATATTGAGCAGCCGGAAGGATTTGATACCTTCAACAGAGATTTGCATGTGTGCAAACTCCAGTGAGCATTGTATGGACTAAAATAAGCACTTCGTGCATAGTACGCTAGGATTGACATACATTTCACCGAGTTGGGATTCCCCAAAAGTGAAGCAAATGCAAAACTTTATCATATTGTGGCTAAAGGTAAATTGTTGATTATAGTATTATATGTCAATGAGTTGATTTAAACAAGTGATGAGAAGATGATAAAATCTTGCAAAGAGGATATTGCAAGAGAATACGAGATGGACCTGGGTTCATGCATTATTTCCTTGCTATGGAAGTATGGAAAGGAGACGGGGAATTGTTTATCTCTTAGGGAAAGTATGCCAACGAGATATTAAAGAAGTTCCACATGGAGAGCAGAAAACCCATGGAGACTCCTCTAGCAGATAATTGGAGGAAGGAAGATGTTACTTCAGGTGAGGTAGTGGATGCTATTATTTATAGGCAGCTTGTGGTTTCACTTATGTATTTTGTGAACACACAATTGGATATATGTTTTGTTGTTAACCAACTTAGTCAAGCCATGGTTAAGCCAACCAAACTCTATTGGAAGGAAGCTAAACATGTGTTGAGATACCTCAGAGGTAGCACTCAGCTTGGTCTTTGGTACAAACATACAAACAAAATGAAGCTTCAAGGCTTCACAAATGCATATTGGGCAGGGAGTCCATTTGACAGTAAGAGCACATCAGGGGAAAAATTCAGTATTAGGTCAGCAATAGTTTCTTGGTACAAAAGGAAGTAGAGATCAGTGTCACATGGCTAGTAGTCAAGCATCTTGTGAGGCTATCTGGATGAGGAATATCCTTGTTGGGTTATTTGGTCAACAGATGGATCCTACAGTGATTTATTGTGACAATTATAGTTGTATCAAACTCTCTAAGAATCCATTTTTTCATGATCGGTCCAAGCATATTGACATCTGATATCACCATGTACGAGATTGTGTGCAAAGGAGAATCATGTTGTTAGAGTACATTCCCACAGAGGAACAAGATGCAGATATTTTGACAAAGACATTGTCGAGATGTAAATTCAAGTTTCACAGAGGCGGGATCGGGATAGCAGATAATCCCTTTCTTGTTGAGATGGAGCATTGAAAATGCAACAAGAAAATCCTAATTTAATTTTGTCCTTGGATTAAATTGGGAATAAAATTGTATTCCACATCTCATGACAAATTGTAATAGTTAACAAAGTTAATTTGACTTAGTTTGGTCAGTCAATTTGAGTTGATGTTGTCTGCTACAATTAGGAGCACTGATTGAGTTTATTTTGAGTTATAATTAACTAATTCAGTCTAACTGAGTTAAATTCAGTTAAACTAGTTCCAATTGATGGAGGAACTAGTGGGAGGTCTAGTAGTGTGGTGTTGCCTACAGTTTAGTGGGGTGTTGCCTACAATCCAGTGGGGTGTTTCCTACAGTCAAGTGTGGTGTTTTCTGAAGTATAGTGTGGTACTGCCTAAAGTGTAGTGTGGTGCTTCCTACAGTGATCATCCAATAAATTGAATATTCACTTATAATTAACTCATGCATGTCATATCAAAGAAATACCCAGTTGAGATTGGAGTTCAGGGACAATGTACTATTATTTGTATAATCATCTAAATTGTATAGCTGGTGCATGTGGTCAGAGGAAGGCCTATGAGGATTTCATAGTTCATAATTGAGGAATTTCCCAATTAAATAGGGGCTAATTCCATGAGGAAAAATGCAAGGAAATAGGGACTTGGGCAAGCAGAAAATTAGTTAAGTATTAGCCAAGGCTTGTCTAGGAAGTAGTGAGATAGATAGAGATAGTGCAGAGGATGCTCAAGCTTGAGCAAAGCATTGTAATATTCTCATATTTTCTAAATAATGAAATAGACAAATAGTAGGGGATTTTAGCTATGTCTTTCCCCAGGAAATAATTGTATTATGTTTTGATTGAATTCTTACTCTTGTATGCTTTTTTATTTTATGCCCATTTAATTGTTTCCACTAATGAGTAGAGTAGATTCAAGTCTATTGTTTTAGCATATTACAATTAGCAATTTGAATCTATAAGGAATTTCTACATAACATAGTCAAGTGGTTCTACTTATGTAAAGAAGGGTGTTATGAGTATTTAAATCAAATCATTTTCATCTCTAGAACATTAATTCAAAGTCTTCAAAAGATATGCTACCACATTAGTACTGCTAACAATGTGCATTCGAGACCAAGTCGAAGCCTATAGATGCAACATATCTCTCTGAAGAAAAATGTAAAAATACATCTATTGATGATTGAAATGGGTAAATACAATAAATCAGAGACTAAGAATATGGTACTAACAAGGGACATAGAGTGCATGGAACATATTAATGTAAGTATTTTGTGGTTGACAGATGAAAAATGAGTTTTATGCAAAATAAATTCAGAAATTTTGGGGAAAATGTTGATGAAACCATACCTTTGAGGTGTTGCAAATTTTTCAGTTCACATATTTGAAGTATGCTTAGTGTTAGGTACAAAATCTTGTATTTTTGCAAGATTTTGTACCGCTCTCAATAGAGTATGGTTAGTGTTAGGTACTCTATTGAGAGCCATCAATCCAAGAAAGGGGAATTCAAACCATCAAGAATAAGTAACAGAATGCAAGGCCCTTTACCACTGAGTGGCTCGTCGCATGTTTCCACTAAAAAATTCTTAAAGGACGAAGTCTCTCAAAGAGTGGTGAGTGACTCCATCAACTGATGGGCCCAATAGACAGATAGTTTCCCATTCATTGCATATCATCACCACTCTACCTCCGACCTAGAAGTGTTGAAGAGTTGAGGAGTGGTGACAGGCAGGCGGCAGTCTCATTGACTAATGGACTGATGGAAGGTTTCATGTCACTTGTTTTATCACTTGTTGGAGCCACGAAGAAGGTGTGTAGTAGAGGAGTATCAAGGACCCATTGAGGAAACTGAGAGCTGACATAAATTCAAAATGATGTCTTTCAAACCGCTGGGAATACATTTCGTGTGGTGAACTTGGGACAGAGAGGCCATCAAGGTCGAAAATGAAGCTAGATATGAGGGCATTATTAGTGCCAACAAAGGAGTTGGAAGCCTGTCAAATAATGGGCTTGAAAGATGGAAATCAGATTGTCAATTGTCATCACTACCACCACCCATAGGGGGATTTTTGAGGTAATGTGGAAGTGTAGGGCAAGGGAGTGTACGAATTCCCATCAAGTAACTGACTGATATGCAAACAATTCTCCATCAAGTGTTTTCTCATTGTTAGACGGGGGCATTGAAACAAGCACTAAGCACCAAGTCACGTGGAGGTAGGATTAGCACTAGGAGTTTGTGGAAGTTGAAGAGTGAAGCATTAATTGTATTAAAAGCATTTATTAAGTTACCGATTCATGAATTAGAACCTACAGGAATTCCTACAATTATAGGATATCAACAAAAGCAAAATTCCCATAAATCTTCCAAGCTCTATGGGGTTCCATGTCATCCAATCTAATTATGACACTTAGAATACATCAAAATTTTCATAATTACCTATTCAACCTCCTTATAGTTGATCAAAACCCTCAAGTCAACAACTAGTCAACATATTTTATCTGCTCAACAATTCCTGTAGTAAGTTAAGGAAATCACCAAAATTTTCTCCATCAATTGGAATTTGAGTAGATGGACCTAGAAATTCGTATATGATTTATGGAATATCAAGGAGAACTATATAAGATCACTACTTTTCCTTTGTAGATATTTTATTTGTGCTTTAGATGCTTAACTAACCCCATGTTTAGGTAAAGTTGGTTCCACTTTGATAATTTTTGGATAAAATAGGTGAATGAAGGAGAAATAGAGTTAGTAATGTGTTTTCACTCATTATCTCTAAACAAGATTACTATTTTGTACTAAGTTTGTGAACTGCGTTAATACAAGAAGACTTTTCTGATATGGTGTACAATTTCCTCTAGTTCCTTAGTGTCTTTCCTGACACAATATCCCAAGAGGGCCCCTTGGTATGTGTTGTAATGATTTTTGTTTTGTATTTTATTAGTTTCAGTATGTTTTGAGTCAATTTGACTTATTATTTCTGTTATATATATCCAAAGATGTACATGCTCCTTTTTAGTTTAATTCTACAGTTTCCTCTCATTTCGAATAGAATTCCTATAATTTCCTATAGATTTTGAATTTCCTATAATATATACTTTGCTTTCCTGTAACGAAATAATTTTGATAATAAAACATTGGTTAGGAAATAAGATTTGGTTAGACTCATTTTCCTCATTAGTTATTGTCATGCCTTAAAGTTACTTGTCAAAATTAGTTAAAATTTGTATACCTTATGTAATAATTACAATGATAGATTAAAGGAATTTGCATTTTATATTGGAAGTATTTATCATTGGATTCGAGTGAATTTGTTTATCGGCCTCACAATGCTAGTTTTTCTAAAGGTTTATTTTCCATCATATTTTATAGGCCACTTTGCCTAAAGAAACATATTTTTAGAAAGAACATTTAGTGTGATTATGTACTGTGTCTCTCTAAATCTGGAATTTTACCTTAACTGGGTCAACAATTGGACTTAAAGTCACTGAAATAATTTTTCAGCTTGAATCAACTTTGATATTTACATGTACTAGTTTGTGTTTTATTTTTGAATAAGAAAACACCTAGTAGCTAGCTTGCACATATAGTGTTTCACCTCGCAGTTTACCTACCTTGGTTTGACAAACAAATGTTAAAGCATTCATCCCACTTTATGACTTTTATTTTTGGCATTGTTTCCGGGGAGGTGTAAAAGAACTGGTGCATAAGAATTTGGCTTGTTCTGTTGAAAATGAAAAACACAAAAACATTTATAAATTCTTTTCATTCTTCCTTATAGTATAACAATTTATAATATGGGGAGTAGGAATATAATATGGTAGGTAAGAACCCACACCACCACCATAGTGTGACCTACAAAGCCTAATTTATTACTATATGTATAGATTAATAGATAGTACATGAAAATTTATTCGAGCATTATTAGGTAGAGGTAGAATTGAAAGAAACTTAGATAAAAAAAATCCCACATATACTAACTTCACTGCAAGAGAAGTAAGGGAATTTGATGGTTCAGTGGAAGCACAAAAAGGATCAAATACATCAAGTGATACATCAGAGATCCAATTAAAACTACATCCTAACTTTTATCCTAAAAGGTGAACCACACAATACACTATATTTTGGAATGAAGATATGACAGATGAAGAAAAAGGATATAATAAAGGATGAGGTGAAGGTGGAAGACATAGAAATGGAGTAGAAAGTGGAGGAGGATGAATAAATGGACAACCACCAGAAGGTGGAGAAAATGATAGGGAAACAACATTTGGATTTCCTATTGTGGAAATTCTAGGGGCTAAAGTTATAATGAAAAAAATCTCATCTGTTTTGCCAACATTTTATGGTAGGGTAACTGAAGACTCCTTTCTATTTTAATTTTATATTCTATGCCACAAATATGCTTATAATATTGATGCATATAAATAACATTTATTTCCTTAAACATTGTAAGGAACTACATTGCGATGGTTCATGGGATTAGGGGAAGGTACCATTACATATTGGGATTATGTGAAGAAATATTTTCTTAAGAATATCAACCTTATTTCAGACCTAGAGATTCTCAAGAGAAATATTTTTAATGATACAACAAGAAGACGAGAGTCTATAAGATTACCTAGAAAGATTCTTATATAATTTGCAGAAACCAAAACAATGTTTTTTGAGTCCTGATACAATTTTCACAATATTCTTAAAGGGAATTTGTGATGAATATATAGATATACTCAACTCATTGGATGTTGGTGATATTTATCAAGAGAAATATTTTTAATGATACAACAAGAAGACGAGAGTCTATAAGATTACCTAGAAAGATTCTTATATAATTTGCAGAAACCAAAACAACATTTTTTGAGTCCTGATACAGTTTTCACAATATTCTTAAAGGAAATTTGTGATGAATATATAGATATACTCAACTCATTGGATGTTGGTGATATTTATTATCTAACATTTGACAAAATTAGTGATTTGTGCCGGAGGTACTCAAGAAGGAAAGCTAAAAATGGTGCAGGGATAAGAAATCCTCTTATAAAAGTCACTAAATCAACTATTGGAGGTGTTAGTAGAGCAGAATTGTGAAGTTTGCTATATGGTTTCAAAACTAATCTTTTAAATATTATTTCTTCCCAAATAAATGATATGAAAATTAGGAAAAATAAAGAAGATAAAGAATCAATTTTATCTATTTTCCATTTTAAATGTTGAAAGAAACATCCAGTAAGAGAGTGTCGTCTAAATAACATTCAAGCTTGTTTGATTTGTGTAGAACCACATAAAACTGAGGCATGTCCTAAATTACCTAATTTGAAAGAATTTTATCGAGGAGACTCTGGAAATGCATAATTAGTCTACACTAATGCATGCTAGAGACCTTGGCAAACACACAGAGAAGGTATGTATAAACACTCTAGTCAACAAAATCCTTCGTATTATAATATTCCTAATATTACATGGAATTCTCCAATTCCATCGAAAGCATGGCCTCCACAACAAGTCCAAAATCAGCCCTATCAATAAGGTTGGAGAGGATTTTCTTATGTAAATGTTCCTTCCCATCATTATCCACCACAAAAACAATTTCAACCCCCATACCAACAACAACCCTATAAACAACCTCAACCTCCATATCAACAACAACCATATCAGCAATACCCACAAATGCAACAACCATATCCACCCCTTCCTCAACAACCACATCCTTCTCAACAACCATAATTAACTAAACCTCAACAATTACAACTTCCATCTAATCAACCAACCCCATGACCTACTCAACTTCCCTCCCAACTAATTGCAAATCCAAATAAAAAAGTGGAAAAACTTGTTTATAATGCAGAATCTGAATCATTTCCTACATATTTTATTGCTCCTGTAAAATTATAGGAATTTCTCGTGCAATTACAAGAAAATCTTGTAAAATTATAAGAATTTTTCTATAAAACTAGCAAACAATCCTATAAAGTTATAGGAAAATAATTTGCAATCTAGGAAAGTTGTGAATGAAAAATGTATAGTAATAATTGAAGAGGAAAAAGAAGAAACCGTAGATAAAATTGAAAATCCAAAAACAAAAACAAAACAAATTTCCCTTTACAAGAACAAGCTCGTACTTCCAGGATAACTCCTTTTCCTGAGAGATTGGTTTCTAAAAAAAAGAAATACCAAAAAGAAGACATGAATTTGATATTATTGATGAATTGAAGAATATTTCTATAAAAGGTCCCTTAGAGCAATAAAATTCATACCAATTTATAGTAAAACAATAAGGTAATTATGCAATAAGAAAACTGGAAAAAGGAAATAAGATCCATCAACAATACAAACTATAGGTAGATTGGCCAGACTAATGACCACTGAAATCATTGCAAAATAATATTTTGACCCAGACATACCCATTGTAACAATAGAAGTCAACGATTTTTCTATTATGAACACACTTATTTATTTAGGTGATGCCATAAATGTGACGACGAAAGAAACCATGCAAAGCTTGCAAATTGACAACATTAGACCAACTCCCATAGTATTAGAATTGGATGATAGATAAAAAATTAAACCTGAGGGAATTTTAGAATACATTATTGTTTCTATTGACTCTTGGGCATATCTAGTAGACTTTATGGTCCTTCAACACAAATCTATTGTTTGGGGGCATCCTTATTCTTGCAAGACCATGGTTGGCTATTTTCAACCATTCATTAGTTGTTGTTACAAAAAATTGACACTAACAAATGGCGACAAAATAAAAAAAAAAATTACATCATATCCTCCTGCTAAAATAGTAGATGAATTAAAAAAAGTTCAATGGTTAGATGAAAATTAAATAGATGATGAAATAATTCAACCTTTACTAGCCATCGAACAAGAATTCAATCTTAAGGAAAATACTAATGAAAATCAGATAAATCATTCCATTTTTCATCCCAATTTTCCACAATGTTTTAGGGGGAGTCATTAGGAACTTCAACTACAACCCAAAATTTTGAACAATATGAAATTCCTACAATTTTTGAACAATATGAAAATCTTCCTAATTTCTAAACAAGGTTTATTGAGTACTCAATATTTTTCTCTACATTCTCTTTTAGGACAACATTTTCAAGAAACATGTATTGTGGATAGTTTAACATATGCCTTTCTATCAATATTTCTTGTACATTCTATATCACTTTCCTACTAGTAATCATTGAATTGTCTCCTAGAAAATCCTTGAATATTATTTTTGAATTAGAAAATTTCTAGAAAGAACAATTAATTTCATTAATGTAGGAATATTCCAAAACTTTTTCTTGGGATTATATTGATTTGTAGGGAATACACCTCAATACATGTACACATCACATATACATTCAAAATAATGTTAGACAGGTTAGACAATAGCAAAGGATAATGTGCCCCGCCTTGAAAGAATTAGTAAAAAAGGAACTCCATAAATTATTAGATGTAGATTTCATCTACCCTATATCTAAAAAGCAATGGGTTTCTCCCTTGGTTATTGTTCTGAAAAATAATGGTAAATGGAGGGTATGTATAGACTACAAGGAACTTAATAAAGCTACTTTAAAAGAACATTTCCCTTTACATTTCATAGATAAAGACCTGGATAAATTGTCTAGAAAGAAATACTTTTTTTTCCTTAATGGTTTCAGTGGCTATAATCAGATAAGAATAGCTCTAGAAGACCAAGATAAAATGACCTTTACTTGATCATGTGGGATATATTCTTATAAACCTTTTAGACTTTGTAATGCACCAGCCACATTTCAAAGGAAACTTTGGCTATTTTTGTTGATTTGATCCATGATTGTGTTGAAGTGTACATGGATGGTTTCACCATATATGGAAATACTACTGAGAAAGACCTAGATAATCTAAACAAAGTTTTAAAAAGATTTCAAGAATCAAATCTATCCTTAAGAAATGCTTTTTTTTTAATGTTTAATGAAGGAATTGTCCTTGGACATCATGTATATTTCTTGGGTATTAAGGTGGATCCACATAAAATTGAAGTGATTGTTAACTTTCAAACTCCATCCTCCCAAATGGATGTAAGAATCTTTTTAGGAGATGCGGCGTATTATAGGTGTTTCATTAAAAAATAAATAAAAATTTCCTCACCCTTACTTAAACTTCTTGCAAAAGATGTTGAGTTTCATTGGGATAATGATTGCCAAATTGATTTTAATATACTCAAAGAATAAATTTCTACAACCCCTATGTTAAGAAGACTTTATTGGACATTACCTTTTCACATATCTACATATGCTTCAGAATGAGCCATAGGAGTAGTTTTATAACAAAGAGAACAACAAAGAACATATGTTATTTACTATATCAACAAAAACTTAACTCTGGTTGAACTTAATTGCACTGTTACGTAAAAGTAATTTTTGACATTTGTTTATGAAGTTAATAAATTTCATCATTACATTATGGGATATGAAGTCTTTGTGCATACTTACTTTTGAAGACCAAAACTGTTCCTTTTTGACACCTTCCTTAAACTCCATTCTCTTCCTTTTTTACCATAATAACTCCAATTAAGTGTCAGCTTACAAGGTTATTCGAAAGAACATGTATTTAATCATAGTTTCATTGTTTCTTTATTATTTGGTTTAATAACCGCACAAGCTACAAAATTGCATCAACTCTGCAACTAATAATTGATTCTGAAGCTTACTTGAAGAATCTACAGTTCTAAAACATCAACTCAGGAACAAAGCATATGAACTAGTAGTTGGAAACCAAAGCAATGATATCCACACATTTCTCTGATCTGGCAAGGTGATAAGGAGTACACCTGTATGAGCAGGTCAACATGGAATTCAACCTAGCAGAAAAGACTGAAGACAAATCAGGCGAGCAAGAAGATCGTTGATTGAAGCTGATATTTTGCCTCATGATTTGCTTCTTCGATAGAAAATCATGAAGAATCGTTAGTCTATTTAAACAATGTTATTTTAAGATGTTTTGTTGAGAAGGATAGGCATAGAAATATCCAAACAGTTTAACAAATGAGGTTAGAAAACTTGCCTCTCGACACGATAATATACATGACTGGTTATATTTTAAAAACTCTTTGCAATCGATTAATTGAACTCTTGATTACATTGTGATGTGCATATAAATGTGTGGTTAATCTTTGCTGATCTTTGTATACCTAGACTCACAGGAGTGCCCCCTGGGAGTCATAAGGTTTCGTTTTTATTTCTAGTTAAGCTTTCTGCTTCATAGGATTAAGTTATCACAATGATTATAAATTTGATTTTTAGAAGAACATTAGTAATAGTTAATATAGACTTTTCTATAGATTTTGTTGTATAATTCATTTTATAGAATTTATTTTATAAATTTAATCTCGTTGTGTGAATGATGAAGAAAATAATCAAAGGGATTTATTATGCACATGTAAATTTTGATTAAGAGATAGAAAGTAGAATTATTTGATTTGGAATTTGCAATTAGTTCAAGGTTTTATTTATGTTAGTGTGAAGAAGATTTTGATTTTGCTAGTATGATATTTATTTCCGCACTTTAGGATTAGCTTTCTTTTTTAAGAAGATTTAGATTTGATTTTGCTATTTATGTCTGCACTTTAGATTAGCTTTATTTCTATCAGTGTGATACTTTCCTTTCCTACAAGAGTGGAAATATTTTTACTTTGAGTGATTCTTAGATAAAACATGTGCATGAAAACATCCTAATTCAATTTGAAAATTACTCACATAATAAAGAATCCTAGCACAAATGGTGCACATACACTTCATCAATTTACAAGCTCTCGTGGATAATTTATGAAGTAATTTAGGATCAATGAACTTACGAACACTTACCATTCTTCCATCTAACACTTAATAAATAAAATAATGATGAATGGTATAATTACAAGATGGTTTCTACAATTGCAAGATTTAACATCACACTATTGGACAGGCCTAGGAGAGAAAATCAGGTAGCAGATTTCCTTTATTGTATCAGCAATCTTGGTGAGATCATTCCTGTAATAGATAGTTTTCTCGATATAAAATTATTTTCAATTTTTTTTATAACTCCTTGGTTTGTTGATATTGTAATTACTTGTCTACAGGAAAGTTTCCACCACATTTTTCATAAAAAAGAAAATAAGAAAGTGATCACTCAAACTGCTAAATACTCTTGGATGAAAGGATACCTTTTCTATATTGGATTATATGTGGCTATATGAAGATGTGTTAGAGAGGATGAGATGCTAAATAGCCTAAAAGCATGTCATGATGAGCCATGTGGTGGACATTTTTTAGATAAAATGACAACTGATAAAATTCTCCAACTAGGATACTATTGGCCAAGCATCCTTAAATATCACATGAAGTATGCAAGGAGTTGTGATAGTTGTCAAAGAATGGGTCATCCAGTTGCAACTGATGAAATACCTCTTCATCCAAAAATCCTTGTGGAACTGTTTGAGAAGTGGGCCTTAGACATTGCGGGACACATTAATCTAACATCAAGAAAGAAGAGGTATATATTGGTTTATATGGACTATGTGACAAAGTGGGCAGAGACAAAGGTTTTAACTAGAGTTACTGAGTAATCAATAGTATATTTTCTATTTCAGGACATTTTTGTTCACTTTGGGGTACCTAGAGAGATAATCACTGATCAAGGGGCTCAAAAAACATCAAATTTAGTTGATTCAATTGTGAAGGAATATGAAATTAAACATCAAAACTCAACTCATTATCATCCATAGGCTAATGAGCAAGTGGAATCTACAAATAAGGTATTGGAAGGAGTTTTTTCAAAGAATGTTCAGCTTCATCGAATATATTGGGCAGAAAGGCTTCCTGATGCCTTATGGAAATATAAAACTACATGGAAAAGCATGACGAGACATACCCCATATGAACTGGTATATGGAAAAAAGTAATTTTTTTTATTGAATTTCAAATTATAACTTTCAAAATTGCAGCAAAATTGGGATTAAACCTCTCATAAGCTCTACAACAAAGGATTATACAATTAAATGAATTAGATGAGATGTGGTTAGATTCTCTATAGAAGACCACCCTTATATAGCAAAAAAGAACCAAATGGCATGATATATATATAAAGAAGAAGGAGTTCAAAGCTGGATATTAGGCCCCACTATTTCATTCAAGGTTTAAACAATTCAAAAGTTCACTACTCACTGGTTGGGTCCCTTTGAAATTTAAACTGTGTTTGATAATGGTGCTATAGAATTGAAGACAGTTTATGGATCAAACATCTCATTTATAGTAAGTGGTGACAGGTTAAAATTGCATCATCAACTAGCCTCCAAAGATGATTTTATTGCTAATTTATTTAAACAAGCAAAGATGGACATTATGGATAAATGGGACAATTATCCTCATCCACTTTCAACTCAATTTACATTTTTGAAAAATAATGATGAGTTTACTATGTTTCTTCTTATTCTCATTAAACTATGAGAAAGACATCTACCAAGTATATGTTTATCCATTTATTCAATCTTGGGACATTATTTATGGAAAGGGAATCACCTAGAGTCTTCTTTAATTTTTTTAGACTCTCTAAAATTAAAAATACCAGCAAAAATAAACCATACTGGGCTAGAGATAAATCCACAGGATATTATTTGGTTTTTCTTCAAGTTTTTCAGACTCATTAAAATTAAAAATACCACTGAGCATTAACTATTATGGGCTCGATAAACATCCACAAGATGGTATCATAAAAAGGAAGTGTAAATAAGGTGGTTAGATGGTATGTACTAGTAGGAAAGTGATCATGCTTATTAATGGTTTCTTTATTTTGTAATAAAAGTATGTGAATTATTTTCTGTAATTCCAAAGTTCAAGACAAATTTTCTTGTAGCTTCCTATAATTACACGCATTTCTGAACATGTATGTTTTCATTCATTTGTACTAGTAGTGTTATTTTCAATAAATAATCACTTTTATTAATGATTATATCAAAAAAAAAAAAATTGTATTAGTACTAGAGCCTCAATCTACATCAACAGAAAAAGACCTTTCAGATTCCTGCAATAAAGAGTTTAGAATTTATGCAATGAAGAATTCATAATTCCTGCAATGAAGAGTTCATAATTCCTACAATAAAAGATTCAAAAGAAAAATAAATGGTCGGTTCAAATATAGGTCAATTTCAACAAGACAGTCATTAATTTATTCCTATATGTTAGATACTTATGGTGACAAGAAGTAAAAATTCAAAACTTTTTCAAAAAATAATGAAGTAAATGTTTCAAATTGTATCTATTTATTAACCTTAGAATTTTTCTAAATGATTGATTAAAACTGGGAAAAAAATCGTGATATATATATTTTCATGAATTCTTACATCACCATTACTTTAATTGTTGGATATAGACCTATAATTTCACTTATCCCTATGAAAAATTATTACCCTTAATGTCTAAAACTAACACTCCAAGCATTTGGTGGAATAATTATTCACACGACTGAACTTTATTATTCTAAAAACATGACCAGTTTCAAATTAAAAAATGATGTAATATCACAATCATTAAAATGATTATCCTTTTGAAATTCTCTCCTAAATAATCCTCCGCTATTTTGAATCCTATAAAACAAATCCCTATATGTTATTTTCCTATACTACTACCAAAAGTTTGAGTCAATTATCTTTGCCAGGTAAGAAATATGGTATACAAAAAGGTGGTACGTAGTGAACCTTGGGGCATATCTATTTCTGCGACCACACCTTACCATGTCAAGGTTGGTCGTTGAAACAACCATGCATTACTATGATCCAAGTCGAGGTTGATTAGTGTACTAACCACACATTACTATGAACCAAGGCGAGGTTGATCAGTGGAGAGACCACACATTACTATGGATTGAGATCAATGGAAAAACCATGCAATATCGTGAGCCTATATCAATGGATAGACCGCTAATCACCAAGCCAAGGATGATTAGTGATAGACCATGCATTATCATGAGTTGAATCGAGGTTGATCAATGGACATACCATGCATTACTATGAGCCAATATTAATGAACAAGTCATTCATTACCATGATTCAAGATCAATACATAGACCATGTGTTACCAAATGAGGTGGATCAGTGATAGACCATGCAATACCATGAGCTAAGGTGGATCAATGGATGACCATGGATTACTATCAGCTAAAACTTTAATGTTTTTGAGAGACATGGATTAACCACATATTACAATGGAGCCAAGGAACAACATTAGTGAATGTGGATTTTCCACATATGACATGGAGATAGGACTTCTAAATGTGGAATCGGTTCCAAACTTGGCTAAGGATTACATTTGGAGTCATGGAGGGTCATGTAGACTTGTCACTTGAATCATATGTGGATAGGTTACAAGCCTAGCCCACACAACTATAAGGCCACTAAAATCATATGTGATTCTATTGGTTGCCATACCAAGTGGAATTAAATAGTGTGATTGGTAGTGTTTTGAAAGTGATTTTGTAGAACTATCAATACGTTATATAGTTTAATATGGTTATTTTGAGTTTTTGAGCTCAATATTGGTCCAAATTGAGATTCATAATGATCCAAAATGGATCTTGAATAGACTTCTAAGTCTAAAAATGTTCCTCATAGAGGAAAATGAAAGTCAAGGGATGCTCTTGGAAATAGTCCCATTGCATAGATCTCTTCAATCTGAATCTAATGCAATTTGAATGGGCTAAAATGGACTTTGGATGAAGAAGTTATTATAATAAGAAGTTTTCCCATTGTCCTTTTAAAAGGAGGCAAATTCTTATAAAAATGGGCTTAAGGCCTTATATGGAAAAATTGCATCGGAAGGGTTAAAAGGAGGACTTAGACGAAAGGCAGAAGGACTCCCCCGATAGTGATCTCTGACATACTGCATCGGAGGTAGGCCTTACCGCGATATCGGAACCTGAGCAGAGCGACTCGCAATAGCGATAAAGCGGGATCGGCGATCGGCATTGGCGATATATATATATATATATATATCTATATATATATATATATATATATATATATATATATATATATATCGCATCGGAACTATACAACAGACGTCGCACAGACCTCGGGCCGTTGGACATTGCAATATGTGATATGCCGAAATGCCAATAAGTGATATTGCAATACTCCGATAGCACCGATATTGGCAATCAGCGATCGGCGATAGGCGAATCCCCAATACAAAGGGCCAATGCACATTGCGATATGCGGATAAAAGGCGGACCCGATGGGAATTATGGGCGCGATTTCATAAATTTTAAAATCCGGAATTATGGGATTTCTATGTATTTCCCTGCATTGGGTTGTTTTGGCCTACGCCGTGTGATAGCGATATGCGATAAAGCACGGATCCAAAAGGGATTATAGAAGAAACTGTATATCATTTGAAATCCAGAATTTTGGATTTTCTGTGTATTCCCGTGTATTTGGGTTTTTGACCATGCGACAATGCAATTTCAATATTGCGACCAAAGGAGGACCCAATGGGAATATAAATGCGATTGGATATTATTTGAAGTCCAACTAAAAGGTCCATGATGTGTTTTGTGTGTGTTTTCCTGTGTATTACGTTATTTGGCTATTTTGGCCAGAGGAAGGCAAAACGACCGGGTTTCCTGCCCACCTATTCTTTTCCATTTGTAAACGGATTCTTGTGATGAAATAGTCGAGTTCTTCAATGATGAAGGACTGTAACCGATGTGTTACAAGAGAAAAGGGAGCTCAATTGACAAAGCAGCTGAAGGTTGCTGAGAATGCGTGCAGAGGCTGAGAGATAACACAGACAGCCAGAGCAAGAGCCAGAGCCGAGAGCCATAGCCAAAGCCAAACCCAAGAGGCAGAGGCAGAGGCAGAGCCGAGAGCTAAAGCCAGAGCCAGAGCGGAGAGAAAGAGCTAAGAGAATAGCAAATAGATCAAATGATCCAGCTATTGCTGGTGTCTAATGTGTGCTGGAGATAGAATAAGGTATTCCAGAGACAATTAAGAGAATTCTAAGGGAGTCAGAGAAGCCAGAAGCTTAAGAAGTTCAGAGCACTGATTGAAGGAGTCTATTCCAAAGAAGCCTAGATCTATCTGCAGAGTATGGACAGCCAACGGGAATAGATGGTATACTAAACCCATAGGTTCAGTTGTAAACCAATGGAGTTGAGTGTGGAACTTGTAAAATAAGCATTACATAATCCCAAAGAGCCTAATCGAGTTGATTAGAGCTTAAGGAGACGTAGCCCAAGATATCAGGGTAGACTCCATATTATATTGTTGTCTCATGTGTTTGCTTATTTGCTTCTTTTATTTACTGTTATCTGAGTTTTATTTCAGCATAGGCAAATGAACTCAAAACACATAAATAGTTAACGACAAACACAAGCATACACCTATTTCAAGTTCTTTTAATTCCACATTTATCAATCATAAGCATAGATCTTGGGAATATATAAGCTTTGGAATGGGAGAGGTTCTTGTAAGCTTGACAAGAAGCCTTTAGAGCCCCATTTCAGATCACATAAGAAGATAGGTAATCAACACCTAGAGATGGATGTAACTAGAGGTTTTTGATGCATATTTGATATTTATTTAATGGCTAGAACCTCTTGTGTATACTTTGAGGGTCGATAAGCATGTTGTAGTGGTTTTGAAAACAAATTCCAAGAAAGGCTTTAAGTCAATAGATTGTTGATGCAGTTGAAGAAAAGTATAGGAAGTAGTATGATAGCCAACAACAATGATTTAATTGACTTTTGTGACAGTGATTGCAGTATAGTAATTGTAGGTTGTTTGGCAATGTAATGATTGCAAGTTGTGAGGTCGCATAATGGTTGTAGGTTCTTATAGTGAAAAATTTTGGAGGTTGTGATTGCAATAGTATTTTTTTATGGAAGATCCATTGATATATGTTGATAGTGGATTCAATTTGAAAATGAGATGAAATAGAGATCCACAAGGAAGTCAAAGAAGGAGAAAGGAGCCTAAATTAGGTTAAATCCTAGAGAATGATAGAGCCTACTCATCATCGAGGTTGGAGCCTAGAGTAGGTTGGAGCCCACTCATCATCAAAGTTGGAACCTCAATCAAGTTAAAGCCTAGAGTAGGATAGAGTGTGCTCATCATTGAGGTTGGTTCCTCAAATAGTTTGTAGTCTATTGTAAGTGGCATCTTGCATTTCTTAGGGATAGTTTCCTACAACAAGTTGTAGGCTGCAAATCTATGTAATGAAGATAAAGAAGAATAAGATTGGTGGTTTTCTCTTGTACAAATTTCCACCTAAAAAGCTTGTGTATCTTTTTGATGTGATTACTTCTTGATGTGTTCATGGTAGCTTGATGGTGTAATGTTATAATTGATGATACAATTATCGTGTCTCATTTTTATATGATTCTTTTATTATAAGAAGTTATGAAATAGTAATTGATCTCAAATTGATTCACCCCCACTCTCAGTGTGACTTTTGGGCCAATAAGTGGTATCAGAGCAGGATGCCTTCATAACATCTGACTAATGGAAGGTCTTAAATCAAGAAGACATGGCCACGGCCAGAGAAATGGGAAATACCCTATGTTTGATGGAACCAATTATGCATTTTGGAAGATAAGGATGGAGACATATCTCATCTCCTTGGGAGCAGAAGTTTGGGAAATTGTCTAAATTGAATATAAAGTTCCTAATGCTATTTCAATGTATGCAGCAGAAAAGGTAGTTTACACACATAATGCACAAGTTCAGAATTCCATATTAAGTGTCTTAGAAAAACCGTAATTTTTCAAAGTCATGCAGTGTAAGTCAAAACATGAGGTATGGAATAAGCTCGAAACATATTATGGAATAAATGCAAAAGCCAAGGAATTCACGTTGCAAACGCTTAGGGGGCAATTCAAAAGTTTAAATATGAAAGAAGATGAAGACATTGCTTCATATTTTGTTTGAGTAGGAAATATAGTCAAATCTATTGTAGGTCTTGGTGAATAAGTTCCATATAGCTATGTCGTTTGAAAGGTATTGAGATATCTTTAATCAAGATTTAACCATAAATTATTAGCTCTTGAGAAGCTACCAAAATTAGACATATTTCCATGGATAAAATTCATGTAACTCTTTCTGCATATGATTTAATAATCAAGGAAGATAAATCAGGAGTCAAGGAAGAATCTTAGCTATGTAGTTTGAAAGGTATTGAGATATCTTCAATCAAGATTTAATCTCAAATTATTATCTCTTGAGAAGCTATCAAAATTATACATATTTCCATGAATAAACTTCATGGAACTCTTTCTACATATGAGTTAATAATCAAGGAAGACAAATCAGGAGTCAAGGAAGAAGCTTTCAAGGCAATATATATATATATATATATATATATATATATATATATATATATATATATATATATATATATATATATATATATATATATATATATATATATATATATATATATATATATATATATATATATATATAGATATATATATATATATATATATATATATATATATATATATATATATATATATATATATATATATATATATATATAGATATATATATATATATATATATATATATATATATATATATATATATATATATATATATATATATAGAAGACTCTAACTCTAATGAAGAATATGCCAAGTTTGTCCAAAAGTTGAAGAGAAGAATCGAAAAATTCAAAGATAAGCTTCATTTAAAATGTTTTGAATGTGGAAGGATAGCCCATTATGCATATAAATGTCCTTATGCTAAAATGAATGAGAGTTATGATGAGTCAAAATTCAAACTTAAGTATCAAAAGAAGAAGCAAGCCAGTAAGAAAAATATTTTTTACTCAAAAAGGAAAAAGTGATAGTGAAAGAAATGGAACTATGACTAATGAAGAAAGGGGTGAAATATTATTCATTGGTGAGACCAAATAACCTAAAGAAGAAGCTGATTATGAGGGAAAACATAACATATCATTGAAGGAAATAAGCATCCTTAGAAAGAAAGAAAGTCAATTGATGCAACAATTGCAAGAAAAGAGAATAAATAAAGACACCATTATTTCTCTCAAGGTTGAACTAGAAGAAGCAAAAAGGGTAAATGAATTTCTATCTAAATAGTTAAATGAGAAGAATAAAATCCATGAAATATTGCAAAAAGACTTTATCCTCTTAAGAGAAGAATTGGAGCAGCTCAACACAAAATTACACCAAGTACTTGAGTCTTTGGATTACATACTCAACATGCAATGGTCCCCTCTCATTAAGACAGGTCTTGGTTATCAAGAAGATTGTGAAGCACCCAAGAAAAATGGTCCCTAAGGCTCATCTGATGGATATCATTCCAAGAATATTGATTATACATTCATAGCATCAAGTTTTAGCTCTCTTGAAGACAAAGCAAGTAGTGCACCAAGAAAAGCATGTTCATTTTAATAACACTAAATATAATTATATGAAAGGGTAGGATTCAAGGAACTAAAGTAAAGAAAAAGAATCCACAAGTAGAGAAAATGTAGGTAATTAAATGAATATGGCTCATCATAAAGCATTCTCAAGCAACAATGATGCAATTATTTAAGATTGAAAAATGAGTATGGCTCATCACAAAGAATCCACCAACAACAGTCAAGAAAGGATTGATAAATAAGAGAAATGGTTCCTGCAAGAAGTAACTTCAAAATATTAAGATCTCCTTCTATGCCCAGATATCAAAATAATTTCTTTGGTTATTGTTTCCCATGCATAAAGTTTGGACACAAAGCTTAGGATTGCAGATGTTATGATGTGATCAGGTATAGAGGATATGATCAGGTACCTATATGGAGATATATGGACCAAATTAGAAGATTGACTTAGCCATTTACACAAGTATTGAAGCTCGATTTTGAAACCACATATGTCACAATGAAGGTCATAGATCATGAAATTGCAGGCTTCACCCAAGATTGATTAATAGATAAGGAATTTGTATCAATGTTGGTAGATGGAGAAGAGGTCAAAGAGGGACTTAAATAGGTATGATTCTTTAGATCTAATCCTTTGGATAAATCTTCTTCAAGACCATAATTGTATCAAATCAAAACTTGAAGAAGCAACTACTATATGAGGGTAGTGACTTTTACATTGATTAGCATGTCACAATGATGATATATAAGGTTGGTAGAAGGCATGTTCGATATATAGGTCTCTAGGGTATTCTCTTACATAATTTGATGATGATATCTCAAATGTAAAGAAAGGATAAGTAAAGAAAGTGGAGCAACAAGATTGATAGAGTAATATTATGATGCATACATTGATACAACTATTGACACTCATGGGGTAGGTATATTTTAGGAGATAAGGAAATAGGCAATCATTTCCTAAGGGGAAGTACAAAAATATTTATAAGAAGCAGTAGAAGCATGGTCTCAGGGGGAGTTCATGAATAGTTATGGTTAGTAATGGAAGGATCATGTCAAGGGGATACTCTAACAAAATAAAAACATACTAGTATGAAGGTTTCATTATTAATCTAGGTCCATAGGATCATTTGGGAATATATTAGGGAATATTTAACATATACGTATGTAGGCTCATCAACATGGAAGTTTAAACAAACATCTATGACCCTTTACCATTGACATTAAAGGGAACATTTTTCGCAAACATTTATATAAAGGAGAACATGCATGTATCAACAGATCGAGTATCTTCACCGGAGGATATCTTTGTTGCAATTTTGACATGAAATGATCATCAACGTCTAGTGGTGTTGCCATAAATGATAAAGGGGTATATTATTGAACATTTTGTTGCCATTGATGACAACAAGATGTCTATGATGTCAATGGGGATGTACTGAGTGTTGAGATGATAGTACTATCACTCATGATACCTAAGAAAACAACAAAACTCTCTATGAAGTAATATGACAACTAGATCTCTTATAATTTCCCATCAAGTGAAGTTGAAGGTGTTTTAATTTATTTAAGTTTTTGTTGTGGTTATGATGGCTATATGATCCTATAAACTACATGTTTATGTTGGTCACATCGACACCAACATTATATCCTTCTCTAAAAAATTCCTCTTGGATGAGAAGTTAGGGAAATTTGAAGATTTAGAGTTAATTATGGGCTCAATACTATAGGGAAAAATACGGAATTATTAATGTGTTAAAAAATGCACATATTTTGGGCACATATATGGCTTATTAACCAAGTGAATAGTATATATTAGTGGAACTTGCAGGAAATCTAACCACGTTTAAGGTGCATGATGCTTAATGTTATGCAACCAACTCACAAAAAGATAGATCAACAACTTAAAAAATATCCTCTTCTAGGGGGAACCTCATTTACAATACATAAGTGAACAATTCTTGGATTATACGAATGAAAAGACCTCGTTTCTATATATAGGAGTCTGAGGGGTCACAATATAATTAGAGCCTACATAACAATAATAATGTAAGGGCACAAACATAACAATAGTGGGCTTCTATGGGGCACAATAATAACAATATGAGGATTACATGGGCACAACAATAATAATAAGGAGGCTACACTAACAATACCAATAAGGGTTACACTAGTAGTATAGGGACCTAACATGTCCCTCTTCAAAAAAGTGACGTCCTCAATGCTTGAGTAGTTATGGATGCTTCTGCATAAAATTATCATCCTCCCATGTGGAATATTCAACGGGTAAGTTCTTCCACTTGATGAGATACTCTGAAATTGATCTATTTTGTAGTTGTCAGTTTCTTGTTTCTGTGACTGCTTCAAGTTCAAATATTATTTTTCCTTCCTCATCAAGTTCTAACAATATTGTTTGAACTATGAGCTCATTAGCTATAACCTTTTTTAAGCATGAAACATGGAAAAATGGGTTCAATCAGGAAGATGCAAGAAGCTCCAATTTGTATGCCATGGTACCAATATTTTGCAACACCTTGTAAGGACCGTAGTACTTTGGTGATAATTTATTATCCTTCTTATGTTGCTTGAGGGACATTTTTTTTTATGGTCGTAGCCATAAAAAACCCAGTCACCTACGTCAAAATTTCTTTCGCTACGACGTTGATATTCATGTTGTTTCATTCAATTCTATGCCAAAGTGAGGTTATCCTTTAAGAGTTGGAGAAATTGTTGTTGATGCTCGATGTGATCTTCGACTATTTGAACCTTATAATTTTCTCTTAAAGATGATGTGATAGATGGCGGATGATATCCATAAAGTGCCATAAATGGGGTCATTTTTGTTGGAGTATGGAAGGAAGTGTTATACCACCATTCAACAAGAGGTAAGCACTTAATCCATTATGTTTGTTTATCATATACAAAGCAACAAAGATATCCTTCCAAACATTTGTTCACTATCTTACTTTTCCCATCAGATTGAAGATGATAAGATGAGCTATGAGATAATTAAGTACCGAGACAAGAAAATAATTCCATCCAAAAATTTCCAATGAAAATGGGATCTTTGACATTTACAATAATCTTTGGGTTTCCATGTAGCTTTTGAGTTGTTTCCATAAATTCAATTGCAACTGTACTGGATTTAAATGGATGATATAATGCACAAAAGTGTGCATACTTGGTAAGTCTATCAACTACCACCATGATGACACTATTTTCTTTAGACTTGGGTAAACTTGTGATAAAATCCATTGAAAACTCCTCCCAGTGTTGACTTGGAATGGATAAATGTTGTAATAGACTCTTGGTCTTAAGTGTCTCAACTTTATTTTGTTGGAAAACAAAACATTCGACCACAAACTTTTGAATATCAAATTTAAGGCCCCCCTAAAAAAATTCCTTCTTGACCCTGTGGTAAGTTTTTAAAAATCCTGAGTGCCCTCCTAAGGGAGAGGTGTGCAATTCCAAAAGAATATTTTTTTTGAGATGGGAATTCTTATAAAGATATAAGCGATATTTGAACCATAATGAATCATTTTTCGAGCTAAATGTATCATAATTACTGGGATCTTGCCGCAACTTTTGAATGAGCATCCACACTTATTCATCACTCTTCCATTCATCCCTTGCTTTGTTTATCCAATCTAGTTGGATAATAGAAATGGGACAAAGCAATGCTTCCACATCTTCATCCTTCCTTGAGAGTGCATCTACAACAACATTTTGCTTCCCTTTTTTGTAGATGATTTCAAAGTCATAACCGAACATCTTTGTGACCCATTTTTGTTTCTCTTCTGAAGATAATCTTTGTTCCAAAAAGTTTTTATGGCTATCATGATATATTTTTACCTTAAATTGTTTTCCCATTAGGTAAGGTTTCCATTTCTTTAGTGCATGTAGTATTTCCAACATTTCCTTCTCATAAATAGGTTTGTGTAAATACTTTCCTTTGATTGGATGACATTCAAAAGTAATGGTTCTTCCTTCTTGCATTAAAATAACACCAATTTCATTTCTTGAGGCATCACATTACAAAACAAAGGTTTTTGTGAAGTTTGGCATAGCTAAGACCAGCGGTTGGCACATTACCTCTTTAATATGTTGAAAGGCATTAATTGCTTCTAAAGTCCAAGAAAATGTATCTTTCTTCATTAATGTTGTTAGAGATATTTTTATTATCCCATAATTGTTAACAAACATGTGATAATACCCTATCAACCCAAGAAGTCCTTGAAGATGCTTTATGGTTGTGGGGATTTTCCATTCCTTAATGGCTTTAATTTTGCTAGGGTCTACCTTAACACCCTCATGAGATACAATACGACCCAAATATTACACTTCTTGTACTCCAAAGAAACATTTGGAGGTTTTTGCATATAATTGTTTCTCCTCCAATAGTTTGAGCACCCTGTCAACATGTTGAACATGATCCTTCCAAGACTTGTTGTAGAATAGTATATCATCAAAAAATACTAACACAAATTTTCTAAGGAAGGGATTGAAAATGGAATTCATCAAACCTTCAAATGTATAAGGTGCATTGGTAAGGCGAAAAGGCATGGCCAAAAATTCATAATGACCCTCATGAGTTCTAAATGTTGTTTTCGGAATGTCCTCGGTCTTCATTCTAATTCGATGATATCTTGAACGAAGATGCAAATTGGTGAAGTAAATTTCTCCATGTAATTCATCCAACAATTCATCAATGACAAGAATTAGAAATTTATATTTAATAGTGAGCTTGTTGAGCTCCCTATAATCCGAACACATGCATCATGATCCATCCTTCTTATGCACCAATGCTACTAGATCAGATAAATAAACTTTAACTAGGTTGAACTATACCCATCTCTAGCATTTCTGCAAACATATGTTCTGTTATCACTATAAAAGAAAAAATTGGACAACTTGTATCGTTTCAAAGTTGCAAGTCAGTCTTGGTCAAGTCATTTTTATTGTTTTGTTTAGGGAGTCTAAAACATAGGATAGAGTCTTGTTCCTATTGTTAAATAAGGTCAAAAATCTTGTTTTAACTATCATTAGTCCCACATTGGGTCATAGGTGTCATGTGTTAAGACCGTTTTAAAGTTGGCATGTGTTAAGAAATCAACTAGGAGTTTTCGTAGTGCAAACTCATAAAAATACACTATGAGCGCTATGAAAACAGGGATTCGTAATTAGGATATTTCGTAGCGCAAAACCCTGAATTTTCACTGGTTGCGCTACGAAATTGGGGATTCGTGCCAGATCTTGTCTAGCTATCTTTTCCATCAAAATCTGTTAATGTTTCATCACCATGTGTTAGTCCTTGAACCATGCCTATCACATGCAGCCATTCATTCTCATCATTAGGTTCGTTAGATGTCTTGTACACATTCTTTCAAATTTAAAAAAAAGTAAGGTGAGGTGAGTTAGTCTTGGTTTTTCCCATGTTCCTTTCATGCATAAGAAGACAATTGGAAAGCTTAAGGATGGCACTCATTAGAAATTTTTGAAAGCTCAAGCGAGGTAGTGTTCAAACCAATACAGTGTAGGTTTATCTTCAAGTTTCTTTGCAGGGATTTCATAGACATGTCTAAAGAAAGGAAAAATCACAGATCAGGCTAGTGCCTTAGAGCTAAGCCTGAAGGTTTAGATGTGCTCATGAGAAGAAGAGAGGTTGAACATGCATTCAAACAGGTGGGCTATTTGATATTCTGCGAAAAAATTCAAGGTGGTCATGTTCAAGTAACCAAAGATTTTTCTTTGAATTCAAGAGTTGGAGTGCTAGAAATTCTAATTTCTCCTGAGGTCATATCTATAGTCACCGAGATACCAAGAGTCCAAGAAAGATGGTTCAAGAACATTAAATTCGAAATGGCACCCTGCTAAGAATTTTTGAAGTCAGAATTCATAGGCTCGGACTTAACCAAATCAGTGTCCAGAAGCTATGTAAAGGATTCCTATGCCAACTTGCTAACATGCATCCAAAGATATTTTACCTGTGAGGGAAGATATCATAAGGTGTACTCTTACCATTTTAAGCTCCTCTTACATTTCACTGGAAAGATATCTCTTCATTTACCTTTTTATCTGTTTCGTAGCTTAGGAAAAATGTCTGATAAGGTTCAATTGAGGAAAGAAGCTTGTGAAACCTCCTTATTCCATCATGGGTTGATCAAGTTGATTGTTTTACATGAGCTTCAGAAGATTGGAAGAGAATGGTTTTCTTTCTTGTTTATGACATGCTTTAAAACTGAAACAGAACTTAGCCCTAAGGCTAAAGAGATTTCTTCACCAACAGTAAATCATCAGGAAGAAACAAGATCAAGAAGATTTGTGAAATTGAAAGCCAGAAAGCAGGTGAAGGAGACTATGACACCACTAGTAGTTCAAGACACACCCCAACAGTCACAGAGAAAGAAGGTTCAAATCAATGACGTGGTACAAGAATAATTTGTTGATAAAACTGTCCAAAGAAGAGACTCCTCTAGTCCAAGCAGAGCTACTTGAAGCCAACAAGAATAAAACCAAAAGGGTTAAATCTTCCAAAAAGCTTCAATTTGATGACCAAGTCTCAGAGTTTGTGTTCAAGCTGAGAAGACCTATGACAAGGCATTCAAGAAGGATACAAGAGGCACAGCCAGAAATAAGTGAGACAGGGGAGATAGTGGAATTACATGAAGAACCTGTGGTTCCATCAGAAACATCATCACAACTGCACAAAGACGACAGAGGTAAGGCAATTATCACTTAGCAGGAGGAATGTGGTTTTGAAGAGATAGAAAAGAAATTGAAGCTTGCCAATCTTGAGATTTCAAAACTTAGAAAAAAATCAAGGAAACATGCAGTTAAGGAAGCCAATTTCAACAGAATGGAGGCTTTGTGGGAAGATAAAATAGTTTCAATACCTGAAGTAGTTAGCTGTCATGCTCAATATTTCACTTGGACAGTCCCTGCAATAAAAGAGGCAAGATATATCAGAAGGGTCAATGAAAAATTGAAAGGTGGAATCCAAATGATGAAAAGACAGATCGAAGATTTGAAGATTCAACTGAATGAACCAAAAGAACAGCCTCAACATAAATGAAGCAGACAGTAAGTGAAGCAATTTTTGGACAATTTTGATGTGAAGTTTACTTTTTGAAGATTGAAGGTTATTTTGGATAGATAATTTCAGATTATTTGGATCATAGCATGAGGATAAGCCATCAAAAAATCCCAAAAAATGACAAAAACTGTGTTCTTGAATCACACAGCAGTTTTGTAGTGCGCTACGAAACTGCTAAAAATGACATATAATGCATAGCAGTTTCGTAGCGCACTACGAAACTGCTGAAGCTGCCAATTTTGTTTTTTGAATCAATTTTGAAATGAAAGGGGGAAAACATTATCAAAATAATTCTGCTGCAGAAGATGCAAAAGAGCCACCTAAGAAGTTTTGAATACTAAGCAAAGGAAAATTCAAAGAATGAGAGGCATTTAATATCTCCAAACTCTGTGCTATGAAAACAACAGTCATTTCGTAGCTCAAACAATTGACATGCTTCAACTAGCATCTAAGGGGTTTTGTCTTAGCATTAGTATATGAGCAGGACCTTTGGTCTAATTCAAGGCATCACATGTTATTAAAAGGGATAAAATGGTTAGCGGAATTCAAGGAACCACTTTGGAGACCAAAGGAGAAAAAACAGGGGCAGTTTTCCTAGTATCCAGGGACAGTTAAAGGACAAGCAATCGAAGGCCATCATGAAGTTTAAAGTCATCACTCAAGCCAAAGATGAAGAGGGACAGATGTCAAAGAACAAGTTTGTTTTCATAGCTAAGGTTGTTGCCAGCATAGATAAGGACACTCCTAGTCAAATTAGGTCTCTAAGACTGTTAGTTTACAATCAGTTGTAATTAATAATTTGTTTAAAGTTCAATAGGTGTTAGGTCTAGAGAAATTCGAATTCCCCTCTTACTGGAGGAAGGAATTCAAGCTTGTAAAGAAACTCTATATATGACAAGAGTTGTAATGCACCAAGAGTTGGAAATTTTCAGAGAAAACACCCATATTGTGTCATTGTAGAAGATTACGTTTTTATGAATACAGACTTTGGCTTTACTTCTTACGATTCAGAAAGAGTTCAATGGTGGCTTGTTTTATGTTTGTCCTCATTTCCTTATTTGCAGTAGTATGAATATATGATACTTAGAACTCATTGGAAATGCTCTAACTTCCTTCATGCAATTGTATATTGTGTTTCCTACATGTTTCTATGTGTTAACTGATATATTGAACTTTTGATGCCCTGACTTCCATGTTCAGCTGATATTGTTGTCATACTAAGACATTTTCTGACTCCATACGCCCAATGGATGTTTATTGACTGCGTTTCAACCATTTACATTCCTTCATCTGTTTCATAGAGTTATCCATTAATCCATTATCAAAATCTTTAACCTAGTGAGAGAGCCCTCTCAAGCTGAGGAGGCTAAGCCTCAGCCAAAAGTTGGTTTGAAACATTTACTCAAGGTCTACCTGATCAGCAGCCTGTCAGGGTTAGGTTTTGTGATAACATGTTCAATTTCACACTTTTGGGCATAAGGATATTTGTAAGGCCAGATGTTTGGAGGAACACTTCTTGGAATCAAATGAATAGCATGATCATGATCAAGAATAGGTGGGAGGCCTTGGGAGTCTCAAATACCTTGGAATGATTGTCCAAGAATTTTTGGAGGCATGGAGAAATAGATGATTTCAATGTTTGATCCTCTGTTGGGTCCCTATAATACTAGTGATTACCCCATTACTATTGTAGTTATACCCCTTATTTATATTGTTGTACCCCTATTACCCCCATATTGTTATTTCTGTGCCCCATAGAATCCCTCTATTGTTATTTATGTGGCTTTATATTATTATTGTTAGGTCGGCTGGATTATATTGTGACTCCTAGACTCCTATATATAGAAAGGAGGTTTTGTCATTTGTATCATCAAAGAATTGTTAATTTATGTAATGTAAAGGAGGTTGCCCCCTCAAAGAGGCTGAATTCTAAGGCGTGGATCTCTCTTTTCTATCTTTTTGTGAGCTGGTTTCATAACATTTGGTATCGGAGCTTTGGATTCTAGGGTTTCGCTGCTCCAAACAGGTCATCGTGGAATTTTCGCTATAACTTTTTTTTTGTGACGTTTCAGAAGTCGTAAAAAAAAACCCATTTGAGAAGATATTGCACTGAACCTTGGGTCCAAATTTCAGAGCTTTTCGCGCTATATTTGCGGAGATATGATCTGAGGAAGTTGGTCTTTTTGCAGACTCCTGAATTACATTCAAAACAGGTGACCTGGGGAAAATCGTCATAACTTTCTCTCTGGGGATCGGATTGAAATTTCGTAAGAAAGTACAGAAAGAGGACGGACTTAGTTTCTCATATGTGTGTTTTAGATTCAAAGGTTTAAACAGTGACTCATGGCACGTCGTACAATTTTGCTCTACTGAACCAGTCTAAAAACAAGTCACTGTGGGAGATTTCACATAACTCTTTCTTGGAGAATCCAATTTGGCTCAGACTTGTGGCATTGGAATTAGGATGCATAAGGCTACTACAGGTAGCAATTTCAGAATTGGATGATCCGAAATTACAGAGATACATCAGATTCAATATCAGGCTTCTATAAAGTAAAAAAAGGTGTGTAGTTTTTTTTTTAATTTTTGTGTAAGCTTGGTTTAATGGAATTCAAAGGGCATAGTAAAGCATTATTATCGGTAACTGATGCCCCGAGGAAAGAAAATGCAAACACCTAGTAAGGAACCTGAAAGCTCTAGCATGACTCATGAAGAAGAGGAAGAAATGCTACATGATATATCAAAATTACAAGAACAAGTGCAACAAATGTCACGCTCACAAAAGCTAACAGAAGCTAAGATAAGTGGCGTGGAATCTAAGATAAATGGCGTGGAATCTAAGATAAAGGGCATGAAAGCTAAAATGGATGATTCGAAGACAGATTTGAAGAGAGACATGGCAGATTTGAAGATAAATATGAAGACAGACATGGAAGAATTGAAGAAGTTGCTACAAGAAAGGGTCACTAATGGTGAAAAGGTAGTAAAGGAAACTCATGATGAGAAAAAAAGAAATGTTAATCATGATTCCATAGACGCTAATGTTGGATCAAAGAATCACCATATTCCAAAAATCGATATGAGGAAGTTTGATGGCAAGGATCCCGCCACATGGATATTACAGATGGAGCAATTCTTCGATCTCAATAATGTGCAAAATGCACAAAAGGTACGTATGGCAACTGTATATTTGGAACCAAATCAGTTTGTATGGTATCAATGGCTTTGCTCTCGTAAACAATTTATCACTTGGGCAATTTTTACGGAAGAATTGATAGCACATTATGAAGATACAAAAAGCAACACTTTTTTTAGCCAATTGATAAGTCTCAAACAAAAGGGTTCAGTAATGGAGCACATTGAGGAGTTCCAAAAATTGAACATAAGGGTAAAAGATATTCCAGAGGAGCATAGGATTGATGTGTTCATAGGGTCTTTAAAGGATAATATCCAACATGATGTTCGCCTTTGGGAACCTGATTCATTAGAGAAGGCATTCAGGTTAGCAAGAAAAATGGAAAGCAAAATTATGGCAACCAGGAAGCATACCACTCACAACTATAAAGACGGAAGTGTTGTTGCCCCTAGTCTTCCACAACCTATAAGGTTGACACCACAACAATTGGAAGAAAAAAGAGCAAAAGGGCTTTGTTACAGTTGTGATAGCAAATACACTAAAAGTCATAAGTGTGCTGAGAAGAAATTATTCTACATAGATTGTGAAGAGGAAGAAGAAAAGGAGCAAGAAAGGTCAAAAGAAGAAGATATACTTCAAGAACAAAGCCTAGATGAAGAAAAAATAAATCCGACCATATCTTGTAATGCATTGGCGGGAATTACCACTCCTCAAACCATCAAGATAGAAGGACAAATCAAGAAGAAAAAGGTAATAGTGTTGATTGATTCAGGAAGCACCCACAATTTTATTCATTGTAGGGTAGCAAAAGAATTGAATTGCTTCCTATATCCAGCACCAGAGTGTCAAGTGATGATTGCAAATGGAGGAACAATAAATTTCTCTGGAAAGTGCCATAATATCAAGCTATCCATGGGAGAATATGTATTGACTAGCCCAATGCTTTCCATTCCAATGGGAGGTGCTGATGTTGTACTAGGAGTCCAATGGCTACAATCCTTGGGTACAATAGCTTTTAATTTTCAAGAACTTTTCATCAAATTTTTTGCGGAAGGAAAGGAAGTTGAATTAAGGGGTATTGCAGGGAAACCAGGAAAGATAATCAGCTCTAATGGTATGACAAAGCTTCTAAAAAAGGAGCAAAGAGGTGTAATTGCACAATTATGTTCGCTAGATGTTTCCACATTGGAATCATCTATTTCTCCAGATCTCCAAAAAGTCCTGGACAATCATTCCAAGGTATTTGAGACTCCCAAGGGTCTCCCACCTATGCGTGATCATGATCATGCTATTCATCTGATTCCAGGAAGTGTTCCTCCAAACATCAGGCCGTACAGATATCCCTATGTCAAAAAAAGTGAAATTGAACGTATGGTTGCAGAAATGCTAGAGGCTGGTATAATTCAACGAGTCAAAGTTCTTTCTCAGCTCCAGTAGTATTGGTGCACAAGAAGGATGGATCATGGCGCATGTGTCCGGATTATAGGGAGCTCAACAAGCTCACTATTAAAGATAAGTTCCCCATTCCTGTTATTGATGAATTACTGGATGAATTGCATGGATCAATTTACTTCACCAAGTTGGATCTTCGTTCGGGATATCATCAAATCAGAATGAAGATTGAAGACATTCCGAAAACGACATTTAGAACTCATGAGGGTCATTATGAATTTTTGGTCATGCCTTTTGGCCTTACCAATGCACCTTCAACATTTCAAGGTTTGATGAATTCAATTTTCAAACCATTCCTTAGAAAATTTGTGTTAGTATTTTTTGATGATATACTAATCTACAGCAAGTCTTGGAAGGATCATGTTGAACATGTTGACAGGGTGCTACAACTATTGGAGGAGAAACAATTATATGCAAAAAGATCCAAATGTTTCTTTGGAGTCCAGGAGGTGGAATATTTGGGTCATATTGTATCTCATGAAGGAGTTAAGGTAGACCCTAGCAAAATTAAAGCCATTAAGGAATGGAAAATCCCCACATCCATAAAGCATCTGCGAGGATTTCTTGGGTTGACAGGGTATTATCGCAAGTTTGTTAAGAATTATGGGAGAATAGCAGCACCTCTAACAACATTATTGAAGAAAGATTCATTTTCATGGACTCCAGAAGCAACAAAGGCCTTTGAACATCTTAAAGAGGCAATGTGCCAAGCACCGGTCTTAGCTACACCGGACTTCACAAAAACCTTTATTGTGGAATGTGATGCTTCAGGAAATGGAATTGGTGTTGTTCTAATGCAAGATGAAAGACCCATTGCTTTTGAAAGTCGTCCAATCAAGGGAAAGTTTTTAAGCAAAGCTATTTATGAGAAGGAAATGTTGGCAATACTCCATGCACTTAAGAAATGGCGACCCTACCTAATGGGAAGACACTTCAAGGTAAAAACGGATCATGATAGCCTTAAATACTTTTTAGAACAAAGATTATCCTCTGAAGAGCAACAAAAGTGGGTCACAAAGATGTTGGGTTATGACTTTGAAATCATCTACAAAAAAGGGAAGCAAAATGTGGTGGCAGATGCACTCTCAAGAAAGGATGAGGATGTGGAAGCATTGTTGTGTGCCATTTCTATTATCCAACCAGATTGGATAAACGAAGCAAGGGAGGAATGGAAGAATGACGAAGAAGTGTGGGCACTTATTCAAAAGCTACAACAAGATTCCAATACCTCTGATACATTTAGCTAGAAAAATGATTCGTTATGGTACAAAGATCGCTTATACCTCTGTAAGAATTCCCAGCTAAAACAAAAGATTCTTATGGAATTGCACACTTCTCCCTTAGGAGGGCACTCAGGATTTTTAAAAACTTACCACAGGGTTAAGAAGGAATTTTTTTGGGATGGCCTTAAATCAGATATTCAAAAGTTTGTGGTGGAATGTTTGGTTTGCCAGCAAAATAAAGTTGAAACAATTAAGACACCGGGTCTATTACAACCTTTATCCATTCCAAGCCAACGTTGGGAGGAGGTTTCAATGGATTTTATCACAGGTTTACCCAAGTCTGAGGGAAAGAGTGTCATCATGGTGGTAGTTGACAGACTTACCAAGTATGCACACTTTTGTGCATTATCACATCCACTTAAAGCCAGTACAGTTTCTACTGCATTTATGGAAACAATTCAAAAGCTACATGGAAACCCAAAGATTATTGTAAGTGACAGAGATCCCATTTTCACTGGAAATTTTTGGACAGAATTATTTTCTTGTCTTGGTACTCAGTGATGAGCCCCAAAAATGGACAAATATTTGGGCTCATCCAACCTCCTAATTTGACTTAATCCACCATTCTCATTTGTTTATTGCATGTTTTTTATTATATTTGTGTTAATAGAGTGAATTTGGTTAGTCATTATGCCAACAAGTCTAATGGGTGCTTTGTGTAGCCTTGTTGGTCAACTTGGAGACAAAATTGAAGGTCTTAATGAGCACTTGGCAGCCAAATTCGTGGGATAACAAGCTAGAGGATTTGTAGGAAGGTGTCCCCCTCATTTATGGACCCTTACCTCGAATTCTCCACCATCAGCTCGGAGTTCAAAGGCCACCAAATCAATGAGCACAAGGGCAGCCAAGCAAGTCAAGTAGGACTGCTGTTAACTACAAGTCTTGGGCAGCCAAGTCCCTAACTTTTAGGAGGACTGTTGGGTCCTCAAAATTGTATAAATAAGAAGGCTTGGGGCCTCATTTTGGTTAGCTAGTTAGTCATTTTGTTTTAGCCATTAGTTAGCTAGTTTGTAGATCGATTTTTATGCAATAGATTAGCTTTGCTTTCAGCTCATGTTCAAGTTCTCCTTGTGGACAGTTTTGATGTACTTTTCATTTCTTGATTAATAAAGATGGATCCAGCTTTGCACCAGCTCTAAATCTTTCATGGGAGGCTATAGCCCTTGGGGTTGGGCCCATCTCAAGCACCCAGTACCTCCCTTGTTTCTCTTTATGTGTGTTTGCTGCGTTCTTGAGAAAAAATCTGCTCTTTAGATTTAATTCATGTTGTGTTACTTAGGTTGCTTTTGATGGTTAAAGTAGTTTCTTATGTTTAAGATAGATTGGTAGGAGTTATTCATGCGTTTATATCTCTTTGATAATGTTTTTTTCATAGGTTGTACGTGATTCTTTTCATGAATAAAGTTGCTGTCCACCAATTTCATTAACTTGTTAGATAGATCACATGATATTTCGATTGCATGCAAGAGGTAGTTGGTTTGATCAAGTAACCACTATGCAGGGCATCTTCATCACCTCCTCGTTCATCTGAGCCTCGTTCAGATCAGCTCCTCCATCACCAAGTCTGTTCCCTCATCTCCCATCTTCTCTTTTGCCAAGTAACCTTACCTTCTTCCCCATTGTTGTCTCAACTACCTTCAAGCCAAGTCAGCTTTCCACATCATCTCACCACTCCATCCATCAGCTCCTGGATCACTTTAGACCCCCATCCTACCTCCATAACCATCCATGCATCTTCCATCAACCATCCATCCTCAAACATCCCATTTCTGAACATCCTGTAGAAGAATTGCAGACCTTCCTGTAGAAATTCCTGAGTTTCCTGTAGGATCCCCTGCAGACATCCTGTAGGAGCCCACACACTCGGTTTCTGAGCATCTGAACGTGAGGAACCTCTGTGGACTGATGCTAAGGATCCTCTGGGACCTCCCCTAGCCATCCTGACCTTGCCCATGCTCTCCTTCCATTCCAACCGCTCCTACACAACCAAACCCTAATCAAAAGCATCATCACAATAAATCCAACCACTTAATGAAAAAATACAAAAACATGTCTTTTCAGATGCAAGTAGCTTGATACATATATTTCAGCTCACTACAAGTAATGGCATTAGTGGTAGTAGTTTCATTCACAGTTTTGCATAGTTGGGGTCTAGCTAGTCAAATTAGGGTTTACTAGGGTTTTCATGCTTTGTTGGCTTCCAGTTTCTTTTTGCAAATAGACTAGCCTCCTTTGAGTTAGCTTTCGTCCATCATTCATAAAGCTTCTTCTGTGAGCCTATAGAAGTTGGCTTGAGCCCTAGCGGACTTGTGCCAGCTGACCAACTGACAGCTGCGACAAGAGCTAGTACTTGTGCATACAGCACCGTCGCTTCTGTTGGATACCTATACCAATAGGTTTCATATTTCATGATTGGCAAGGGAAAGTCCAAATATGCTCTGCTTTGATATCACAAAGATCCCATATTTCCTAGAGAACAAAAGGTGTGTAAAGTGTTTCAATGTTGATGACCTTATTTCAATTTTGGTGGATGATCCAACAGTTTAACCTGGATCATGCCATGTTTTCAATTTTCGGTTATAGAATAGAGAAAGAAGTCTGTCCAAACTGCTTAATCTTGGCAGACAACTAGTTCAGGTAGAGAAGAAAAGGCTCCCAATAGCTTAATCTGGGACCTTGGAAGAGATAAGGGTAGAAGTAGATAGAAAAAGCAAAAGAAAAAAGCCAAAGAAAAGAAAAGGCAAGTAAGGGTCTGCAAGTCCAAGTGCACCCTCCAAGAAGAAATAAAAATGCTAGGCAAGTAGCTGGGTAAGTAGTTGGGGTTGCAGAAAGGTTATCCCTACCATTGCAGAGATGGTAACTGTGGGTATCAAAGCAAAGTCAATTAATTGACAAAGGTGTTCTTCTTCATCGAATTGCAGCAGGAAGCATGACTAATTTCCCTCATTCCCCTCCAATTTCATTTCTAACATTCCCCCATCAGCTAAGATTCATGGAAAAGACTAAGGTTTCATGGTGGTTCTTAATCTTTAGAAGCCACATTTCTTGTCTAAAAATCTTTTCATTTTGATCTACTCTCAAAACCAAGTTTGTTTCACATAAACTTAAATGGTTTCCCCTCCACTTACCCTCTCATCCATACTAACTCTAATTCTACTATGTAAATCCCCTATATTACCTTTCCCCTATTAGTACTAACACCATGGTGTATAAACCCCAAGCATTATATAAATACCCATCCCCTTGGCATTATAGCCAATAAGTCTTGAGTCAGGGATCGAATGACACCTGGTCATGTTGATGAACCTAGGCCAAGTACCTCTTCCCCTTCATGAGCTAATTCCTTCATTTTGACCCCCTTTTGCACATAAAAACCCCTAAAAAGCCTAATTTCTACCCTCACCCGCTTCAAATGGCCAAAAATCATGAAAAACCGACATGTTCTCTTTATGCTAAGTCTAAAGGGCGGAGCTATTTTCAAACAAAATGTGAAAACCCACTTTTACATAGTCTCCGCCATCGCGCAAATTCCCAGAAAAAACATTATTCTAACCCTCCCCTTCCCCGTACTTGGTTGTCACTTTACTTGTCCCGACAACCGTCCGATCAAATACCTCCCGTTACAACGGCCCTGATCGCATCGGAGTCCTTCCGACGTCCCAAAGTTAAGCGCGCTATCTCCCTGTCACGTCAGTGTTCCGATCACCGTCCGATTTGGCCCCTCCAGATCTGACGGCCACCATAGCGTCGGAGCTCATCCGATGCCCGAAGGTTACCTCCCGACGGCCGTATAAAGGTTACGTCACGCTGTATCCACGCGTCGGCTCCACAATCCGTCGGAGGTACTACTGCTGCAAACCGCCATCGTACCGTAGGCGGTGCGATATCAAACCGCCGCGGTTTCTGGTTTTGCCGTTCCCGCCTATGTGACCTCAGCAACCCGTCATCGCTCCGTCACCCCAGGTACGCCGTCTTGTCATTTCCTTGCCCAGCCATTGGTCCACCTGTCCTGCCATCTCACTGCCCCAGTGGACCAACCAGACCCCGCCACCTGGCCCGATGACGTCCTGCTGACGTCATCCGGCCCCGACCCCACTCATGACGTCATGATGACGTCAGCACGAATTCGCGCCAAAATCACCAAAAAGTCTATTTTGGCCGAAAATTCGTGTTTTTTGCCATTTTGAGCGCATTCATCGTTGTTTATCCTGCATGCATAGTTACGACCAAACCTGCACCAGCCGCGGAAAAGTGTTTCCTGACCGCCAGAACGTCCATCTCTTCAGCGCCAGCAAGCTCTAACCAGTCCAACTCTACAGGTATTCCTCATTTGAGCTCTGAAACTCCATTTTCATTGCATTTCGCGTATCAATAAGTAACAGACCTTAAGACCCGAAATTCACCGTTAAATTAAATGCCACTGAATTGACATTTAGACTGAACCAGAGCCGTCACTACACTTTTGTCGAACCACTGTGGGTAATTTGAAAGAAAACTGTCGCTGGTTCGCGCAATCGTGAACCCGTCACCTGCAGGAAACAAATCCACCACAAAAAAGCATACTCTGTGCATTTCTGCCACCCACCTAATCACTCAAAGGCAGTATTTCAACTGTTGCAGCCTTTACCTTCACCCTTCACTCATAAAACCATCATTGTTTGCAAAGAAACTTTGTCGGTGTTACTCTGCATAGTAACAGCAGTCTTCAAAGAGAACCACATCTCAAGAAGAGTCATGGATCCCCCTGTAGCTCCTATAGCCCTCAATGTAGCTCCCCTGAATGCCCCTAATAGAACATTGGACACAAGAGCATTAGCAGACCTGGACTACAAGATATCAGAGGAAATGTTGAGCAAAAGCAGGTTCCATTTACAAATCCTAAATGAAATAAAGATCAAACATGAGAGGGGGACAGACATCCTGGGAATTTGGGATTCATTTCTCCCAATATTCAAGCTTCCTCAGGTTAATCAATTCCTTGAGCTTATCCACTTAGTTGCTGACTACTATGATGCATCCCAGAGGGCAGTGCTGGACTCTTCAGGCTCAATTCTGTTCCTCATTACCCCTGAAGCTATCAGGGAGATGTTGCAGTTCAAGACAGATCAAAAGTTGGTCCCTCTATCATTAGCTGATTTAATAGTACAGGGAGCCAGGATAACAGAGGCACAAATCACAAAGCTTAATCAGATTTTCATCAAAGCTGATACTGTGCAAACTCCTCCCATCCATTTTGTCTACCTCAACCAGTTGGGCTTAGACCTTGTTGACATGATCAGTCCCATCTTGGGATATGATTCAGTGGAGTATGTGGAGGAAACTGTTCTAAAAATGATGCTTATGTTTTCCCCAAGAAAGAAACCAATCTACTATGATTATGCCACATACATATCAGATAAGATGCATGAGCAGTTGATGAATCTGTCAAGAGAAAGGGTATTTAAATACACCTCTTACCTATATCATCTGCTCCTATACTTCCAGCATGATAAGTTCTCCTTCCCAAAGAAGAGAGAAGATGCACAGGGCAATCTGAGATCAGTAGTGTATTGGACATCCGTTTTTCACATAGTAAGCTGTTCTCCATACACCTACTGCGAATTTATTGATCTTTTCATCCATCCAGCCTTGACTCTACTGTTGGGTTCACCTCCTCCTAGATTGACAGACGAAATGCAAAGACTCCTGCATTTATCAAAAGCATACAGTATTGGGGATTGGTATTTCTACCAACACCACACCGTTATCAGACTATATGGGTGTGAGTTGCCCCCATTTAAATTACCTAGATTTGTGCCTATGAGGCTACTTGCCTTGGAATACTTCAGGCAGTTTGGTTATGTGGATATGCTCCACTTTTCAGGAAAAGGTAAGAAGGCACAGTTAAAAGTCAGAAATCAACTTGGCCATTTCCTTCTCAATGAAAGGGATGAAGGGTGGAGAGAGGCAGATAGAATACTTGGGGGCCTTGGTCTCAAATACAGCTTCATATGGAAACCCTATGACCCCAACAACTTCATTACAATGAGGAGGCTCAAATACAAATTATCTGCTTATGGTCATTATAGCCTTCCTCACTTAGAAAAATATGCCAACCAAAGCAAGTGGAGAAGAGGAACTTTAGAAGAAAATGTGACCCAAGAAGAGCTTAATCAAAGAGCTCTAAGAAACCTTAAGAAGATGGCTGACCTTGAGTTTTATTCACAGGTCACCTCACTGCCAAGCACACAAATTGGAGCAGCAGCATCCTCCTCAACTGCCCAACATCAAGCTACAAGAACTGGTGAAAACATCTCAGAAAAAGGCAAAGGTAAAGAGATGGAGCAGGAACAGCAGGAACAACAACAAAAACAACAGCAGCAAGGAGAAGGGCAAACTCAAACTCTGCAGCCTTTACAGCAAGAGAATGTGATAGATACCCCAAATATTACTGAGCAACAGGCCCAAAATGAGGAACTCTCAAGGCCTGAAATCATCACAGATGCTTCAATCCTCCAAACCCCACAGAAGGAGGACCTAAGCAGAAAGAGGGATAGAGAAACCCCCATGACCTCATCCATCAATCAAGGGAAAAGAGACAAAGATTGAATGATTTCCCCGAGGAAGATGAAGCAATTAGACAGGCAATGGGTATGGGCCCGCCCAGTAGGGAGGCCTCGGTCAGCTCCTTCCACCATGATCAAGACAGGACCATTAGAGGAGAAGTCACTTCCTCCAGCCAGCAGAGGGAAGCAGAGGTAGGCATAAAGCAGCAATTTATAGATATGAAGAGGCGAGGTGAACCTGTGAAGATAAAATTATACAACCATTTGCTGAAATTGGCTCCCTCTAATCAACAAAGGTTGATGTCTGCTTTTGATCTAGAAGAAGGCAAACTGACTATGAGTCACTTTATGCCTACGGCGCTCCAGCCACAATCCACTGCTGACTATCTTAGGACTAACCTAGAGGTCCTCGCCAAGGACATACACCCTATGGACAAAATTGAGCTGCATAAGCAAACTGGCGAAATGGTGTATGCTTCCTTGGCTGACAAGACTTTGGAGAATTATAAATTAACAAGCAGTCTGAATGCCACAGCTTCCCAGCTAGAACTGGAGAGGGCCTCTTCTCAGGCCAAAGACAACAGGATAAAATCCCTGGAGGAAATCATTGTAGAAATTGGGCAAAATCCCAATGACATCAAAGGGATACAAGAGATCCTGAAACTTAGGGATGCTGACATGGCTGCATTAAGAAAGAAGATCAAAATTCCAGCCACTATCCATCCACAGACTGATGAGATAGCAAAGCAAAGGCATGAGCAGGATTCTACTACCCTGCTAGTCTCCATTTACAAAGAACTTGTGAAGGCACAAGAAAAATTGGGGCAATATGAAGCTACACAAGCAGCTCTACAAGCATCATTAAAACAAGCACAAGAAGGGCAGACATCTCAGCCCCCTCCTCAAGTCTTCAATCTTGAGGAGACTGCTCCTACTACGGTACCTCCACCTCAGCAGGCTGAACAAACAGCCACATCTACTTCAGCAGCACCCATCAGCACAGATCAGAGCCTAGATATGCAGAAGCTAAAGAATGAAATACAAATTTTGGAAGCTCAGATGACAGAGCTACATGAAACCAGAGATAAGCTGGCCAAGGTCAATGAAAGGCATGATAAGACAAAAAGAGAGGTGGGAGAAAAGGTCAGGGAAATCAAAGCCCTTAAAGACAGGATCAAGGAGCTTGAGAATGAGCTCAAGCTAGATAAAATCATATATGAGGTCAGAGCAATGATATGGTCCAATATTGGCCAATCCATCAACAACCAATGGCCATATATTGAGACAATCCATGAGCAACTAGAGCTCATCCCAAAGGCACAGAAGGAAATCCGAACATCAAGGGCCTTATTAGGAAATATGCCTGAAGTTGCTACAAGAATGATCAATGTGCTTAACCACAAAACAAGTTCTCAGTTAGCCACCATTGGAATCACAAATAGAACTGAGACTATTCAAATAATCAAGAGGGTTCTTACTCTTAGAAATCTGGTGCAGACATTGGACAGAAGAACCCAGGATATGCAGACAGAGGTAAATAGGTTCATGGAGAAATTTCAGGTGTTGCAGAGTAGAGGACTCCCTAGCTTACTGAACAGCGGAGGGAAATTATTCACCCATGAACAGTATGCTAAAAGAGTAAATGTTTTTGCCTCAGCACAGGTCAATGAGAAGGCCAGCACTTCAGAAGACACAGGGCCTATTACAGGACAGATTTTCTATAGTAAGATAGAAAATCTACTTTTTGTAATGAATGAAATTAATCACTTGTTTGATGTGGCCCCAAATTTTTTCAAATATACAGAAGCTGAAGAGACAATGGAGGCCATCCTCAAGCATCAGCTCCCTACACAGGAATGGTGGACAGATGCAATACACAGAATTTTGTAATCAGTAAGGCATTCACCAAATTTCTGTTTTATTACAATTTTTTATAAAAAGCACAGTTCAGAAAAGTCAGCATGCATCATAAATCAAAGCTGAGCCAACTCAGCGGATGTAGCGGTCAACAAAGCAGAAAAAGAAAACCACAGCTGGCAAACCCGAGAATGCACTGCGCAGCCAAAAGTAAATGCGTATTTCCAGAATTAAAATAGAGTAATGCAACCGACTCAGTGACTCTCAAAAGTCAAAACAATCCTCTGACAGACATAAAGGGCATTTACGCTGCATTTAAAATTGTAATAACTCCTTGCCTACTTTCTGAACGTAATAATGAAGATATTTTCTCTCTCAGATGACTCAATGCCTGAGATATTTTGTATACGCATTTCTATAAAGTCCCCTTCGCATAAGATTGCAAGGGTTGTTGTTGATTTCTCCTGAAGAAGTTCTTATGCTGTAATCCTTTTCAGAAGTTAATAGAGCAAAGCAATGGAATTTCTCGAATTTCTGAGGTGTTGGATGCGTTCTGGTGTCTGTTGATAACTACTGGATCCCTGTGTATTTCATCATACAATAAGTCTTTGTATCTCTCTCTGTTAATTAGTTGTTTTGTTAAAATCCATATATGTTATCTGTTTTCAATACTAAGCAACAAGGAAAAAGAATAGCTTTCAGGATTTATTCATTGAGTAACCTGAGTTCAATCTGCGTTGTTTATCAATGTTTTCTTCAGCTGTAATCTAGTTAAGTGTAATTCTTAAATGCTGCACTTTCAGAATACATCTATCACAGTGACCTTTGTCACAGGAATTCAAGTTTTGCTCCTGTGCAATTCACCTCCATCCACCAGCTCAATAGAAAATTCTTAATTGCTTTCTGTTGATCGACCTACATCACCATTTGATCTAGTTTGTCTGTTTAAAATACACAATAGGCCCTGCAGTTTGAGCACCACCAAACCAGCGTATCAGATCACTTCACAACTTCAGACTCCATTGCCCAATGGTATTATACTGTCTAAACACTGCATCATAAGACCTGAAAGAAATCCTTCAACCAAAACATAAACCAAAACCTGACCATAATAGCTAGCCTAAAACACCATCATAACAGAGACAAATCATAAAGAGAGAGCCCTCTCTGGTTGCAGTTAGGCTAGGAACTGTAACCCAAAGATTGGTTAGTGGTTACCCCGGCCGTATTCCCTTGGGAGTCATAGGGAACAACCTGGGTGTTAACATAATTGGCGACTCCACTGGGGACTTCTTAGGATTTTTCAATTACTATCTGTTTTCCAAAGCTACCATCAAACCTGAAACCAGCCAAGAGGCCTTAGAACTGTTTCTGCATCACATTAACAGCCTTAAGGAGGAGCTTGTTTGGGGAATCTTCGTCTTAGCTTTGAGAATATATAGCCATTCCAAAATCTTCATCCAGTCCTTGCAAATATAAAAACTTCCTACAAAATCCCAAAAAAACAGGTTGGAAGCTGGCTCCTAAGAAAAATCCACGGCATACTAGGGCAAATCCTGACCCTAATCCACCCATCATTGTTGATAATCCAAATACCATCCAAAGAAACATCTGGAGACAGCAAAAGCAGGAGGAGCCTGCTGATGCAAATATAAGTTCCGATCATCCTAGCCTCATTCCCACTCCTTGCAAAGTTCTTTTCCGGTCCACCCCTAGTTCCCCTAGTTCACCATCAACATCGCAAAGTCCTCCTCTCACATCTTCATCCATTGAACATACTCCTTTAACCAGTCTCCCACTAGCTACTCATCCCATCAAACCTGTTATACCAGTGATCCCTGCTATCCCGTTTGTTCCTATTAACCCTCTAAACCTCATAAATATGGCTAACAGGTATGCACCTCTGCAGATACCAGCTAATGCTGTGGCTTTACCTCAAGATTATCAAAGCAAAATCTCATATTTCGACTCAAATGGCTCTCTAACAGCTATCCAGCATGCCAAGAAGATGCAAGACCACTTTGAGACCTATGAAATAGATGATGACACTGTCAGAATGAGAATTTTTGTTCAAAGCTTAACTGGGGATGTTAGAACTTGGTTCAGATCCCTCAATGCAAACTCCATTACAACTCCTGATCAGCTTTACGAAGCTTTTACTGACAGATGGGAGAAGAAGAAAGATCCTCTCCACGTACTTGGTGAATATGACACTATTAAGAGAGGTCCCCAGGAGACAATTTTGGAATATTGTGCTAGGTTTAACAATGTATATAATGCTATCCCACAGAACTTAAGGCCTCCTCCTGATTTAGCCCTGTATAAATTCCCTGATGGTTTTGACCCTGATATGGCCTATCAGTTGAAGGAAAGAGATCCTCCAACCCTTGAAGAAGCTCAAAGGGTTGCTGTCACAGTGGAAGCTAACCTAATTGCCAAAAGAAACAGGGCAAAGTTGGAGAAAAGGACTGCCTTCAAAGAAGAACCCTCGGGCTTTGATCAAAAGCTGGATGCAATACTAAATAGCATGAAGAGATTGGGTGAGAGAGTGGAATCGGTTGAAAGAAAGTCATCATGGGAAGCACCACAAAACAACCCTCCTAGAAATCCGAATTTTAGGAGAACCCAAAACCAGAACATTGGTAGGACAAGTGCTGACCAAGATATTAGACCCCCTTTCCAAGAAAATTATGCAGAAACTTCAACATCAACTGAACCCAATGAAGACCCTGAGATTAATCTAATGGGTCTAGATGGTAAAAGCCAGGTTTTCTTAACACAAGAAGATCATGAGGATGATGAAATCAAAATATTCCAAACTAAATCAGGAGAATCCTTTGATTTTAAACAAGGATATGATAGTGCTGTCTATGAAGTTCATAAACAGTACAAGCTAAGGAGTAGGACTGTAAATGTAAATCAGCCAGAAAAGATAAAAGATAAATAGCAGTCTAAAGGAACCATAGTCACAGAACCTAATGACAAAACAAACTTGCCTACAGAAGAAGTAGTGGTTGAAGAGGTCACCACACTTCTGTCACCACTACATCAGCCTATGGCAACGTCATCCTCTCACCCTGATTTAGATATTACCCCTCCAGACATGAGTAAAAGGGGCAGGTCTCAAAGTCAAGATGAAAACCAACAAGAAGATTTAATGAGCAAAGAAAGGGCTGCTATCCATAACTCCAAAACCCAAGCTGATAAACCTTTTGACCTAGGCACAGAGATTGGCAAGCTAAAGATAGCAATTCCCCTCTCAGAACTAGCTAAGCATGACATCTATAAACAACAGATTAAGAAATCCCTTCAACTCACTAATAGCAAAGATGATGTAAATGTGTTAGATGACACTCCGGAATTACTGTTTGGCCCAGAGGTAGATGGAAAAACAGCAGTTACAGGGATATTACCTTTTTATGTCAGCTTGCATATTCATGACAAAATACTGCATAATGCGATGTTTGACTCAGGTGCCTCTCATAACCTCATGCCAAAAGCAATCATGGAAAGATTGAATTTGGATATAACAAGACCATACAAGGACCTGTTTTCCTTTGACTCCAGCCAAGTCAAGTGTTTAGGTCTAATAAAAGATTTATGTGTGTCTCTGGTTCAATACCCCAACAAAACCATTCTAATGGATGTTGTAGTCGCTGATATCCCACCTAAATATGGGATGCTGTTATCAAGGTCATGGGGAGCCAAACTCCAAGGTTCCCTACAATTAGATATGTCATATGCCACCATCTCTGTCTTTGGGCAACCAAAGAGACTCTACAGAGAAACACTCATGAAATACATGGTCAGCAGTGAGGAAAAGCCTCAAAACTTTCCTGTATATGTTGTCCATTCAGACATAGATTCGTTTATTCTCTTCAATGACAGCGCAAGCCTCTCAAACAATGACATTAGGACCGAAACCCTCATGCAAGAACAAAACATTAATCAAGGAAGTACCACCCATAAAATATCGATCAGTCAAGCACTGGACACGACCCCTCCTCTAGTTGTCAAAGATTTTCAATCCAGTGATGAAACTGTCCTAGAACACAAGCCAAAGAAGAAACCCCAACTCCTGCTTACATTGCCATCCCATGAACAGATCTTTAAATCTCCTGTCAAGCAAGATATCCTGTGGGTCTTAGAATTTGATGGCTCAGTCAACAAGTTAGGGGCAGGAGCTGGAGTTTGGATACATAACAAAGAGAAAACCCATGCAGAAGGCAGAGCTTGTAGGTTAAACTTTAGATGCACTAATAACATGGCAGAGTATGAAGCTCTGTTACTAGGTCTCAAGCTAGTAAAGGCATTACAAGCTCCTACGGTTTCGATCATGGGAGACTCAGATCTAGTGATTCAACAAGTGAAAGGAAGTTTTGTCACCAATGACAAAAGGTTGAGGTCTTACAGGTCTGCTGTAATTGAAATATTGGACACTTTCTCTGAGTTCCTTATCACAAAAATTTCAAGGGGCCACAATCTCCATGCACACAGTTTGGCAACATTTGCCAGCACGTTCAAATTTCCACTGGAAACCAACAACTGCTTCACAGCCGAGGTCAAGTACAGACCCTCCATTCCAAACAATGTTAAAGAATGGCAAGTATTTGAGGATGATACGCAAATAAACAATTTTCTAACCTTACAACAAGAGTTTGCAGGATTAAATATTGACACTGAATCAGCAAGTCAATCACAAATACTTGAGTCAGCAAGTCAATCACAAATACTGTTTCAACAAATGATTCATCCAATATCACCTAGAACAGCAAAACAACTACTGAATCCAACCATCTTCAACAACGAAAACATTCAGCAAATTCACCAAATTGACTGTGAAGAGGTGACCAGCGCTGAAGCTGAGATCATACAACTCAAAGACAATTTCCTTCCAACAGGCCTTACCCCGCTAGAGGACATTTTTGATTCAAATGACATCCCTAGGAAGCCAAAAATGCAGCCATTAGATGCAGCCATTGAAGAATGCAATATTGGTACCATTCACAAGCCCAAAATAATAAAGCTGTCTGCTTCTTTGCCCCCTGATCAAAAACCCAAGTACATTGACCTCTTTAAAGAGTTCCAAGATGTCTTTGCATGGGGCTATGAGGACCTGAAGTCCTATGATACTTCTGTCATTCAGCATACCATTCCCCTCAAGCCTAATCAAAAACCATTCAAGCAGAAGTTGAGAAGGATCAATCCTATACTCCTTCCTTCCATTGAAAAGGAATTGCAAAAAATGTTCAAAGCTGGCATCATAGCACCAATCAGATTCTCTGAATGGATTTCCAACTTAGTCCCTACAAGAAAAAAGACTGGTGAGATTAGACTTTGTGTAGACTTAAGGAATCTAAATCAAGTATCACTCAAAGATAACTACCCTTTACCCAAAATGGATCACATTCTCCAAAGAGTGGTGGGGGCTTCAAGGATGTCACTGCTTGATGGATTCTCAGGCTTTAATCAAATCCTAGTACACCCTGATGATCAAGACAAAACTGCATTTACAACCCCATGGGGAACTTTCAAATATGTAAAAATGCCCTTTGGATTGAAAAATGCAGGGGCAACATTTCAAAGAGCAATGGATATTGCTTTTGCAAAAGAGATTCATGACTTCCTAGTCATTTACTTAGATGATCTTACACCCTTTTCAAAATCTGACCAAGAACATCTGAAACATTTGAGATAGATTTTCCTAACATGCAGGAAATATGGTATTCCTTAAATCCCAAGAAGTCATTATTTGGCTTGGAAGAAGGTAAACTCTTAGGACACATTATTTCAAAAGATGGCATAAGAATTGATCCAGATAGGATACAAGCTATCCTACAAATGCCCCACCCAAGGAATGTCAAAGAGTTGCAGGGATTCTTAGGAAAAATCAATTTTTTAAGAAGGTTTATCCCAAACTTAGCAGAACTAATCAGATTATTAAACAACATGCTAAAAAAGGATTCAAAAGTAAAATGGACTGTTGAAGCAAAACAAGCCTTTGAAGGTATAAAATTGGCCTTGACTCAAACCCCAGTGTTAACCAATCCTCAGTTTGACAGAGACTTTATCATTTTCTCTTTCGCCTCCCAGCACACTATTGCTGCTATTTTATTACAGAAAGATGACCAAGGGAATGAGAAGCCTATTGCCTTCTTCAGCAGGGCTCTTAGAGATGCCCCTCTAAAATATCAAATTATGGAGAAACAAGCCTATGCTTTGGTCAAAGCCATTAAAGACTTTAGGATTTACATCCTTTATTCCCATGTTGTGGCTTATGTACCAAATCCTATTGTCAAAGACATTCTTACCCAAGAAAACTTAGAGGGCAGAAGAGGAAAATGGATTGCCAACATACTAGAATTTGATATTGAAATAAAACCTACAAAGCTAATAAAAGGGCAAGGCTTGGCCAAATTAATGACAGAATCAAATTTCCAAGCCCTAGATATCAATCAGCAGGACAGTGAAACAGAGCTGGCGACTCCAAAGATCAATGTAGCCTTTGAACAATCTCCTTGGTACTCTGATATCTGTTATGTGTTACAAAACCTGTGTGCTCCCCCAGGACTGTCCAGAACTAAGTGTAGATTCTTAAAAATGAAAACATCAAGATTTTGTGTGATGGATGGAAATCTACTTTGGAAAAACCATGAAGGAATATTGCTGCATTGTTTAATGGAAAATGAAACTAACAATATCATGCAGGAGTTTCATGCAGGACACTGTGGTGGACACTTGTACTGGAAGTCCACTGTGGATAAAATACTAAGGGCAGGGTATTACTGGCCCACCATGTTCTCAGATGTTAAGAGATTCACCACCTCATGTCATCAATGTCAAGTATTTGAGGGCAAAAGACAGTTGCTGCCACTCCCCTTAAGACCTATTGCAACAGAGAGACCTTTCCAACAATGGGGCTTGGATTTCATTGGGGAAATTCATCCTTCATCTTCAGGCCAACACAAATGGATTTTAACAGCCACAGACTACTTCACCAAATGGATTGAAGCTGCCCCATGCAGACAAGCAAATGACTCAGTAATCATTCACTTTTTGGAAAACAACATACTGGCTAGATTTGGCTGTCCAGACAAAATAATAATAGACAATGCTGCTGCTTTCAGATCCAAGAAAATGGTGAACTTCTGCCATAAATTTCACATTACTCTGGGCCATTCTACTGCATACTACCCCCAAGGAAATGGCCTTGTTGAATCATCAAACAAAAGCTTAATAAATATCATAAAGAAGGTGCTGGAAGAGAACAAAAAGAACTGGCATAAGAAACTAGTCAATGCTTTATGGGCAGATAGACTAACAACAAAGAGATCAATTGGGACCAGCCCATATGAGTTAGTCTATGGATTAGAAGCCAAATTTCCTTCATCACTAGGAGTGCCGGTTATGAAACTTCTGCAAGAGAGTCAAGCAGAGCCAAATGATATGCAAAGGAGGATCAATCAGATAATCTGTTTACAGCAAACTAGAGAACAAGTTTTCAGCAGAGTGCAGATATTACAAGAAAAATTAAAAAAGGCCTTTGATAGAAGAACTAAGGCAGAAGATTTCAGCATCGGTGATAAAGTCCTCAAGTGGGATGCAAGGAGAGAAGAAAAAGGAAAACATGGGAAATTTGATTCCCTTTGGAGAGGACCATTTGCTGTCCTAGCAGTACAAGGTAACAACACTTACTTCCTCAAAAGTCTAACTGAAACTGACTTGGATGAAGGTCCTGTCAATGGCAGGATGCTGAAGCATTACTTTGACTATTTCCCATGAGTGCAACTTGAGGTTCCCTTGTATATATGCAGATGTACATATTATTTTCCATTTAGATTGTAAAAATGCAGTTTTCTAAGTGATTCACCATCCAGCAAAAGGCAAATAGAATCAGAGGTCTTCCAAGAAAGAAGCACACAATTTTGACACATCAAAGCAGCAAATTTCAAGATTGGTATGGGCAGTTAAAGAGCAAGGCAATCTGACCTGCTGTTCTTGGTCTTTCAAAAGAAAAACCATCCCCATGTGGAGCCACTGTTGGATACCTATACCAATAGGTTTCATATTTCATGATTGGCAAGGGAAAGTCCAAATATGCTCTGCTTTGATATCACAAAGATCCCATATTTCCTAGAGAACAAAAGGTGTGTAAAGTGTTTCAATGTTGATGACCTTATTTCAATTTTGGTGGATGATCCAACAGTTTAACCTGGATCATGCCATGTTTTCAATTTTCGGTTATAGAATAGAGAAAGAAGTCTGTCCAAACTGCTTAATCTTGGCAGACAACTAGTTCAGGTAGAGAAGAAAAGGCTCCCAACAGCTTAATCTGGGACCTTGGAAGAGATAAGGGTAGAAGTAGATAGAAAAAGCAAAAGAAAAAAGCCAAAGAAAAGAAAAGGCAAGTAAGGGTCTGCAAGTCCAAGTGCACCCTCCAAGAAGAAATAAAAATGTTAGGCAAGTAGCTGGGTAAGTAGTTGGGGTTGCAGAAAGGTTATCCCTACCATTGCAGAGATGGTAACTGTGGGTATCAAAGCAAAGTCAAGTAATTGACAAAGGTGTTCTTCTTCATCGAATTGCAGCAGGAAGCATGACTAATTTCCCTCATTCCCCTCCAATTTCATTTCTAACATTCCCCCATCAGCTAAGATTCATGGAAAAGACTAAGGTTTCATGGTGGTTCTTAATCTTTAGAAGCCACATTTCTTGTCTAAAAATCTTTTCATTTTGATCTACTCTCAAAACCAAGTTTGTTTCACATAAACTTAAATGGTTTTCCCTCCACTTACCCTCTCATCCATACTAACTCTAATTCTACTATGTAAATCCCCTATATTACCTTTCCCCTATTAGTACTAACACCATGGTGTATAAACCCCAAGCATTATATAAATACCCATCCCCTTGGCATTATAGCCAATAAGTCTTGAGCCAGGGATCGAATGACACCTGGTCATGTCGATGAACCTAGGCCAAGTGCCTCTTCCCCTTCATGAGCTAATTCCTTCATTTTGACCCCCTTTTGCACATAAAAACCCTAAAAAGCCTAATTTCTACCCTCACCCGCTTCAAATGGCCAAAAATCATGAAAAAACTGACATGTTCTCTTTATGCTAAGTCTAAAGGGCGGAGCTATTTTCAAACAAAATGTGAAAACCCACTTTTACATAGTCTCCGCCATCGCGCAAATTCCCAGAAAAAACATTATTCTAACCCTCCCCTTCCCCGTACTTGGTTGTCACTTTACTTGTCCCGACAACCGTCCGATCAAATACCTCCCGTTACAACGGCCCTGATCGCATCGGAGTCCTTCCGACGTCCCAAAGTTAAGCGCGCTATCTCCCTGTCACGTCAGTGTTCCGATCACCGTCCGATTTGGCCCCTCCAGATCTGACGGCCACCATAGCGTCGAAGCTCATCCGATGCCCGAAGGTTACCTCCCGACGGCCGTATAAAGGTTACGTCACGCTGTATCCACGCGTCGGCTCCACAATCCGTCGGAGGTACTACTGCTGCAAACCGCCATCGTACCGTAGGCGGTGCGATATCAAACCGCCGTGGTTTCTGGTTTTGCCGTTCCCGCCTATGTGACCTCAGCAACCCGTCATCGCTCCGTCACCCCAGGTACGCCGTCTTGTCATTTCCTTGCCCAGCCATTGGTCCACCTGTCCTGCCATCTCACTGCCCCAGTGGACCAACCAGACCCCGCCACCTGGCCCGATGACGTCCTGCTGACGTCATCCGGCCCCGACCCCACTCATGACGTCATGATGACGTCAGCACGAATTCGCGCCAAAATCACCAAAAAGTCTATTTTGGCCGAAAATTCGTGTTTTTTGCCATTTTGAGCGCATTCATCGTTGTTTATCCTGCATGCATAGTTACGACCAAACCTGCACCAGCCGCGGAAAAGTGTTTCCTGACCGCCAGAACGTCCATCTCTTCAGCGCCAGCAAGCTCTAACCAGTCCAACTCTACAGGTATTCCTCATTTGAGCTCTGAAACTCCATTTTCACTGCATTTCGCGTATCAATAAGTAACAGACCTTAAGACCCGAAATTCACCATTAAATGCCACTGAATTGACATTTAGACTGAACCAGAGCCATCACTACACTTCTGTCGAACCACTGTGGGTAATTTGAAAGAAAACTGTCGCTGGTTCGCGCAATCGTGAACCCGTCACCTGCAGGAAACAAATCCACCACAAAAAAGCATACTATGTGCATTTCTGCCACCCACCTAATCACTCAAAGGCAGTATTTCAACTGCTGCAGCCTTTACCTTCACCCTTCACTCATAAAACCATCATTGTTTGCAAAGAAACTTTGTCGGTGTTACTCTGCATAGTAACAGCAGTCTTCAAAGAGAACCACATCTCAAGAAGAGTCATGGATCCCCCTGTAGCTCCTATAGCCCTCAATGTAGCTCCCCTGAATGCCCCTAATAGAACATTGGACACAAGAGCATTAGCAAACCTGGACTACAAGATATCAGAGGAAATGTTGAGCAAAAGCAGGTTCCATTTACAAATCCTAAATGAAATAAAGATCAAACATGAGAGGGGGACAGACATCCTGGGAATTTGGGATTCATTTCTCCCAATATTCAAGCTTCCTCAGGTTAATCAATTCCCTGAGCTTATCCACTTAGTTGCTGACTACTATGATGCATCCCAGAGGGCAGTGCTGGACTCTTCAGGCTCAATTCTGTTCCTCATTACCCCTGAAGCTATCAGGGAGATGTTGCAGTTCAAGATAGATCAAAAGTTGGTCCCTCTATCATTAGCTGATTTAATAGTACAGGGAGCCAGGATAACAGAGGCACAAATCACAAAGCTTAATCAGATTTTCATCAAAGCTGATACTGTGCAAACCCCTCCCATCCATTTTGTCTACCTCAACCAGTTGGGCTTAGACCTTGTTGACATGATCAGTCCCATCTTGGGATATGATTCAGTGGAGTATGTGGAGGAAACTGTTCTACAAATGATGCTTATGTTTTCCCCAGGAAAGAAACCAATCTACTATGATTGTGCCACATACATATCAGATAAGATGCATGAGCAGTTGATGAATCTGTCAAGAGAAAGGGTATTTAAATACACCTCTTACCTATATCATCTGCTCCTATACTTCCAGAATGATAAGTTCTCCTTCCCAAAGAAGAGAGAAGATGCACAGGGCAATCTGAGATCAGTAGTGTATTGGACATCCGTTTTTCACATAGTAAGCTGTTCTCCATACACCTACTGCGAATTTATTGATCTTTTCATCCATCCAGCCTTGACTCTACTGTTGGGTTCACCTCCTCCCAGATTGACAGACGAAATGCAAAGACTCCTGCATTTATCAAAAGCATACAGTATTGGGGATTGGTATTTCTACCAACACCACACCGTTATCAGACTATATGGGTGTGAGTTGCCCCCATTTAAATTACCTAGATTTGTGCCTATGAGGCTACTTGCCTTGGAATACTTCAGGCAGTTTGGTTATGTGGATATGCTCCACTTTTCAAGAAAAGGTAAGAAGGCACAGTTAAAAGTCAGAAATCAACTTGGCCATTTCCTTCTCAATGAAAGGGATGAAGGGTGGAGAGAGGCAGATAGAATACTTGGGGGCCTTGGTCTCAAATACAGCTTCATATGGAAACCCTATGACCCCAACAACTTCATTACAATGAGGAGGCTCAAATACAAATTATCTACTTATGGTCATTATAGCCTTCCTCGCTTAGAAAAATATGCCAACCAAAGCAAGTGGAGAAGAGGAACTTTAGAAGAAAATGTGACCCAAGAAGAGCTTAATCAAAGAGCTCTAAGAAACCTTAAGAAGATGGCTGACCTTGAGTTTTATTCACAGGTCACCTCACTGCCAAGCACACAAATTGGAGCAGCAGCGTCCTCCTCAACTGCCCAACATCAAGCTACAAGAACTGGTGAAAACATCTCAGAAAAAGGCAAAGGTAAAGAGATGGAGCAGGAACAGCAACAAAAACAACAGCAGCAAGGAGAAGGGCAAACTCAAACTCAGCAGCCTTTACAGCAAGAGAATGTGATAGATACCCCAAATATTACTGAGCAACAGGCCCAAAATGAGGAACTCTCAAGGCCTGAAATCATCACAGATGCTTCAGTCCTCCAAACCCCACAGAAGGAGGACCTAAGCAGAAAGAGGGATAGAGAAACCCCCATGACCTCATCCATCAATCAAGGGGAAAAGAGACAAAGATTGAATGATTTCCCCGAGGAAGATGAAGCAATTAGACAGGCAATGGGTATGGGCCCGCCCAGTAGGGAGGCCTCGGTCAGCTCCTTCCCCCATGATCAAGATAGGACCATTAGAGGAGAAGTCACTTCCTCCAGCCAGCAGAGGGAAGCAGAGGTAGGCATAAAGCAGCAATTTATAGATATGAAGAGGCGAGGTGAACCTGTGAAGATAAAATTATACAACCATTTGCTGAAATTGGCTCCCTCTAATCAACAAAGGTTGATGTCTGCTTTTGATCTAGAAGAAGGCAAACTGACTATGAGTCACTTTATGCCTACGGTGCTCCAGCCACAATCCACTGCTGACTATCTTAGGACTAACCTAGAGGTCCTCGCCAAGGACATACACCCTATGGACAAAATTGAGCTGCATAAGCAAACTGGCGAAATGGTGTATGCTTCCTTGGCTGACAAGACTTTGGAGAATTATAAATTAACAAGCAGTCTGAATGCCACAGCTTCCCAGCTAGAACTGGAGAGGGCCTCTTCTCAGGCCAAAGACAACAGGATAAAATCCCTGGAGGAAATCATTGTAGAAATTGGGCACAATCCCAATGACATCAAAGGGATACAAGAGATCCTGAAACTTAGGGATGCTGACATGGCTGCATTAAGAAAGAAGATCAAAATTCCAGCCACTATCCATCCACAGACTGATGAGATAGCAAAGCAAAGGCATGAGCAGGATTCTACTACCCTGCTAGTCTCCATTTACAAAGAACTTGTGAAGGCACAAGAAAAATTGGGGCAATATGAAGCTACACAAGCAGCTCTACAAGCATCATTAAAACAAGCACAAGAAGGGCAGACATCTCAGCCCCCTCCTCAAGTCTTCAATCTTGAGGAGACTGCTCCTACTACGGTACCTCCACCTCAGCAGGCTGAACAAACAGCCACATCTACTTCAGCAGCACCCATCAGCACAGATCAGAGCCTAGATATGCAGAAGCTAAAGAATGAAATACAAATTTTGGAAGCTCAGATGACAGAGCTACATGAAACCAGAGATAAGCTGGCCAAGGTCAATGAAAGGCATGATAAGACAAAAAGAGAGGTGGGAGAAAAGGTCAGGGAAATCAAAGCCCTTAAAGACAGGATCAAGGAGCTTGAGAATGAGCTCAAGCTAGATAAAATCATATATGAGGTCAGAGCAATGATATGGTCCAATATTGGCCAATCCATCAACAACCAATGGCCATATATTGAGACAATCCATGAGCAACTAGAGCTCATCCCAAAGGCACAGAAGGAAATCCGAACATCAAGGGCCTTATTAGGAAATATGCCTGAAGTTGCTACAAGAATGATCAATGTGCTTAACCACAAAACAAGTTCTCAGTTAGCCACCATTGGAATCACAAATAGAACTGAGACTATTCAAATAATCAAGAGGGTTCTTACTCTTAGAAATCTGGTGCAGACATTGGACAGAAGAACCCAGGATATGCAGACAGAGGTAAATAGGTTCATGGAGAAATTTCAGGTGTTGCAGAGTAGAGGACTCCCTAGCTTACTGAACAGCGGAGGGAAATTATTCACCCATGAACAGTATGCTAAAAGAGTAAATGTTTTTGCCTCAGCACAGGTCAATGAGAAGGCCAGCACTTCAGAAGACACAGGGCCTATTACAGGATAGATTTTCTATAGTAAGATAGAAAATCTACTTTTTGTAATGAATGAAATTAATCACTTGTTTGATGTGGCCCCAAATTTTTTCAAATATACAGAAGCTGAAGAGACAATGGAGGCCATCCTCAAGCATCAGCTCCCTACACAGGAATGGTGGACAGATGCAATACACAGAATTTTGTAATCAGTAAGGCATTCACCAAATTTCTGTTTTATTACAATTTTTTATAAAAAGCACAGTTCAGCAAAGTCAGCATGCAGCATAAATCAAAGCTGAGCCAACTCAGCGGATGTAGCGGCCAACAAAGCAGAAAAAGAAAACCACAGCTGGCAAACCCGAGAATGCACTGCGCAGCCAAAAGTAAATGCGTATTTCCAGAATTAAAACAGAGTAATGCAACCGACTCAGTGACTCTCAAAAGTCAAAACAATCCTCTGACAGACATAAAGGGCATTTACGCTGCATTTAAAATTGTAATAACTCCTTGCCTACTTTCTGAACGTAATAATGAAGATATTTTCTCTCTCAGATGACTCAATGCCTGAGATATTTTGTATACGCATTTCTATAAAGTCCCCTTCGCATAAGATTGCAAGGGTTGTTGTTGATTTCTCCTGAAGAAGTTCTTATGCTGTAATCCTTTTCAGAAGTTAATAGAGCAAAGCAATGGAATTTCTCGAATTTCTGAGGTGTTGGATGCGTTCTGGTGTCTGTTGATAACTACTGGATCCCTGTGTATTTCATCATACAATAAGTCTTTGTATCTCTCTCTGTTAATTAGTTGTTTTGTTAAAATCCATATATGTTATCTGTTTTCAATACTAAGCAACAAGGAAAAAGAATAGCTTTCAGGATTTATTCATTGAGTAACCTGAGTTCAATCTGCGTTGTTTATCAATGTTTTCTTCAGCTGTAATCTAGTTAAGTGTAATTCTTAAATGCTGCACTTTCAGAATACATCTATCACAGTGACCTTTGTCACAGGAATTCAAGTTTTGCTCCTGTGCAGTTCACCTCCATCCACCAGCTCAATAGAAAATTCTTAATTGCTTTCTGTTGATCGACCTACATCACCATTTGATCTAGTTTGTCTGTTTAAAATACACAATAGGCCCTGCAGTTTGAGCACCACCAAACCAGCGTATCAGATCACTTCACAACTTCAGACTCCATTGCCCAATGGTATTATACTGTCTAAACACTGCATCATAAGACCTGAAAGAAATCCTTCAACCAAAACATAAACCAAAACCTGAGCATAATAGCTAGCCTAAAACACCATCATAACAGAGACAAATCATAAAGAGAGAGCCCTCTCTGGTTGCAGTTAGGCTAGGAACTGTAACCCAAAGATTGGTTAGTGGTTACCCCGGCCGTATTCCCTTGGGAGTCATAGGGAACAACCTGGGTGTTAACAGCTTCCAAGTTTGTACGAACTACCGGGTTGATAAAATTAGAGATAGGGAGCTCCAGGAGTTGTAGCATTATTGCTACAATACTGGAGCTCACCATCTTTTTGGCGCCGTTGCCGGGGAAGCGTCAGAGTATTGGTGATTGTCGCTTTTCTTCTATTTTCCACTACAATCTTCTGCTAAGTAGTTTATTTCGTTTCCATTATGCAATTTCTTTTTTTTGCAAAAGTAGATTAGAATTTCCTGCTTTCATAGATTAGCATTTCCTGCTTTCATAGATTAGCATTTCTTGCTTTCATAGAATAGCCTTTCAATTCCGCATTTCAATTCTGCAAGCGTAGATTAGCATTTCAATTCTGCAAGCGTAGACTAGCATTTCATTCTTGCAATTTCATTTGAGAAAAATAGATTAGTCCTTTCCTGCTTTCATTTCAATTTCGCAAGATAGTTAGTTGCAGTTCAATCTATTTCATGCCTTGTAGGAGTAGAGATAAGTTAGAAAAATGATTGCACAACACCCCCACTGCTTCACACAGCCAAGATTCTCTCTTCTTCGATGGCTGTGATTGAAGAACCCCAGGGTGGACATCAAGACATATCTGAAGAACCTCTAGGGGAGAAGAAGAAGAAAACATTCCTCTGAAGCAAATGGCTACAAGTAGAGATGTTGGGAGCAACATCTTGTCCAAAGATGAATTTGAAAATCAGATCAAAGATTTCAAGAGTGATATGAGGCAGTTTCTTGCCATGCAACTGGATACCTTGCGGATCCAAAAGAAGCAAGAAGAAGCCAAGAGGGCTTTGGCCATTTTTTGTCCTAGGTGCACTAGAAAGCATCCTAGGAACGAATGTCCAATGCACTCCCTAGAAGTGTGTTTCATCTGTGAAGAATACCATCCTATAGATCAGTGCCCTTCCTTACCCAGAATCAAAGTTGCATATCAAAGAGCCAAAGGAGCCACTGAATCACTCTATTATATGAACCAAAGGAGGCCACATGGACTTAGATCTTACTAGCAGGAACTGCAAGGGATACCCGAGACCTATTATGACCCTTATCAAGCCACTTTCATGCCTTCTTGGGATCCCCCTGCTCATCCTTCCTGGTCTACACCTCCTCCTTGGTCATATTCTCCTTGTTCCTTCACAGATCCATATTATGCCCAACCAGTTGCTCATTCATTTCACTCTTATGCTCAACCACAGCCTCAGTGGAATGCACCTTATCAGGAGTGGAGGCCCCAGTACAACTCCCATCCCACTTCGTTTCCTCCACCACCTGCTCATCCACAACCATCGCCTCCTCCTCCACCAAGGCAACCCCAAATGCCTACCCAACCACAATGCCATCCATCTCCATCTCAATTTCACACCTCCACTCAACTACCCGTACCATTTCCAAAGCCACACAATGGAGCAGCTCAACCCCATTGCAAATCTGAGGCACAACATATCCAAATGACTCCTCTTGAGCTCAATGATCTTCACCATAGCTCAGGAAAAGAATTGCAAAAAAAAGATCATCTTGAAAGCATTGAAGGATCACATCCAGTAAAAGAAGATTCAAAAGAGGAGATCAAAGAACCATGGGCTGCACTTGATAAAGAGAAGACATAAGAAGCAGAGATAAAGAAAGATCCCTCATGGTTACCATTAAATCCTCCATGTACTTAAGAGAAAGATCAGCAAAAAGAGGAAGATGAGAAATTCATGGTAGAAAGTGACATGAAGAATGATCCAAATCAGCAAAAGGACCAAGGATATCAAAGCTATATTGAGACATGGTTCCAGACAGTCACTAAGTTGCAGCAGTACTCTCTTCCTCAGCTATGTTTTGTACTTTCAAAGTCAGATCATGTTGTCTCTGAAAGTTGGATAGTTGTCAAAGCATGCATTTCGAGCCTTCACATCATTTTTTCTCTAATCTCAATGTGCACATGGCTCCATTGGAAGTATTCTTATACTTGAAAATGATTTTGTTTTTCAAGTAGGGTAGGGTAGAAAAAAAAAATGAAAAAAAAAAGGTAAAGAAATGAAAAAATGAAAATAGGATAAAAATAAAAATCTAAGGTGAAAACCCCCTCGGAGGCGCCTTAGATTGGCTCATTGATTGAAAACCTCCATGAGGCGGTCAATGGGTTGGAAAGAAAAGAAAATAAAAGGGAATAAGATCCCTGGGTGAAAACCTTCCTTGGAGGCGCCCAGGGCAGGCAATTAGGGTGAAAACCTCCATGAGGCGCCCTAGTTGTTTTTCAAAAAAAAAAAAAAGAGAGAAAAAGAAAAAAACAAATAAAACTAATTTCCATTGGCTAATTGCAGGTTGCAAGAAGGACATTGTAGGTCAGGTGGATCACTCAAAACAAAGACAAAGGAGTTTTTGTGTCTTCTACAGGAAGCTTACAAAAAAGCCAAATTGATTTCCAAGGAGGACCTGAAGGCTTGGAATATGTCCATGAGGCCTACCCACATCCATGTTTCCATTCCTCACCCCTTTTCCATCATTTTTTTCATGTCATTATGCTTCTTTCCTCAAAACTGTGTCTTCTATAGGAAGCTCTGTATTTCTACAGGAAACATCCTGTAGAACCTTTGGACGAGCCAAATCCAATTTCAAAAGTGAATCTAATGGTGGGAATCTGTTGATTAGGCCTACAAGCACTTGTGTGTCCATCCCTTGCCTTCATCCATCATTTTTTCACCTCCTTGTGCTTCTCATTGTGCTTCTACATGAACTTCCTGTAGAAATTGTGGGAAACTAGGCATGCATTTCAAAAAGTGGTTTGGCGAGCATGGTAGCTTCCTCAAGGGTTCAAAAGCCCTCATGCAATCTTCCAACTCCTCCTCCATCATCTCCATACCTGCATCACAGCCAAAATTCATTTTGTCATACCATGCAACCAAAATGCAAAGTGCCTTGAAGCAAAAACACATAGAGCAGAATTTGTTTTTCCCATAACATGAAAACCATGCATCCATTTGACAAACCATTTTATGGGGAATTGTACAAGGTTGATGAAAACATGCCTGAGCAGTTTCATGCAATTCTGGTGCACGGTTTCCAAGAAATCAGCCTCCATCACCATCATCCATTTTTGTGTTTTCTCCATAACCGTGCATCCATTTCAAAACCTGTTTCATGGGGAGATGCACATGGGTTATAGTAACCTACCCAAGCAGTTTCAGCCGATTCCGATGCACGGTTTCCGAGAAATCGACCTCTAAAAGCTTCAGCCATTTTCCATTTTTCTCGAAATCCATGCATCCATTGATCACGAATTTTCTATGGGAGATGCATAATGATGGTAGGAACATGCTCACCGAGTTTCAGATCAAACCGATCTACCGTTTGGAAGAAATGGCAAAAAGAAGTTCTGGTCCTGTGAAAATTCAATGGCAGCAGTTTGAGGGTGCAGATCTGAACGTGGAAATGAAATCTTGTTGCATGCATCTGGCCAGAGGACACCTGCACAAGGGAAAGCAATCAAAATCATCAGCCATGCCCTCATGCAATCAAGGAATCAAAGCATGCAGCAGCAGAAAGCTTCACAAGCAGCCGTTTGATTTCAGGTACGTGACTTAACCTTGTTCATCTATTTGCATAGATCTAATCTAAAGCAATGCATGAATGAATGAGATGAGTGGATTCAGCCAAGAAGGGAGCCACGTTCAATTGCACTCATCAAGGCAAAAATCACGCATGCATGGATCAGCCATTCACTTGAAGTTCAAAAACAAAACACAGTCAGTTGGGGATATTCTAAACTCTAAGTGCAACTAATGGAATTGAATACAAGCAGAGAACAAATAGATAACAACAGCAGTTCATGACATTACTGCAGTTCTAAAAAGCCACGCATGCTTGGCCACTGCACTCCTTCACCACAAATCACGCAAACATTAATCAACGCTCAGCTGAAACTCACAGATGGTTGCCAACTTGCACTTGCATCATGTTTAACTCGGAGTATACATCCTCTGCCTCCACAGTCGACTTAACCTATCGTCCTCCACTGAGTTTCCTACCTAGTTCAAATTTCACTCGTGCATCAGGCTCCCTCAAAGGCAGAATCACGTTCTACAAGAAACGGGTGGGGTCTTCTACAGGAAAGTGCAGCAGAGCAGCGAAGCCTGAGTTTCTCTTCATCAAGTTTGGAGCTTGAAGAAAGGTGAAAATAGCTGAGGTGGATCATGCTATTTTATTGTTCGTTCACTTGCACGTGATATTGCAGAGGGTATGAAAGCCGTAGAATTGCTTTTAGAGCTTTCAAAGGATATGGCTGTGTGTGAACAGATTGGCAAGGTACAAGGTTGTATCCTCCTCCTTGTAACAATGTCAAATAGTGACAATCCTAAAGCTGCTAAGGATGCAAACGAATTTCTGGAGAATCTCCCATACCGTGAGCATAATGTAGTGCAAATGGCACAGGCGAACTATTTCAAGCCCTTGATACAGAACCTGAGAGCAGGGTCTGACACAATGAAGATTGTTATAGCAAGTAAGTTGTGAGAGATAGGTTTAACAGATGAAAACAACGCTGCATTGCTCACAGAGGGAGTTGTATTTCCACTTCTTGAAATGATTTCAAATGTTAATTTGAAGTCAAAATTAGCAGCCATTGGGGCACTTCAAAATCTTTCAAGTTTACCTGAGAATGCGTTACAAATGATCCAAGATGGGGTGGTCTAACCCATCTTGGACCTTCTATGCACACCACTGTCAACTATATTTGCTTTGAGAGAAAAAGCTGCTAATACCTATGCAAACCTTGCTATGTCTACAGCATTGCCCCAAAGAACAAATGACACAACAGCTACATTATTGGGATCTGATGAGATCATATACCAGTTATTATCTTTAATAAATTGGACACCACCTTCAATACATGGAAGCATTGTTCGAGCATTCCATGCCATTTGTTGTGTACCAGCGGCTGTTGAGGCAAGGACAACTTGATCTATCTTATGTTCTGTTCTACTTCTGTTATCAATTCTTAGTAGAGTTCAAATCCAAGATTAAGAATGCCATTCGATTCAGTTAAAGGCCGGAAACACTCTTTCCCATCCAGATTTGGCATGCACTATCTATTCTCGGGCAGCTCATTGTACTTGTGTGCTTTTATAATACATTAGACTTGCCATTCATGTTGGATTCGTTAGCTTTCAGGCAGCGCAGTTCAAGGAGGAGGCACCCCCAGCCAAGCAAGTAAAATCAGTGAAATTGGTTCTACAGGAAGTTAGCAGACTGTTCTACAGGAAAACAGAGGACTGTTTCTACAGGAAGCCAGCGAACAGTTTCTACAGGAAAGTTTGAAAAGAGGGAAGCCAAAGGAGAAATCGGCTGAGATGCTAGCCAAGGAAGCCACCAGGGCCATCAAAGACGACGAGAGAGATTTGGTTGCTCAGAGGATGAGCAACACTTTCAGTAGGGGGGTGATGATGAGCCCCAAAAATGGACAAATATTTGGGCTCATCCAACCTCCTAATTTGACTTAATCCACCATTCTCATTTGTTTATTGCATGTTTTTTATTATATTTGTGTTAATAGAGTGAATTTGGTTAGTCATTATGCCAACAAGTCTAATGGGTGCTTTGTGTAGCCTTGTTGGTCAACTTGGAGACAAAATTGAAGGTCTTAATGAGCACTTGGCAGCCAAATTCGTGGGAGAACAAGCTAGAGGATTTGTAGGAAGGTGTCCCCCTCATTTATGGACCCTTACCTCGAATTCTCCACCATCAGCTCGGAGTTCAAAGGCCACCAAATCAATGAGCACAAGGGCAGCCAAGCAAGTCAAGTAGGACTGCTGTTAACTACAAGTCTTGGGCAGCCAAGTCCCTAACTTTTAGGAGGACTGTTGGGTCCTCAAAATTGTATAAATAAGAAGGCTTGGGGCCTCATTTTGGTTAGCTAGTTAGTCATTTTGTTTTAGCCATTAGTTAGCTAGTTTGTAGTTTGATTTTTATGCAATAGTTTAGCTTTGCTTTCAGCTCATGTTCAAGTTCTCCTTGTGGACAGTTTTGATGTACTTTTCATTTCTTGATTAATAAAGATGGATCCAGCTTTGCACCAGCTCTAAATATTTCATGGGAGGCTGTAGCCCTTGGGGTTGGGCCCATCTCAAGCGCCCAGTACCTCCCTTGTTTCTCTTTATGTGTGTTTGCTGCGTTCTTGAGAAAAAATCTGCTCTTTAGATTTAATTCATGCTGTGTTACTTAGGTTGCTTTTGATGGTTAAAGTAGTTTCTTATGTTTAAGATAGATTGGTAGGAGTTATTCATGCGTTTATATCTCTTTGATAATGTTTTGTTCACAGGTTGTACGTGATTCTTTTCATGAATAAGGTTGTTGTCCACCGATTTCATTAACTTGTTAGATAGATCACATGATATTTCGATTGCATGCAAGAGGTAGTTGGTTTGATCAAGTAACCACTATGCAGGGCATCTTCATCACCTCCTCATTCATCTGAGCCTCGTTCAGATCAGCTCCTCCATCACCAAGTCTGTTCCCTCATCTCCCATCTTCTCTTTTGCCAAGTAACCTTACCTTCTTCCCCATTGTTGTCTCAACTACCTTCAAGCCAAGTCAGCTTTCCACATCATCTCACCACTCCATCCATCAGCTCCTGGATCACTTCAGACCCCCATCCTACCTCCATAACCATCCATGCATCTTCCATCAACCATCCATCCTCAAACATCCCATTTCAGAACATCCTGTAGAAGAATTGCAGACCTTCCTGTAGAAATTCCTGAGTTTCCTGTAGGATCCCCTGCAGACATCCTGTAGGAGCCCACACACTCGGTTGCTGAGCATCTGAACGTGAGGAACCTCTGTGGACTGATGCTAAGGATCCTCTGGGACCTCCCCTAGCCATCCTGACCTTGCCCATGCTCTCCTTCCATTCCAACCGCTCCTGCACAACCAAACCCTAATCAAAAGCATCATCACAATAAATCCAACCACTTAATGAAAAAATACAAAAACATGTCTTTTCAGATGCAAGTAGCTTAGATGCATATATTTCAGCTCACTACAAGTAATGGCATTAGTGGTAGTAGTTTCATTCACAGTTTTGCATAGTTGGGGTCTAGCTAGTCAAATTAGGGTTTACTAGGGTTTTCATGCTTTGTTGGCTTCCAGTTTCTTTTTGCAAATAGACTAGCCTCCTTTGAGTTAGCTTTCGTCCATCATTCATAAAGCTTCTTCTGTGAGCCTATAGAAGTTGGCTTGAGCCCTAGCGGACTTGTGCCAGCTGACCAAGTGACAGCTGCGACAAGAGCTAGTACTTGTGCATACAACACCGTCGCTTCCAAGTTTGTACGAACTACCAGGTTGATAAAATTAGAGATAGGGAGCTCCAGGAGTTGTAGCATTATTGTTACAATACTGGAGCTCACCACTCAGTTAGCTCATAGCTCATCTTATCATCCTCAATCTGATGGGCAAACTGAGATAGTAAACAAATGTTTGGAAGGATATCTTCGTTGCTTTGTATCTGATAAACAGACACAATGGGTCAAATGGTTTCCTCTGGCTGAATGGTGGTATAACACTTCCTTCCATACAGCAACAAAAATGACCCCATTTATGGCACTTTATGGGTATCAACCACCATCCATCACATCATATTTAAGAGAAAATTCTAAGGTTCAGGCAGTGGAACATCACATCGAACATCAACAACAAGTCCTCCAACTCTTAAAGGATAACCTCGTGTTGGCACAAAATAGAATGAAACAACAGGCAGATCAACATCGCAGTGAAAGAAGTTTTGATGTAGGTGATTGGGTATTCCTACAGCTGCAACCATATAAGCAAATGTCCCTAAAGCAAGCTAAAAAGGATAATAAATTATCACCAAAGTATTATGGTTCGTACAAGGTGTTGCAAAAGATTGGTACTATGGCATACAAATTGGAGCTTCCTGCAGCTTCTCGATTACACCCAGTTTTCCATGTTTCATATTTAAAGAAGGTTATAGGTGACAAGCTCCCAATTCAAACAATATTGCCAGAACTTGACGAGGAAGGAAAAATTATATTGGAACCAGAAGTAGTCACAGAAACAAGAACTCGACAGCTACGAAATCGATCAATTTCAGAGTATCTTATCAAGTGGAAGAACTTATCCGCTGAAGATTCCACATGGGAGGATGAGAATTTTATGCAGAAGTATCCAGAACTACTCAAGTGTTGAGGACAACACTTTTTTGAAGGAGAGGGGCATGTTGGGTCCCTATAATACTAGTGATTACCCCATTATTATTGTAGTTATACCCGTTATTTATATTGTTGTGCCCCTATTACCCCCATATTGTTATTTCTGTGCCCCATAGAATCCCTCTATTGTTATTTATGTGGCCTTATATTATTATTGTTAGGTCAGCTGGATTATATTGTGACTTCCTAGACTCCTATATATAGAAAGGAGGTTTTGTCATTTGTATCATCAAAGAATTGTTCATTTATGTAATGTAAAGGAGGTTGCCCCCTTGAAGAGGCTGAATTCTAAGGCGTGGATCTCTCTTTTCTATCTTTTTGTGAGCTGGTTTCATAACATCCTCTAATGAGCATAATTGTGCAATTACACCCCATTGTTCTTTCTTTAGAATCTTTGTCATGCCATTATAGCTATTTATCTTTCCTGGTTTCCGTGCTATACCCCTTAATTCAACTTCCTTTCATTCCCAAAAAAGCTTCAATAAAAGTTCTTGAAAATTAAAAGTTATCATCTCCAAAGATTGTAACCATTGGACTCCTAAGACAACATCAGCACCACCCATTGGAATGGAAAAGATTTGACTATTCAATTCATATTCCCCCATGGATAACTTGATATTATGGAACTTTCTAGAGTAATCTATAGTTCCTCCATTTGAAACCATCACTTGACACTTTGGTGTTGGATATAGGAATCAATTCAATTCCTTGACTATCTTAGAATGAATGAAATTATGGGTACTACTCAAATCAATCAACACTATTACCTTTTTCTTCTTAATATGTCCTTCTATCTTGAGAGTTTGAGGAGTGATAATTCCTACCAATGCATTACAAGATATGATCATATTCAATTCTTTTTTCTATGGGGTTCGTTCCTGGTGTATATCCTCTTCTTTTGGTGTTTCTTGTTCCTTTTCTTCCTCCTCTTCACAATCTATGTAAAATAATTTATTCTCAACACACTTATGACATTTAGTGTGCCTGCTTTCACAACTATAACATCACCCTTTTTCTCTTTTTTCCTCCAATTATTGTGGTGTCAACCTTATAGTTTGTGGAAGGATAGGAGTAGCAACACTTCCATCTTTATAGTGGTGAGTGGTATACTTTCTTGTTTCCATAAATTTTCTTTCAACTTTTCTTGCCACCCTGAATGCCTTCTTCAATGAATCAGGTTCGCAAAGGTGAACCTCATGTTGGATGTTATCCTTTAAGGACCCTATGAAGATGTTAGAGATGTATTCTCTATTGAGAGGGGAAGGGGGTGAATCAGTAGCGAGAATGTTTATTAGATTTTAATTCCTTTTCCACTTACTGCAACAAAATATTCATTAACCCATTAGTAGATTAAATCATATAGAGAAAAATGTGAGAACCATGAAAAATAACCAAAGAATCACGCACAAGAGAACACAAAATTTTCTAGTGGAAAACCCTCCTCCTGGGTCAAAAACTACCCTACTGTTGTTGCGCTACTCAAATAATTACATTCATTGTCAAGAAAATCATTATATAGAGAGTACAATATGGCAAACATTTGAATGGAACTACTATCTCCATCTCACGACTCTACAGACTCCTATCTGATAAGCCTTGCCCAACTTCATTGGACGCATGACTCTACAACCACCTATTTGATTTACAAGGCTTGCCCAACACCATTGGACTCATGAAGAATTTCAATCTCAATCCTTATTTTTCAGGAGTTCCAACCCCATTTATTTATGTGACCCTCATTTCACAATATTTTAGACTGGATTCAATCTAAATCCCTCAACTAGAACAACACAACAAACTCTAGCAATATAGGCTCAAAACATCATAATGATCTCACCAAAAAATATGAAACACTCACTCACACAATCACTAGAACAACCCATCAACAATACATGCAACAAATAAAGAATATAATCTAACAAGAAACATGATAAGCAAGCACGAAGGAAATGATCTACAATCCTTCCTACTCCATACCATATCACTGCATGAGATCCAATCTGAAACACAATTTTTCTTCCATCATCAACTAATGTAATTTGCTGAAGATATTCTATATAAATTCCTACACAATATGCATCCTACACTCTTCGCTCACACACTCTCATCAAGCACACGCCACTATCACATATTCTTCTCAAAAGAACCAACCAACTAGACTCATGATCTCCATCTATTTGTAACCTTTTGAAATGATTAACATAATTAATTCCAAATCTGTAGTGGAGCTCTGTTCATATCCTGGAAGTGGCCTAGTTCAATGCTTCTTGAATTAATAAATCCACTAACTTGATTTACTAGTGAATATTCTCTTTTAACCAACTTCTAGAAGTGCGATTACTTTTTTCTGGCCTTTACATGAAGAGTCTCAAACAAGACATGTTGGAAAAACAATTAAGCACTTGATGAGCACGAGAAATGTAGAGAAAACTCATCTCCAGGCTCAGTCGCTCCCATGACACACTATGCAAGCATCCAGGTCCTTAGTCGCTCTCATGACACATTGTGCCAGGGACTAGAGTTTCTCTCACAAGCCTCTGTGCATGCATCTATGGAAGAGAACCTTCCTATCTCTCAATCTAGACTGAATTTTGAAAAATTGCTAGTTAAGAACCTAATTTTGTTCGTTCTACATAAAGTCCATGTCTCTGAATTTTTAGATTCATCTTCATGTGCCCATAAAATGTAATCCAAAATTTTCACTTCTATCCAAACAACAATCGGGCCATCCAACTTCTCTACAACATCTCTGCCATCAGTATGCAACTCTAATACCTATTAGACATCCTCCAACACCTGTAACATTTTTCCAAGCTATGAAAAACCTCAAAAATATCTCTTCAACCTCTTGAAGAGTCCAAACATGATGTAATCATCACAAGTGTAAGGACCAAGCCATGAGATCATAAATTAGCTCAAGTGTCATCAACCATGAAGCTCAACATCCAACATGAAGAGAAATTGTACATGTGATCATGTCAGCCTCTGCAACACATGTAGACATCATCTAAAACAACTCAAGAGAACCAAAACCACATCTCAAGAGTATCAAGGACATATCTCAAGCATCATATTCATGGAGACCAATGGAGCACCTGCAACACAAGCATATGTCATAACACAAGCATATGCATATCATCAAACAACATACTCAGCCATGTTGACATCAATGCCAATATCTCACTGCAACACTCATCATCTCATCACAGTCGATGCAGCCTCCTCCAACTCCATGATATTAGGTTGACATCAATGCCAACCAAGAAACTCATCACCACATCAATTCCAATAGAATACATCAATCCTATGCTCCTCTAGAATATCATTTACCCTGATATTAAATTTTTAGAAGCCCTCAATGTGCTCCTCCATTGAACCCTTTTTTTTAGATTTATTAATTGGCTAAAGAAGGTGTTTCTCTTTGTATCCTCATAATGTGCTATCATTTCCTCTGTAAAAATTGACCAAGTGACAAGTGGTTTACGGCAAAAAATCCATCTATACCATACAAATTGATTGGGTTCTAAATATAAAGTTGCAATTCGTACCTTTTGTGTGTGTTGCACATTATGGAGATCAAAATATTGCTCCTTGTGTAGTATCCATGTTACCGGATCCTTGCCATCAAACTTCCTCATATTGATCTTTGGAATATGGTGGGTATTCAATCCAAAGTTAGATTCTATGGAATCATGATTAACATTCCTTTTGTTCTCATCATGAGTTTCATCTAATACCTTTTCGCCATTAGGAAGTATTTATGGTAGCAACTTTGTCAAACCTTCCTTCAAACCTTCCATGTCTGCTTTTAAACCATTCTTCAATTATTCCATGTTGCCTTTCATTTTTGCTTCTATACCATACATATTAGTTTCCATACCATTCTTAAAACCATCTATCCTAACTTTCGTTTCATTTTTGGTTACTCTTTTCGAGAACAAAATTTGTTGCACTTGGTCTCATAATTTTGATATATCATGTTTTATTTCTTCCTCTTCTTCACACGTTATAGTAGAGCTTTATGTTTTCTTACTAAGTGTTTCCATTTTCTTACTTCAAGTTATTTTGGAATCAAACAATGATATTTATTCTTTATTATGCCCCTTGAATCACTTCAAATTGTTTTTTCAAACAAAACTTATGCCAAATTTTAAAAAATACACACCTTTTTATGGCTTTGTAGGAGCTCGTTATTGAATCTATTTTATCTCTTTAAATTCAGATTTGCAAGGGCTTAAATTCGGTTTTTTGGTATCCCTATCTGTCTTCTTTCCAATGCCAAAAGTTAGACCAAATTTGGATTCTTGAAGATAAATTTATGTCCAATATCCCACGATGCACTGATTATGGATTGGTTCAGTAGAGTGAACTTGTGTGGAGTGCCACGTGTCTCTGTTTCGACCTTCAGCACTAAAATGGATATGAAATATACTAAGGTCCGTTCACTTTCAGTTAATTTTTACGAAATTTAAATCTAATGCTCATAGAGGAGGATATGAGGATTTTCCCAAGGTCACCTATTTGAGAGGAAATTCTGGAGCATGCAAAAACCCTAACTTATTTGGACCATATCTCTGAAACTATAGTGAACCGTAATATGAAATTTTCACATGACGTTCATCAATATTTCAGATCCTTGTGGTAATAATTTCCACTTTTGAACCTTCGTAGAAAAATTTTAATAGCAACAATTCCATGATGACATGTTTGCAGCAGCGAAAACCTAGAATCCAAAGCTCTGATACCAAATGTTATGTAAGAAACTCACAAAACCATAAATCGACTTAAAAAATATCCTCTTTGAGGGGGAAACCTACTTTACAATACATAAGTGAAAAATTCTTGCATGATACAAATGACAAGACCTCCTTTCTATATATAGTAGTCTAAGGGGTCACAATATAATCAGAGCCTACATAACAATAATAATGTAAGGGCACAAAAATAACAATAGTGGGCTTCTATGGGGCACAATATTAACAATATCAAGACTACATGGGCATAAAAAAATAATAAAGGGGATACACTAACAATAAAAATAAGGGGCTACACTAGTAGTATAGGGAACTAACACTTAATGCACTTTGTTGTACCAATACACTCTTGACACATGGCTAGATGACATCATCAAACAAATGACCCGTGACCCTAGGGGAAGGTCACATGGGTCATTTTCATGGTTAGTTTGGGACAAAGCCTATGAATCGATAGGGATTGATCACATAAAAATCTTAAATATGGTCACATAATCATGTCAACTTGTATATATTTTATTAAAGAAGTGATTGGAGGTCTTCTCCATTGAGCCCTTGGTCATTAATAGAACTATATATACATCCTTCTACCAAGTCAAAATGAATCAACACAAATGAAGTACATTATGAAATGGGCGTCTGAAAAATCTCTTAGAATCTCATTTCTCGTATGGTTTCATTAGTGAATTTTTGATTTTTTATTTGATGGCTCACTAATTTGGCCCATTGTTCTACAACCACACCTTACCGAGCCAAGGTTGATCAATTGATAGACCACACATTATTGTTATTCGAGACGAGGTTGATCATTGGATAGAACACACATTACCATGAGTCGAGCCGAGGTTGATCAGTGGATATACCATGTATTACTGTGAGTTGATATCAGTGTAAATACCACACATTTCTGTGAGACGAGATCAGTGGATAGACCATGTATTATCAAGCCAAGGTTGATCATCGACATACCACACATTATCATGAGTTGATATGACATTTATTAGTGTATATACCATTCATTACCATGAACCAAGTTTAATCAATGGATAGGCCTCACATTATTATGAGTCAAGATTAGTGGACAGACGATGCATTACCAAGCCAAGGTGGATCAGTGATATACCATGCATTGTTATAAGTTCAGGTGGATCAGTGGATAACGAATCATGCCCATGATCAAAAGTTGTTTCGTGTTTAAGAGACGTGGATTAACCATGTATTACCATGGAGGTGTTGAGGGCCCCGAAATCGGGTCAACAACAAGGGGGATACCCACCCGGTCGGGAACCTGGTTGGCGGCTCCGTGCCCGTTTGGTGTAGCAGGTCCGACTGGGGGTAATGGGACCAGTTTCCCAATGTGAGGGGTGTGTGTGTGTGTAGAGTTTGATGGTATTGATCTAGGGGTATTTTAAGCTAATTTAATTCTAACTTCTAAACTAACTCTATGCTATTGTAATCTAATGAAAAACAATACATCTAATCTACGCTAACCCGGGTATTTTTCTTCTATTATGCGATCTAAAAAGATTTCGAACAATAGCTGGTAATAAAGATCATTCAGCTATCATAAGAATAGAAATCCATTAAGATAAACCATTCTGCATAAAAAGTTAGGCAAAACAGTTGTGAACAGCATATCGCATAATTAGTTATTCATATGTCAAGCACAAATAAATGACTCCACCCTACAGAAGTGGCAAATGGTAATACACACATTCATACATTAACATATAAAGAACTCAGCTGCATATCACTTTAAGAATATAAGCAGAAATTAGTCAAGAGATAAAAGTACCATTTATGACTGATTTCACTAATAAGCTTCAAGCAATAACGATTTATTTCTACTTGTTCTAATATCTGCTAAGAGTACAGAAGTGCAACATCAGTAACAGACATTAAAATGCAAACATAAATAAATCTTGATCCATCCATTCATCAAAAACCCCCTCCGAGGGTGCAAAAGTGCATGTTCTGAGGACAAGTTTTTTGACAGATTTCCGAACCCTTCTCCAAATGCCATGAGAAGGGTTAAATACTACTAACTAATTAATCTTAATTACACAAATTTAGGGAATGGCTTCAAATGACCGCCCTTTTACTAAAAGCAAATTTATTTCTAAAAATCAAATCTAATTTCTAACCATTTCTGTATCTGCTCCTTAGTGCTATAAGCAATGCGCTATTCACCCTGAAAGAGTCGGCTGATTGTCCTTTCCTTTTGTTTGAGCTTGAAAATTAGAAATGAGAAGAGCTGGCACCTCTTCCTGACAGACTAGAAGATATTTTCGAAAACCTTTCTCTAGCTGGGTGTAGTCGCTGTGCGTATACTTAGTACAACCCAGGTTCCTTTCGAACTGATTCTGCTGTTGCTATTACGGTTTCCGGTCGTGCGAATTACTCAATGAGTTAGGAGTCGCGTTGTATGGACAATCCCCTATATCGAGAATTGCTTCCGTTCTTTGTTCTAGGCTTTTCTGGAGCGTCCTCCTTCTTTTGCGTTTCTCTTTAGGCTTTACCCAGTCTGTGCTTCAAGATCTTTTGCAAACACGCTGCTTTTGTGCGCCTTTGACTCTGAGTCTTAGATAGTCTATTTTCATCAGCGCCTGTTGGGTGATACTCTGGAATCCGCGGTCCTGCTGCATGCGGCATCCATTTGCGGAGGCATCTTCTCTCTGTTACCCCATTGGCGCTTTCCTCTTTTCCTTATATGTTTCCTGCATATAGATTTATATCAGTTACATATCTTGCAGTTTACGCAAAGAAGAAGAGAAATGACGAAAAGATTGACATGAAAGCATTAAGTTCTAATGAATGCGTAATTCTGACACTCATCATGATTTGACTCTTCGAAAAACGCGATACAATCATTCTTGGATATTGAAGCATGAGATCATTAATTTCCCTTAAGGTGCGCGCTCAATATTGGGTTTACCGTTTATGTCGGAGAATTCTTGCGATGAGTCCTTTCTGCGATTGGAGTATCGAGGACTGCGATGTCATTAAGTGTTATCGCAAATTGCCAATATCGCAGATCGCAGTTTTGTATGATCGCAGATCGCAGATCGCAAGATCGCAAGATCACAAGATCGCAAGATCGCAAGATCTTCGCTTTATAACTCTATGCTGCTTATGCGACATTGCGACGTGCGACGTCGCATATCAGCCGTCGGCGATTCCTTAGGTTTTCCCTTTTTGAGCGCTTTTAATGCACGCGATGCGATGGGTTCTCGCGTCGCTCTTTTTCAGTGTATTTATGCGCTTTGGGAAGACGCTTCTCTCTACCTTTGCAACGCGATATAGCTCTTGGGGAGTTAATACAAAATATTTTTTAAACAAAATATTTTTTGGATTTTTGGTTAAGGGTCCCCCTTTGCTTGATGTTATTACTAATATCAAACAAAGAGGGGGGTTGTTGGTGACCACAACAATGGCGATTCACTGGGAAGAACTAGTTATCTCTGCTTTTCTATTGACCGTTCACTTCCGAAACAGCAAAATTTTTATATGTCTAAATTTTGTTATGGACAGATAGAGTAGATTACCCCTCACCTTGTCAACGATACTTTGTCTCAACCTTTTTATATCCCAATTGCTTGCTTCCTTAGGCTTTTTCTTGCACTCGCACCAGACATTACTTGGTCTTGATTAAAGATAAAATAAGGTCTTCTCTGCGTACTGGCTTAAAAGTATTCTCATTTGTCGTAGGTAGAGCCTTTGCTGCTCACAAGCATCCATAGCCTCGACAGGGTTACCATGTTATCCAACAATGATCCTTTTTCCTGCTTGAGGTTACTCGCAACATTCCAGAGAAAGAATCCTTTTTTGACACACTTTTCCTTTTTTAATTCTCTGAAGAACAATGTCTTGGTTTGGTGGCCAAATTATGACACAGTCATTCACTTGATTTACACTTTTGCTGAACAAGCCGGCTCGTGATGAGACCTCTTGTCTTTTGATTGCAACAATCTTAAGTCGTTGCCCTGTTATGATAGACAGTATTGGCAAAGTCAGCAAGTTATAATATCTGTGATCATGATAAGCCGGCTCGTGATGAGACCTCTTATTCTTTGAGATATAGTGTTTTCCTTGGATTATTTCTCTGAATGCTGCAATTTCCTTTTAGCAGGGAGGAAGTCATTGTTTTTCCTTAAGAAAGCTCTGGACGACAATAATATAGTTTTTGAAAACAACAGTCTTGCAGAGAATAATTATTTTATTATTGATGATACCTTTCATTGTGCTGATACAAAACAATTCTTTACCAAAGGTTGCTTTTGTCAAAGTTTTTTTTAGAGGTTGAAACTAGCATCGTAATCAAGGTGAAGTTAACTCCATTTGTCAATAATAAAATTCAGATTTTCAAAAATTTTGCTATTTGTACAAGCGAAATCAAAATCTAATAGAGAATTGGCGTGCTCTTTCATGAATCCTTTTTAAATGATCATTTACAACGGGTTTTATTCATAAAAAGAGAAAAACAAAACAAAATAAAACTAAAAATTAAATCTATCCTACAAAAATTAGAAGAATTCTCTTCTATGGAAAATACATTTTGAGAATTTGTCCATTCATAGGCAGAGAATCTCTCCTGCCTGTTAAATCCTGCAACACAAAAGTCGATGGGCCTATGACCTCTACAATCTGAAAAGGACCAAGCCACAGCTTCTGGAATTTCGTATGTTTGCCCTTTTCTCCATGAGCCTTATCCCATTTTAAAACTAAATCACCCATCTGAAAGTTTTTTCTGGTCATTATGTTTGAGTCAAAAGAAGATTTTATTAGCGCTTGGTGATGAGCATGGGTTTTCCTAGCTTGTTCTCTTTGCTCTTCTAGTTTGATTATTTCCATTTGTCTTAATCGTAAAAAGGAAGTAGATACTTCATCGATATATTGCACTAAAGACAAAGAGGGAATGAATAGGTGAGTCGGAAGAACCACTTCTCTCCCATAAACTAAATTAAAGGGAGAAGTGCCGATAGAAGCTTTCTTTGTAATTCTATCTGCCCATAAGGCATTTACCAACGCTTTGTGCCAATTCTTTTGGTTTTGGTCGACTGTCTTTTTAATAATCCTGATCAGGTTCTTGTTTGTTGATTCGGCCAACCCGTTACCTTGCGGATAGTAATTGGCAGAATACTTCAGTTTGAACCCTCTTTTGAGCACAAACTCAGTCATTGCATTTCCAGAAAAATATGATGCATTATCAAACATTAAGGCTGTTGGCAATCCAAACCTAGTGATGATAAACTGATCTATGAATTCAATAATGTTTTCAGAATTAGCTGTCTTGAGAGGAACTGCTTCTACCCATTTGGTAAAATAATCAGTTGTCATGAGGATATACCTATGCTGTTTAGAAGAGTGAGGAACGATCTCACCTATTATGTCTAGACCCCATTGACTGAACGGTTGCTCAATGTTAACCGACTGCAGTGGCATGGATGACTTCTTTTGTTTCCCTGCAGCAGTCTGGCAGACTTGGCATTTTCTTACATAGTTGTATGAGTCTCTGAACAGCGTGGGCCAGTAATATCCTGCACACAATATTTTATGGGCGGTGGCTTCTCCAGCATAGTGTCCACCTGCTGGTCCATCGTGAAGTTCCTGCAAAACCTTTTCGGCTTCAGTTTTCTCAAGACATCTAAGAAGCACAGAATCATAATTTCTTTTAAACAGAACATCATTTATGAGCTGGTATTGTTTAGCTTTCAATCTCAGGGCTCTCTTCTTGGTATGATCCAGGTGAAATGGAGCACACCCGTTCTTAAGAAAATAAATGGTGTCAGCATATAATGATTCTGCGTCGTTTAGGCTTACCTCATACGTGTGTACCTCTTCAGACGAGTTTTTAGGAATTTGCGATGCTCCAACTAACATCTTGCAGAAGCCTTGACCTCTCACGATGTGTGCTGGCTTGATCTCAAGATCGTATTCTTGTAAGGCAGTGATCCAATTCGCTCTCTTTTCACCCACGTCCTTCTGTATCAGGAGGTTTCTTACCGCTGGGAACGGTACTATGACTTCGGTATGGGATTTTAGCAAGAAAGGTCTGAAATATTTGATTGCTTTGAAAACGGCATATGCCTGTTTCTCCACGTCTGAATAATTGAGTTCAGCACCTTGTAAGTTCGAGCTAAAAAATTCGATTGGAGCTTCTGCCTTTTCTTGATTCGCTTGAGTTAAAATCGCAGCATAAGATTTCTCTAAGGCAAACGTGTATAAGATAAAAGAATCTGAAAAATTTGGGGTTGCTAAAGATGGAGCGTTGATGATAGCTTGTTTGATTAAGTTGAATGCTTCGTGCTCATCTAGACCCCATTTGAAATTTGAATTCTTTTTTATCATATTTTGTAAGGGAGAAATAATACGTGAAAAATCCGGGACAAATCTTTTGATAAAATTGATCTGTCCAAGGAAGGATTGCATGATCTTTTTGTTATGGGGTATGGATATTTCAGAAATTTCCTTGATTCTGTCGGGTTCTATGTGAATACCAAATTTTGACACTATGAATCCTAGCAATTTCCCTTCACTTAATGCGAAAAAATATTTCTTCGGGTTAAGTGAGATCCCATACCTTAAACACCTTTGAAATATTTGCTTCAAATCTTTGAGATGGTTGCTTCGTTTTTTGGAGTACACTGTTATATCATCCAGGTAAATCACTACTGATTTATTGACTAACCCTTTAAACACGATGTCCATGGCTCTCTGAAAGGTAGCTCCGGCATTGATCAAACCAAATGGCATCTTCCGATATGCATAAGTGCCCCATTTGGTTCGGAACGTAGTCTTTAACTGATCAGCGGGATGCACCAGTACTTGATTGTATCCTGAAAATCCATCCAGGAAAGACATTAATTCTGAGCCTGCTACTGCCTGTAATATTTGTTCCATAGGTGGGAGGGGAAAGTTATCTTTCTGACAGGCTTTGTTGAGATTTCGGAAATCGATACAGATTCTAATGTCTCCGTTTTTCTTCCTAACGGGTACCATATTGGATACCCATTTGGAATGCCTGACGGGGAAAATTATTCTGGCTCTCAACAACTTATTAAGCTCAGTTTTTATCTGATTTTCTAAGTTAGGGTGTATTTTTCTGAGCTTCTGTTGGACAGGTTTTTCATTGTCAATCATAGGGATAGTGTGTTGAATGATAGAAGTGTTGTAAGTCTTCAGCTCATCGTAATTCCAGGCAAAAACGTTTTTGTACTGTCTCAGAAGACGGATATATGCTGATTTCTCTTCAGGGGCTACGCCGTGGCCTAGGTTAACGTTTTGTGGCTTCTGATCGGTCCCTAGGTTTACTAATTCATAGTTCAGGGTAGAACTGCAAAGTTTAGCATTGGCGGACCTTTTAAACCGACTTTTCAAATCATATAAATCTTCTAACTTGACCACTGATTTCGGTATAGCATTGTCAGTGCCATTTTGTTGTATTTGGTGATCATGATGGCCTTCGTTGATTATCTGATTTGAGTATGATCCTTCAGAAGTAAGGAAATTTACGATGTCAGGATCGTCGTTGAATACTCTCCAGTTGGTGATGTTGTCAGGGATGGATGGTCTAAAGATTAATTCTATTGAAAACCTATCAGGACTAAAATCTTCGGAAGGAATAAGTCTAGAGGCTACGTTAGCTAACAGGTCTGCGCTCACATTTTGAATTCTTGGAATTGACGAGATGTTGAATGCTATGAAATGTGTAGTGAGATCTTGAACTAACGATTCATAGTGCTTTAAATGACTTGACAGGTAGTGTATGGCGTTACGTACCTGTTTTACGACGATCTCAGAATCTCCAAAGACTTGAAGATACTTAACGTTCAATCCGATTGCTTTGTATAGGCCTTGAACCAAGGCTTCGTAATCCGCTATGTTGTTCGTGCAATCGAACTCAAGTCTGCATGTGAGCATAATCTTGTTCCCGTCCGGGATAATCAGAACGCATCCTACTCCTGCTCCCTCATTGGATTTAGACTCGTCAAAATATAATTTCCAAAATAAAGATGTATTTACAGAATTATCTAAAAAACTAAAACATTTTGAGTCATCAGTTTGGGAGAAATTTTCAACTTGGGATAAAACTGAATTCTCTAAGTAAGGTGAAATATGAGCATTGAAATTGCCAAGGAAAGAATCTACTGCGTAATTTCCTACAATGCTGCTATTGTATGTTATGGCTTCATTTTCTCCTTCCAGTTCTGTCACTATGTATTTTTGGTGCAACTCTCGTTCAACCTTTATCTGATTTGATTTACCATTGTATGGTAACCACATGTGCGACCAGTCGGTTGAGAAATATTCGTGGAGTTTCTCCGACCAACCCCTGCTAAGAATCAAACCATAGAATTCAGGGATATCAAATAATAGAATGTCGATAACCTGACACACTTTTGGGTTAGACGACAATCTTATGGTCACCTGATTAAGTTCACCAATCACTTCGACTTGGGATCGATCAAGTTGAACTATACGTACTGCAGATTTTTGAGGTTGCACATTCAATTTGGCACATATTGACCTGGGTAAAATATTTGTTGAAGCACCAGAATCGACCAAGCAATTGTGCACGTTTTTATTGAAGATTTCATATGTGAGAAGAAAAGGAGGAGTATGAGATCTTGATCTTCCTCCAATCAAGGCGGTGTCATTTGGATCAATCTTATTGATCACGTTGGTTGGAGGCCTTCCCAGATTGTGGGAAGCTACAGCTGTAGGTAAAGATGTAGTAGGCACAGCATGTAATTCTTTCATCATTATTTTCTGCTGGTGTTTCAATTTACTCAATTCATAAAGAGTGATGTTAGCCCTAGTCTTCTTCATGTCATCAATGATGTTATACTCCATTTCATCCAACACTATCAGTGTTCTTGATGGAGGTGCTCTATCAGATTGGACTGGGCTAAACTGGGTCGCTTTAGCAGTTGTCTTTTTTGTTGCGACCTTATCTTTTGTTGCAGGGCTTGTGCCCTTTTGTTTTGGGGTAGTTTGGGGAGGATCAAGTTGATTTTTGCTTCTCGTGCTAACCGGAAATGCTTCTTGATCCTCTTCTTATGGGAGGATGAAATCCCACATTCCTTGTAGTTCCACCACTTCTTCATCGTCGGTCTGTGCTTCGATGGTATTCTCTTCTTCTTCTTCTTCAGATTCAACGTTTGAGACAGCGTTGGGTGGCTTCGTCTCCATGGGAGGGTTTCTTTTAAAAGTCCTGAAAGGCTTTCTTGAAGACGTTTCTGCTACTTGTTTTCTTATATCAATCATCTCATTGGACATGGCCTTTAATACTTTTTTTAATCCTTCCATATCGAAAGGATCTTTCGTTTGCTTCTTCTTGGTGTCTTCTTTGAAAGAGATCTTCTTAGATTTACGTTCTTCAATTGCAGATCTCTTTTCAAGGGCTACTACGCGTTTTTCAACTGCTAACGCCTCTGTTAAGTTTTCAACTAAGGTTGTCTTGCTTGCCCTATCTACGAAGATAGCGAAGTTAGATGGTAAGGCCATGATGTACCATTCACATCTTACTTCCTCGCTGGGTTGTGAAGCAGCGGGGATTTTGTTGAGGATCTTATTGAACCGTAAGTTAAAATCTTTAATGGGTTCTCTAGCCTCAGCCTTAAGATTAGATAGGTCATTGATCAATGTCGTCGTGGATCTGTCATCACCAAACTTGGTGAGGAACTGACTTTGAAAAATGTCTCAGCTTGTGATGGATCCAGAAGGTAACGAAAAGTACCACGACCCGGCTATTCCTTGCATTGTATAAGGGAAACGCCGGACAACAACGTCTTCGTTAGTATCTCCGTTGAGATTAACAGAAAGCATGAAATTATTGATATGTTCTTCGGCTAGCATGCCTGCTTCTGGATTGAATTTAGGCAGCCATTTCTCAGGATGGGCCGGTATAGGGCTCAGGGGTGGAGGCATTAAAACCGCCCTAGGATTGTTCCATTGAGACTGGGCCATCGTTGAGCTGCTAGTCAATGGAAGTGCAGAAGATGATCTCTGATGCTCAGAAGATGGAGATATTATGATCTTCGATGATCGCGGAGGAAGGGTTGCGGAAGATGGATGAGTGATCTGGGGTGAAGATGTGGGTGGCTGACTTCGCGGTGAAGGAGTTGAAATGGACGAGGTAGATGAAAGAGTCTCTCTGTCAGACTCTGGAAGTGCTTTCCTTGCTCTTTTCCTAGTGGGGAGAGGGATTTCAGTTGGCTGGATGCCAAACTTTTCACTCTTCAATCTGGTCAGGGGATGAGCAGGATTGTACTGTGAAGTCACGCTGCCTTTAGATTTATCAGACCTCTGAGTAAAAATAGAGAATCCCTGGAGTTTACGAATCAAAGTTTGAAGTTCAGGGGGATCAATGATAAGTTGATCTGATATATTAGAGTGTGCAGCAGCGGTGGATGCCCGAGCGACTTCTAGCTCCGAGTTTAATCGTACCGGAGAAGTCAGAGGAGTTGGTGAGGGTGATTTGCTCTCAGAATGATATTTAGATTTTCATTTATGCGCCATTCATAGCTCTGGCCCTCCTTCTAGCGCCAAATATGTTGAGGGCCCCGAAATCGGGTCAACAACAAGGGGGATACCCACCCGGTCGGGAACCTGGTTGGCGGCTTCGTGCCCGTTTGGTGTAGCGGGTCCGACTGGGGGTAATGGGACCAGTTTCCCAATGTGAGGGGTGTGTTTGTGTGTAGAGTTTGATGGTATTGATCTAGGGGTATTTTAAGCTAATTTAATTCTAACTTCTAAACTAACTCTATGCTATTGTAATCTAATGAAAAACAATACATCTAATCTACGCTAACCCGGGGTATTTTTCTTCTATTATGCGATCTAAAAAGATTTCGAACAATAGCTGGTAATAAAGATCATTCAGCTATCATAAGAATAGAAATCCATTAAGATAAACCATTCTGCATAAAAAGTTAGGCAAAACAGTTGTGAACAGCATATCGCATAATTAGTTATTCATATGTCAAGCACAAATAAATGACTCCACAGTACAGAAGTGGCAAATGGTAATACACATATTCATACATTAACATATAAAGAACTCAGCTGCATATCACTTTAAGAATATAAGCAGAAATTAGTCAAGAGATAAAAGTACCATTTATAACTGATTTCACTAATAAGCTTCAAGCAATAACGATTTATTTCTACTTGTTCTAATATCTGCTAAGAGTACAAAAGTGCAACATCAGTAACAGACATTAAAATGCAAACATAAATAAATCTTGATCCATCCATTCATCAAAAACCCCCTCCGAGGGTGCAAAAGTGCATGTTCTGAGGACAAGTTTTTTGACAAATTTCCGGACCCTTCTCCAAATGCCATGAGAAGGGTTAAATACTACTAACTAATTAATCTTAATTACACAAATTTAGGGAACGGCTTCAAATGACCGCCCTTTTACTAAAAGCAAATTTATTTCTAAAAATCAAATCTAATTTCTAACCGTTTCTGTATCTACTCCTTAGTGCTGTAACCAATGTGCTGTTCACCCTAAAAGAGTCGGTTGATTGTCCTTTCCTTTTGTTCGAGCTTGAAAATTAGAAATGACAAGAGCTGGCACCTCTTCCTGACAGACTAGAAGATATTTTCGAAAACCTTTCTCTAGCTGGGTGTATTCGCTGTGCGTATACTTAGTACAACCCAGGTTCCTTTCGAACTGATTCTGTTGTTGCTATTACGGTTTCCGGTCGTGCGAATGACTCAATGAGTTAGGAGTCGCGTTGTATGGACAATCCCCTGTATCGAGAATTGCTTTCGTTCTTTGTTCCAGGCTTTTCTGGAGCGTCCTCCTTCTTTTGCGTTTCTCTTTTTGCTTTACCCAGTCTGAGCTTCAAGATCTTTTGCAAACACGCTGCTTTTGTGCGCCTTTGACTCTGAATCTTAGATAGTCTATTTTCATCAGCGCCTGTTGGGTGGTACTCTGGAATCCGCGGTCCTGCTGCATGCGGCATCCATTTGCAGAGGCATCTTCTCTCTGTTACCCCATTGGCACTTTCCTCTTTTCCTTAGATGTTTCCTGCATATAGATTTATATCAGTTACATATCTTGCAGTTTACGCAAAGAAGAAGAGAAATGACGAAAAGATTGACATGAAAGCATTAAGTTCTAATGAATGCGTAATTCTGACACTCATCATGATTTGACTCTTCGAAAAACGCGATACAATCATTCTTGGATACTGAAGCATGCGATCATTAATTTCCCTTAAGGTGCACGCTCAATCTTGGGTTTACCGTTTATGTCGGAGAATTCTTGCGATGAGTCCTTTCTGCGATTGGAATCATAGTATTGAGGACTGCGATGTCATTAAGTGTTATCGCAAATTGCCAATATCGCAGATCGCAGTTTTGTATGATCGCAGATCGCAAGATCGCAAGATCGCAAGATCGAAAGATCGCAAGATCTTCGCTTTATCACTCTGTGCTGCTTATGCGACATTGCAACGTGCGATGTCGCATATCGGCCGTCGGCGATTCCTTAGGTTTTCCCTTTTTGAGCGCTTTTAATGCACGCGATGCGATGGGTTCTCGCGTCGCTCTTTTTCAGTGTATTTATGCGCTTTGGGAAGACGCTTCTCTCTACCTTTGCAACACGATATAGCTCTTGGGGAGTTAATACAAAAGATTTTTTAAACAAAATATTTTTTGGATTTTTGGTTAAGGGTCCCCCTTTGCTTGATGTTATTACTAATATCAAACAAAGAGGGGGGTTGTTGGTGACCACAACAGGAGGCAAGGCACAAAATTGGTCAACATGGGTTGACCACGTATGACGTGGAGAAAGGACTTACGAATGTGGGGTCAGTGCCAAACCTAGCTGAGGATTATATTTGGAGCCATGGATGGTCATGCAGACTTATCACTCAAATCATATGTGTATAGGTTATGAGCCTGGCCCACGGAAAAATAAAGCCACTTAAATTAAATTATATGTAATTATATATTTTTCCATTCCAAGTGGCATTAGACAATGCCACTGGTAGTGGGTTAGGTTGATATTGATGAGGTCTCAAGTTTAACCTCCTCTGGTTGATAGGTTTGGTTCGTAGTTTTTTTTATTTTACATATAATTCCCATTTTTTCACATCATTAGAATTGTTTAATTGGAATTTTGTAGCATAGATGGTGGAAATTTAAAAACTTGTAGAACAACACACAAAAGGTTATATTCTATAGAACAGTTAATATGTTATATAGTTTTATATGGTTATTATGAAAATTTTAGCTCATTATTGGTCCAAATTGAGATCGAGAAAAAGATAGGAAATCAAGACTTAGAAATGGATGTAGCAAGAGGTTTTTGATGCCTGTTTGACATTTATTTGATGGAAAAATTATCTTGTGATGTTTTGAAGGCCTATGAGCAGGTTGCAGTGGTTTTGAAAACATAGGGACAGTAGGTTCCAAGAAAGGTTTTGAGTGAACAGATTGTCAAACTAGTTGAAGCAGAGTATGGGAAGCAGTATGATAGCCACAATATCGATTGATTTAAATTTTGTGACAGTGATTGCAATATAATAGTTTCAAGTTGTGTGGAAGTGAAATGGTTGCGAGCCATGTGGTAGTGTAATGGTTGTAGGTTCTTGCAGTGACATAGGTTGGAAGTTGTGCACAACAACCTTTTTTTATAGTAGATTCAGTGATATATGATGAAAATGGATCTAGTTTAAAAATTGGATGAAATAGAGATCCACAAGGAAGTTGAAGAAGGAGGTTGGAGCCTAGAGTATGTTGGAGCATGCTTATCATTCAGGTTGGAGCCTTAATCAATTTGGAGCCTAGAGAAGGTTGGAGCCCATTAATCATTGAGGTTGGTGCATCAATCATGTTGTATCTTACCGCAAGTGGTAACTTGGATATATTGGGGATAATTGCCTCCAATAAGTTGTAACCTACAAATATATGTGAATAATTGAAGATAAAGAAGAAGAATATTGGTGCTTTCTCTCCTACGGGTTTCTATATAAAAAGGTTATTTCTCTTTGTGATGTGATGAATTCTTGATGTGTTGACGGTAGCTTGTTGATGAGTTATCATAATTGATGATATAATTCTCATGATTCATTTCCATATTATTGTTTAACTATAATAAATTTTTAAATAGTAAAATTGGTCTCACACTTATTCACTCCCCCCATCTCATTGTGACCTTTGGGTCAATAGTTGAAGAGGTCTAAAACATTCCATTTTCAAATTGATGGGAAAATAGAAGTAGTTACTAGGAATTTGGTGCAAATTTTAAGGGGTTATAATGTGAAGCATCCGAAAACCTAGGATGAAATTATGGTATATATACTTCAAGTTTATAACACAGAAGTCCATACTTCTATTGGTACGTCCCCATTTGAAACATTTTTTGGATGTTTTCCACCTTCACCTTTTGGATACTACATATGGTCAACAAGGATGAGTGGTGGAGGATCTTACAGGGGATGCCTTGAGGGCTGGAAAATTTGTTGAGAAGATCAATCAGATCCATATATAGGTACAAGATATATTGTACAAGTTATAGGAAAAATATAAGGGCAAGCATTCTCAACACATAGGAGAGAAGGCATTCAAGGTGGGACATAGAGTATGGTTACAGTTGAATGAGAGGATATAGGGTCATGGTAAGAAAACCAAGGCTATGCAGTATTGTCTCTTTGAGATAATGGAAAATATGGGAAATAACATCTACATTCTCACTCTACCCTAATACACGCGCATTTATTTAATTGTGAATGTGGAGAATCTGAAGCTCTATGAACCTTCCATGTTAAATCGGGAAGAGGAACACGTCTTACCTTATGTAGAGGAGTTGGCACCAGATGCTCAAGAAGAGTTGACAAAGGATAAAAATTTGAAAAAGAGAATAAAAAATATAACATAGGAGTAGCATGACCTTTGGCAGATTGGGTTGAAAGGATACCTTCCAGGCAAGGCAAAATGGTACACTTGAGAGAAGGTTGAGGAAAACTTTTCTTATCTCATTTAGTGTAAGCTTTTTTGGAACAAAAACGTCCCAAAATGAAGAGATGTGATCTAGATTGGATCATTATATTTTTTTCATCCATATTAATACTTTTAGAGTGGAAAAAGTTGAGGAATCATCTCAAAGGACCCATTTTCCTAGCGAGACCCAAACTGGAAAATTAGGGTTTGAAATTTTCTGGGATAATTTTGAGGCATTAAAATACTTTTTTTGGGGGTAAAATTTTATTTCTATAATGTATCACCTATTTTTCCTATTCTACACATAGATACCTTTACAACAACACAAGAATAACCTCAATCAAAGTTTGTATACAAAATTTATGCCACTCAGAAATTGAGATTCTTGTTTTGGCCACCATAATTCAACATGATGCCACATCAACCCCCATTACTCAAGGAAAATGGGCTAGCCACATGATAGTGATTAATAATACTCTAGAACATTCCATATTGAAAATCTAGTTAAAAGTTGAGGTAGTCAAACCTAACCACTAGTAGGCTATCAAGTTGTTTTATAATAGGGCCACTACAAGGAAAATGGGATTCATTATTTTCAAATGTACTTCTTCCATAGATGAGAAAAGTAGAAATTAGGGATAGGGAGATAGAACACAAATTTATGGGAGAATTTCACCTGAGCTAGAAGGTTATTTTTAACTCGGTAAATCAACTAAGGATCTACCCAGAGTTGTGTGTGTAATTTTGAAGAGGAATCAACAAATATATCCCTATTTCACTCTTACACAAGCAATCAATTTTCACACTCATACATGATATAACAATAATAAGGTTTGAAGACTGGTACTAGGAACCCTTTCATATTGGTGAAGTATTTTGGGCTTGATGCTGAGAAATATCCAATCCTAGTTGAAGATATTGCTTTCAGTTTCCACAAACTAAGATCTTGCACACATACACCACTAACCAAGCAAACAATGGCCTTCCACAGAGGGCTTGTCAGTCTAAATGAAACATTTATAAGTAGCAAACATGATTAGATCACAAGTATAAAAAGGGAACAATAATCTATTAATCATAAATGATAATACAAAAGATAATATACCCAATCAATAAGCTCCTCTCCTCCAACTTCCAACTTTGATTCCTTCTCCCAATGCTGCATAGCTCTCGTTCTATAATGTGGATACTAGATCTTATCCCCTTTCCTCTTGGTGAGATTATATAGGTTCATTCTATCCTCTGGGAGAATATATCTATACACCTAGGTTCTTGATAACTTAGGAAATTTCTACAATAACCGACCCCTAGCTAACTCATACACAAGTAGATCAAGTTGATCTCCTTGGTAATGACAATTTCTAGAAACCTTTTTCACAATTATGAGTTTTTTCTCAATTATTTCAATTATGAAATAATTATTATCTCATAATCATAAAATTATGACAAAATATTTGTCAAGCCGGGCAGTAACTCCATTAGGCAAAATTTGATTCATATATTTCATTCAATCAGGTAGGTCTGTTATATACATGAGGGAGAGACTGTTCAGTTCATCTCCCGATGACTGACTGTTCACATTTCTCATTTATTTATTTATAATAATTCACCCAATCACAAGTTTTAGGTGTCAACATTCCCCCCCTTAATCTGAAGGGATGTTCGTGAGTCCAAGAATCATTCTGAATCGTTCAAGATTTTCCCTTCCAAGTGCTTTGGTGAAGATGTACGCAATTTTCTCATTTGTGGAACAATGACGGAGATGGATTGTTTTGGCCTCAACATGATGTTGAATCAGATGATATTTAGTATTGATGTGCTTCGTTCGATCATGGAACTTTGGGTTCTTGGCCAACTTTATTGCAGAGGTATTTTCAATCATGAGTGGAGTTGATTGTACTTCTTTTACCTGCAAATCTTCAAGAATTTTCCTGAGCCACACAATTTCTTTTGTTGCTTTAGCTACTGTCACATATTATGCTTCTGTTGTGGAATCTGCTGGAACTGATTGTTTGCGTGATCTCCAAGAGACAGCTCCTTATCCAAGACTCATAGCATATCCTGAAGTAGAAACCCTAGTTTCTTTGTCTCCATTGAAGTCTGAATCAGAGTATCCGATCAAGCTGAAGTCATCCACCTGTGTGTACTTGATTCCAAAATCTTCAGTTCCCTTCAAGTACTTTAGAACTCTTTTTGCAGCAGACCAATGTCCCTCACAAGGCTTTTGCATAAACCTGGAGAGGATTCCAACATCAAATGAAATGTCTGGTCTGGTAGTAGTTAGGTAGTTGAGACTTCCTACAAGCTGTCTATACTTTGTTTCATCCTCAAACTCCTTTCATTCAATAGATGTGAGCTTTAAGTTTTGTTCCATTGGAGTAGTAAGAGGATTGCACTCTTTCATGCCAAACCTTTTCAACAAATCTTCAATGTATTTCTTTTGAGAAAGAAATATGGACTTTGGATGTTGGGTTACTTCAATGCCAAGATAGTAATGAACATAGCCCAAATTAGTCATTTAAAAACTTTTCCCCAATTCCTTCTTTATGGATGCAATGTAACTTTCATTGTTCCCTGTCATTAAAACATCATCTACATATACCACAAGATATACAACTGTTTTGCCAACTTTCTTGACAAATAAAGTTGCATCATCAAGATCAAAATGATTGAAATTGAGTTTCAGAAGATGCTCAGTTAGTTTTTCATACCAGGCTCACGGTGCTTGTTTGAGGCCATACAAGGACTTCACAAGTTTGCATACTTTATGTTCATGTCCTTTCACAGAAAATCCTTCAGGCTGGGACATAAAAACATTTTCTTTTAGATCTCCATTAAAGAAAGCAGTTTTTACATCCATTTGATGGACTTTCCAGCCGTTTTGACCTGCTAGTGCAAAGAGTGTCCGAATGGTAGCCCATTTTGCTGTGGGGGCAAAAGTATCCTCATAATCGACCCCTTCCTTCTGTGCAAAACCTTTTTCCACAAGCCTAGCTTTGTTCTTGTCAAGTGAGCCATCAGCTTTATACTTGTTCTTGTAGACCCACTTGCAGCTAATTGGTTTGGTTCCTAATGGAGGATCAACCAGCTTCCAAGTGTCGTTCTTTATGAGGGCATCATACTCCTTTTGCATTGCTTCTTTCCATTCATCATGAGAAGCAGATTCTTTGAAGGAACTTGGTTCAAAATATGTAGACAAGTTCAATTCACAATCATAAGAAACATCCATATCAATAGGTGAATTAGAGTCATCTACATCACCTCCATTTTGCCAGATGATTCAAGGAAAATTACATCTCTAGATACAACAAACTTCTTATTTACTTCATCATAAAGGTGATATGCTTTGGAGGTGTTTGAATACCCCAGGAAGATACACTTACGACTTCTAGCACCAAGTTTGTTTCTATGTACCTTTGCTATCAAAGCATAACAGGTGGAACCAAAGACCCTGAGATGTTTTACCGAAGGAACATGTCCATACCACATTTCATAAGGAGTCTTGTTTCTTATAGCATTAGATGGAAATCTATTTTTAATATATGCAACACATAGAACAAAATCAGCCCAAAACATTATCTTTACATTTCTGAAGAAAATCATGGATCGTACCATATTCAAGATTGTTCTATTCATTCTTTCAGCTACACTATTCTGTTGGGGATTATAAGGCACAGATGTTTGATGTTTGATCCCATGTTGGCGAAGATAGTTTTAAAATTCATTTGATGTGTATTCTTTTCCATTATCATTGTGAATAGACCCAATATTAGATTGTGCATCATTTTCAATCCATTTATGAAAATTCTTGAATGTTTGAAAAGCATCAGATTTGTTCTTCAATAAATAAACCCAACACATTCTGGTGTAGTCATCAATAAACGTCATGATATATTTATTTCCATTTATAGAAGGAACAGGCATTGGACCACATAAATCTTAATGAATGAGTTCAAGTTTCCTATGTGCTCGTGAATGTGAATCATGAAAAGACTGTTTGCTATGCTTTCCTAGAATGCAAGCATCACATTGCTTAAGTTTTCGAGGAATTGTAGGCAAACCAGCAACACCATTTTTCTTCAATAAGCGAAGACTGTCATAGTTCAAATGTCCAAATCTAGCATGCCATAATAAACTTGATGGAAGTGTACCTTCTTCATGATGAGAATTGTATGAGAAATGTTGTGCATGAGCAGAGGTTCCTTGCAGCTTGATAAGCCTTTCTTCTTCTATTCCCCTCATGACAAGTGAGTGGTCAGATGCTTTTCTTACCTCAAGCTTGCCATCAAACATATGAATGGAGTGACCTTGCTGGCGGATGTGGACCAAGGACAACAAGTTTCTCTTGAGCTGTGGGAGATATAGATCATGATGCAGAAGAAAGTCTGGAAGACCAGGTAGTTTAAGCCTGATTGTGCCAAGCCGTGTTGGCTTGATTTTTGATTGATCTGCAAAGTACACTGCTCCATCAACATTGTCAGTGAAATCTTCAAAAAAAATCTTTTCTATGAGTCATGTGACAGGTTGCTCCTGAATCAAGCAACCAATCATTTTTCCAGGAAGCAAGTGAAGCATTAAATAAATCTTCATTTACTCCAATGTTACATTGTGCCACAACATAGTGAGCGGATTCAGGTGCTTTACCTTTGTCTGTATCATCAGTTTTACCTTTCTGTTGGTTTCTTTTCTGCTCAATTTTGTCCCATGGTAGCTTGCATGTATAGGCATCATGTGATCCATTTCTTTTGCAGCGAATCCAGTGCAAATCTACCTTTCCTCCTTGAGAATGTCTGCCCCCCCTACCTCTGAAATATCTTCCTCTTCCTCTTCATCCACCTCTTCCTCTTGTACAGTCTTGAGCAGGATGCTTTTCTTTATGAGCAAGGCACACAGTCTCTTTAGAAGATTCAGGGGCTGTCTTCTTTCCAAAAGCTTTCTTTCTTTCAGCAAACTTTTTCACAAGAGAGTCAAAGGTTACATCTTTGAGATTTCCATTTGCTTGCAATGACTCAAGATAATTGGAGTAAGTAGGATAAAGTGCCTTGAGAAAAGCGATAACAGGAATATCCAATTCAACCTTAGTAGATTTGATATCATGCATTATAGACTTTACTTCAGATGCAAGAGCAAGAGGATCATTATTTTGCAGTTCAAGAATGAAGAGTTTAATCATGAGTTCAACAACTTCAAGTGCAGAATGTGAGTCATAGAGTTCTTTCAGATTTTGTAAAGCTTAAAAGGCAGTTGAATATGACGAAATATGGCGACTCACCTCTTCATTTATAGATGCTATGATTAATGCATAAGCTTTGTTGTTCTTGTTTTCCCAAATGACGAGCTCTTTGTCTGAGGTAGGTTGTACTGGGTCATTGTCTCCTTCTCCAACACACACTCCTTTCCACAACTCATTGAAGATGAGGGTGTGTTTTATCATCCAGGACCATTCAGGATAGTTCTCCTTGCCAGTGAGAACTATTCCCACCATGGATATGATTGAATGCATTCTATAAAAAAAAAAAGTTTTGCTGATAGAAAAATGCTTCTGCTAATATACAGTAAAAATGTACTCAAAAGGACATTCTCAAATGGCATTATCATCTTCTAACACAAGGTTTTCATGTACCCATTGGATCATGGCCATCACAACTTCAATACACAGAGAAAAAAAAATGACCTTCAAAAAAAACGTACACAGCCACCAATAAAAAATTCAATGCATAAGCAGCATACAAGTCCAATTCTTCATACCATACAACCTCCTTTTAAAAGGGCTACCTCAAACATTATGCCACAAATTTGTTGTTAGTGTTCAAATGTATGCTTTCAACTATTTGAAAGGAATATAACCAGCACTATAATGTGCTATCAAATCCTTCCACTAGCAAGCTCGAATCCTCCAACTGAGTCGAGCAGCGTGCTGTTGCGTATATGGATTTGCGTACAAAACCTCAACCCCCGGAAGTAGGGTTCCACAAGATTACGTGCCAAATTTTATGAAATTTTATGTTTACTCAAAATGGTGAGAGAAATGTACATATGGTCTACAGACTTAGACCGGCTCAATCACGCGAGCTCTGAATCATTCATTCGCGCCACTTGACGAACAGTAGTGTTGTTGGGAAAAGTATCTATTCAGAACGCCCCTATCCCACTCTAAGGTGTGATAGTGCCTTAGCAACAAACAAGGAAACTTACTTGAGTATTTCTTCTTTATGAAATGTAAATGAGGAGAAAGGATGTAACTAACCTGTGTCTTCCGCTAGTTTGTTGATCCAATTGCTCCTCTCTTCAATAGTTCCCAGCTCCCTGCTCCCTTACCGGCCCAGCTTCACCGAATTCCTGCAAGATCACAAGAGAGAGAAACTACACGAAGATATAGATATACATTCATAAAAATCTCAAGATCAGATTAAGCTAAACATGTAAGTATAACAAAACATCATTGATACACAACATGTAGGAGAAACTCAAATAGTTTATTGATAGAATAAGAAATTCCAAGAGGAGATACAACCAAGTGAGTTCTGATCCAGCATCTACCTCCCGACAAAGGAATCCCTTCCTCTCCTCCAACAAAGCATAAATCACCCAATGTACTAATCTCAATCTCAAACCAACAGCAATTCTCTGCAAAGTACAAAATTCCAGCCTCCTGGATCTCTGGGTGAGAGATCCATATATAGATGTAAGCAGAGAGGATGAGTCAGCTTATGTTTTGACTTGTGGCTTCTCTCTGTCAGTTCTTGCTTCCACTTGGAGACTAAGAGCCTCTTACTCATCACTTGGTCGAATTCAGTGAGGCAAGTGTCATTGGAGAAGATTCTGGAAGCTTCCATGGTCTTTCCACCTCGTTGAATGAGCTTGCCATTTGTCATTTTCTGGTCAGCGCACCCTGGTAGTGCATTTAAGTGCGTTGCAACGCACCTAGCTAGTGTACTGGGGTGCATTACAACGCAGGCAGCTAGTAGAGCATCTGAATTGATCCTGAATTGACTGTTTCTGAGTGGTTTTTGGTGGAGAACTTCTGGGAGAAGCTGTCATTGGTTGACCTTGTTCCTTTAGGGGCAGGAACAAATCTTTTAGGGACTTTGGATCCCTTGGATTATGGACATTTCATGCTCAATGCTGTAAGGCACAAAAATGTCTATAACAGTTTCCCCCTAAAGTATGAGGCCGTTTATCGGGTGAAATGCTTTATTAGGAGGATCCGAAGTTCATTCAATGCTGGGAGGAGACCTGTAATAAGATACAATACAATACATTATTTTTCATACTGTTTTCATGATCTAGCTGAGGCGGGCATTCCCATGCTCAGCTTTATAAATTCATTTTATGTACATAGGACAGACAATCGTCTGATGGTAGACTGATGATTGTGATGAAATCATCATCCTTTTGGTAGGATCATTATCTGTTCTGCAATGTTGTACATGTCAATGTCTTTATTTTTCCTGAATATATATCGCAGCCCGGATGGATGAAACTAGATCCAGGGTCTTCAATCTCGTCCGATCTTCACTCTAAGTACAAGTCGATCAATGTGAGAAATGTTTTGAAGTCGAACATGGAAAGACATCGCTTGATTACCAGTCGATGATGTGAACTGTTAACAAGCGCGAGAGGAATCACCGATAATGATAATGACCCTCAAGGTACTGCAGTACAATTCACGTGGTGTGAATAAAGGACTTGGCGTTGAACACCACGCAAAATCTTTCGGTCGAAGGTCATTGATGTATACATGTTGCCGGAAGTAAGAAACTTGCCATTGAGGCATGCAAGCTTCAAAGTACTAAAGGGGGTGTTCCTAGATCAACTTCTTGGATAATGAGCTGATGTCGACAAGAAGCGATCCGTCAAAGGAGGGCCTTAATGTATCCCACATCAGTGACACGAAACGGAGCAAATGATTTTTATGGAGGTGAAAACGATCTGATGATATATGGTTCAGGGTGGTGGTCATGAAAGAATGAAGTATAATGTATGGTAGTGGATGGGACACGGTTGACTTCTCTGGATGACTTCTCTTGAACATATCGGCGACACTTGTGTGATGGATTGGTAGCATTTACCCCAAAAGTGGATGGTATGGCGAGACCATGGTGATGTGACCGGTGAATGAAAAAACCCAACCCGACTCAGGCACGGAGCGGAAGTGTCATGTTCAAGAGCGACTTGCTACCAATAACAGTTCTTTGAGTTTCTTCCCAATTTTTCCCCAGTCATTGCTGACCAGTACCTCTTTTTTTTTTCAAGCTTGAGGAGGATAACATATGCTTGTTCTATAATTTTCCCTTCGGGCAAAACCATCGCTATGTTTTAACGAGCCTAGCGATAGTGAAACTCATTCTCGTCTAAAGACAAGTTTGTCGCTATTAATCTTTTTAACGAATCTAACGACAAAGATAACTCGGTCCTTTTCATTTTTAGAGAGTCTGAAAAGGTACGTAAAGTTAACTCCGAAAGTCCTTTTTCGTCATCTAATCCCTTAAGTCCAAAAAAGTATAAAACAATACAGAAGGGATGAATTTTCGATAATTTTAACGAACCGAACAAAACAAGCGCTCGATCTTTTTGTGCAATAATCCCTCAGGTCCAAAAAGATTAAAATCTAGAGGAGGGATAGCACTTCCGGTCACTTTAACGAGCTGGAAGGCCAAAACTCGGCAATCTTTTCATATTTTACGAGTCAGATGAAAAGAGCTTAAAGAAGACTCGTCTTTTGAGGAACGAGTGATAAAACGGGTAGCAGCTGATTCCAGGTAAGGGTTGGAATTTTCCAATCACGGCAGTGTCGCAAGGATGGCTAGTGAAATCACTCTTCGCAGCTGTTCCTCAAAATGGGTAAACAATCAAATGGAGGTGAATGATCGGCCAATGGAAAAGTGGAGGTGACGGTGCAAACACGACCAAGGCTTTAATGGCTGATAAATTTACATTCACGGTGGTTATTTACCAGAGGGTAGTTCAGTTTTTAACGAGCTTAAACACGGATTGAAACACTTGCTCGATCTTATGTTTATTTTTTAACGAGCATGAACTATGTGCTAAAACTGCTCGGTAATCCAGTCATATGATAAGAATGTCTCATGTAAGATGCCATTTTTTATGGAGCTTGTGCCTTACAAAGCTATGCCCCGCATCCTTTCGTTATGCAATTTCAGAAACGACTAATCCTACGAGTTTAAAGGGTTAGACCTACGAGTTTAAAGGGAGGACCTAAAAATTTAAAAAATAAATAGCCGCCCCTTGCTTGCACTCGAAAAGGTTTGCATGCCCCCAGGTATGAAACAGAGTTTCAAGGTTACCTCTACTTCACCTCCGCCAAAACAATTATTTTACCGAGAGAGGCCTACCTCTTTCAGGTTACCCAAACATTGTTCTGTTAATCTTTCAAAAAAAACACTTCTTTGGCGATGTCTACCTAGATAAACAAAGGTGAGCGACGAAGCCCGCCAACTCACATAACTTTGACAAAAGAATCTTATTCTAGAATAACCCCTATCTCAATCACAGACGGGGTACAGACTAGTCATATTCTCCCACGGAAACCTACCTTATACCCAAAGTTTTCCTACCGAAGCAGACCAGGACGCATGCCCCCTGGGTTCTAGTCATATCCCTCCGAATTACTCGCGCTCAGCGGGAGGACGGACCGTGGGTTGAGACATTTCTTGCATGAAGAGACCATTTAGGGAAGGTATATGACTATTTGCGATGCATGATCCGGGAAATGAAAGCTGGTCCACGAGCTTGACCACTCTTCCTTCGTGCGGAAAACACATTACTCTAAAGAGTGAGGAGACGATGGCTCCCATGTAATATATATAGTCTTGTCCAAGGAGTAGGTTATAATCCAAGGGTCCTTGAACGACCATCACTTTCATTTGAATGGTCTTCCCTTTCAATGTTATGGGCACATTGGGGAGGATCCCTAAAGGTCGACTGGTTCCTTTATCAAAGCCTGTCAGATTTCTCATTTCAGGCAAAAGCGATGGCGAACCAAGTGATTTCCAAGCAATAGAGGAAAGGATACTCGCAAATGCCCCCTCATCAATGATGGTGCCAGCCATGACCGTTCTATATATTTGGACGATAATTCTGAATGGTATGCTTGCTGGCAAACGGGGTCTGCCTAGTTGGTTCCAGTCGAAGGAGACAACTAGGTTGCTCGGAGGTGGGACCGAGTAGACGGCCGGGTATCGCTCTGACGAACTTCCTTCCTGCGATAAAGGAATGGGTGGATTACCCCCGTGTTCGTCGGATTTTGTGTTGATGAAGAGAATTTGGACGGTGTCATCCTTATTCTCTTCAGTGACTGTATCATTCGAAGATAAAACCTCTGAAGGCAAGACCGGGTCAACTGCCGCCTCGACCTTTTGACTTTCGTCGGGTATGGATTCAGCTGGTTCATCTTCAATGACCGGCGCTTCAGCTGACCACTTGAGTGGGCCAGCTAGATTTTCAACTAACGAAGGACTCGGCAAGAGTTTTTTATATCTAGGAGGAAGTCGTAACGGTGAAACCAGACGATCATCCAAAACTCTTTTCGCTTCGTCTAAGAAGGGACAACGGTGGATGGCGTGGTTGCCTTCGCACAGTCTACAGGGAGATCTAGCTCTCCCTTTTTGTCCAGGGACTTCACTTTCGCTAGTTGACTGTGTGCATTCAACATGGCTATCAGAGGTTGATGCCACCGGATTGTGAAAACGGGGAGACCAGTCCATTAGTATCCGAGGGATGCAGGGACAATCTCTGTGAAAGTGGTCTCCCTTGCAAATGACACATGGCGATTTAGGCCTGGTCAGTGCAGTGTGTGGATTTTTGTTAGACGACACTTGTTTGCCCCCAGTCGCTTTTGGCTCCTTCTTCTTCTTCTCTTTCTTCTTCTTTTCCTTCTTCTCCTTAGGAACTTGGTTTTTATCTTTACCAGTCCCGTCAAGCGAAGAGGAAGGAGGAGAGGAAGAATTAGAGGAAGTAGAAGGCTGGGGGGTAACACTGGATGGGTCTAACTGCTGATTCGACTGTTCAGGAATAGTGGTGTTCTGAACGACATTGGTTGAGAAGAGCCAGACCGGCAAGCCAATTGTCAGTCCTGGAAGCGATAATGTGGCCATATGGGGCGCACCAACACCTCCCCAAGAGGAGAAGGGACTAGGATTTCCACCAAGGGGAATTCCTTGGCTGGTAGGATCCATTTTCTCAGCCTAAAGATCAACGCAGGAAAAATGGTATGAATATTCCATTTAAAATAAATTTTAACGACGCTTGGACACAACTTGCTTTTTCAATTTTAAAGAGTCGAGAAAAAGCAAAAGATGACTCTAGTCACCTTTGATGTTTTAACGAGCCTGAAGTGACAAATGCTTGGATGGACTTTTTTCGTTATAGAGTCTGAAAAAGGCCAAAAGGAACTGCTCTGGAGTTCTAGGTAGAGGGTGTGCCAAACTTTTCGCAAAACCGCAGAATAGTTTTTAGGGTACGGGCGGTCAATCTTCCCGAAGGCTGTGTTCAGTGCATTGCGATCAGTAGGGCGGCCGACACGGCTTCCTATGGATAAAGGTTTTATGCCTATAGGGGTCTCCCAATATATACTCGATGGTATGTGGGAGCACAATCCGTACGGGCACTTATCGTCTCTCAGGAGGAATCACCCAACCATCAGTGAGGCGACCAGTGACCAGGTTTTACGACGCTGGAACACGTCTCTAGCCTAGACCTCTATGTTGTGCGTTAAGTTACAAAGCGTTGTTAAGTTCATTCAATTTATTTTAGGTTGATCTTTCTTAGAAGTTTTCCTCTTTGGATCACCACGAGATGTATATACAATTCCTAAATGCAGTCTAAAGATGATAAGCAAGCATTTATCTCTTTTCAACAATGAAAATCCTAGCTACAAGGGGAAAAGAAAGACACAATCTTTTCTCAAAGAGCAAAGAGCACACTATAAATGCACTTTTCCTAAATCAAACCATACAAAATATCAATATGAAAATGCACAAATGCATGTATTTGTTTTCACTTTCTTAATATTGATGCCTAAAAAGAAAGCTGTTGTACAAATTTGAATTCGATTTCAAGTGAAAAGACAAATAGGTTTCTTTTTGAAATCAAAAAGACGATTACGACACTTTATGATTTTGAATTAAATACTTGTTTCGACACTAGAAATTCACAAATTCAAACCAAAAGACAAAAGTAAAAGCGTAATCAACTGTGAACAGCAAACAAACTCACTCCTAAGATCAAAACGACACTTACGACAGGTCTAGATCTAAGGGCGACAGTATGACTAGTTTACTATTGTAATGGGAAACTGCAAATGATGTAACAAATACACAAAAACAAATACAGCTTCTTTATAAAACTGAGGTGGAATTAAGGCAGAGAAAAGGGGTTTTCAGATAGGTACACACACTGATAACAGGCTGCAAAAAACATAGATAAAACTGAACACAAGGATGCAAAGAACCACAGCTGCACAGGGCAAAGGCTGATCAGCGCACCCTCAGCACAGAGAAACTGAATTGCAGCGCAGGTAGCCCTCTCAGGACCTGCGTTGAAATGCAGAGTCTCTTCACAGAGCCTGCGCTGAAGCAGAAACGAGAATTGTCTCTGGGTTCTGGGTCACGGTTTGCAGTTTAATCTACAGTTTTTGGCCGAATAAAAGCTATCAATTAGGTACAATTAGGAGGATGATTTAAAGGAGGACTAAGAGCTATCACAAAGGGTAGTTAGAGAATTTGTGGATCAGCTTGTTCAGATCATAAACAGGCCCAGTGAGTGGACTAGAGTGGCAGATCTCTACTTTGCATTTGTAAATGGCAAATGCAATTCGATTCAGCACTCCTAAGTTTATGAGAAGAACAACAAAGAAACACAAATAAACTAACTAGATACGATCCCTAGTGGAGTCGCAAATTTGTTGTTGGGAAAAGTATCTATTCAGAACGCCCCTATCCCACTCTAAGGTGTGATAATGCCTTAGCAACAAACAAGGAAACTTACTTGAGTATTTCTTCTTTATGAAATTTAAATGAGGAGAAAGGATGTAACTAACCTGTGTCTTCCGCTAGTTTGTTGATCCAATTGCTCCTCTCTTCAATAGTTCCCAACTCCCTGCTCCCTTACCGGCCCAGCTTCACCGAATTCCTGCAAGATCACAAGAGAGAGAAACTACACAAAGATATAGATATACATTCATAAAAAGCTCAAGATCATATTAAGCTAAACATGTAAGTATAACAAAACATCATTGATACACAGCATGTAGGAGAAACTCAAATAGTTTATTGATAGAATAAGAAAGTCCAAGAGGAGATACAACCAAGTGAGTTCCGCTCCAGAATATACCTCCCAGCAAAGGAATCCCTTCCTCTCCTCCAACAAAGCATAAATCACCCAATGTACTAATCTCAATCTCAAACCAACAACAATTCTCTGCAAAGTACAAAATTCCAGCCTCCTGGATCTCTGGGTGAGAGATCCATATATAGATGTAAGCAGAGAGGATGAGTCAGCTTATGTTTTGACTTGTGGCTTCTCTCTGTCAGTTCTTGCTTCCACTTGGAGACTAAGAGCCTCTTACTCATCACTTGGTCGAATTCAGTGAGGCAATTGTCATTGGAGAAGATTCTGGAAGCTTCCATGGTCTTTCCACCTCGTTGAATGAGCTTGCCATTTGTCATTTTCCGCTCAGCACACCCTGGTAGTGCATTTAGGTGCGTTGCAACGTACCTAGCTAGTGTACTGGGGTGCATTGCAACGCAGGCAGCTAGTAGAGCATCTGAATTGATTCTGAATTGACTGTTTCTGAGTGGTTTTTGGTGGAGAACTTCTGGGAGAAGCTGTCATTGGTTGACCTTGTTCCTTTAGGGGCAGGAACAACTCTTTTAGGGACTTTGGATCCCTTGGATTATGGACATTTCATGCTCAATGCTGTAAGGCACAAAAATGTCTATAACAAGTAGTCGTCCAACTGGATTGATCGAGTGCGTTCTTTATCGCACGCCAGAAAAAATGCTCGGTTTCTTGCAAGGAAATATATCACGTTGAGGTATGGAGACCGAGGCTTGGCTACTACAAAACTGAATGTTCTTTGCGAGATAGAGCCACCACCACCTCGTGAAATGATCACACTCTTTTGACGAGAGAGGGTCGGACCCTCTGCGGCTTCTTTACTCGATTCCTGCAAACGTTTCCGCTGCCACCACCGTGGAGTAGATGGGCTCTGATGGCCTTCTTCCAGCACTGCGTTGTCCTTCACACAGGAGTTATGTTAAAATAAAAACGTACAAGCATAGAACTCAACGCATTTTCTGCATACCAGTTACTGAAGTTTCAGTCTTCAACCATGGCTCGGCTAACAGTCCTTCAACGGTAATACGCACCCTTCTCTGCACACTATCACAGTTCCAACGATACCACCCATTCACTGCATCCATTCAATGTATGCAATGAGAGCAGTGTAACAGTAGGAAGGCTTGTCAGAATCTGGCACCAACGTACAACGCTTCTTTCAGGACAGTATGGACAACGCTGGACAGGACAGCGCTTCAGAAGAGCAGGGCGCAGGTTTTATAAATGGAATATGGCAGACAGAACGTAGGCAGTATAGGCACTCAGTCAAGAAAGGGAGTTACAAGGCACATGAGCCAAAAAAAGGAGCTGGCTCTGATACCATGTCAGGCCAGGTAGTAACTCCATTAGGCAAAATCTGATTCATATATTTCATTCAATCAGGTAGGTCTGTTATATACATGAGGGAGAGACTGTTCAGTTCATCTCCCGATGACTATTCACATTTCTCATTTATTTATTTATAATAATTCACCCGATCACAAGGATTAGGTGTCAATAATATTTATGAAAAATTACCCAATTGTGTAATTCCACCCTTTTAACATGGAATAAATTTCACATACATAAAATAAAAGATGAAAGGGATGCATTATAGCCAGCAATTGAGGTAAGTTGAACTTGGGTCTCTCTTACTATATTGGAGTGGAAAATGGGGTTATAATAGATGCCCCCTAATGCATGAGGTCATAACAGAAACTAACGGATGAAAAACATTACAATAAAATGCAAAGCTCAAAATGGTAGAAAGGAGGCTAAACTACAAAGCTAGATTGGAGGAAATCAAGTGTTGAAGTCTCAACTCTACTGATAATATCCCTGAGGTGGGCATACCTATGCTCAGTCATAAAGAGAAATTGAACATGATCGCAAAATATACACTATGGATCCACAACATGAAATTCTAATACATGGCCATGAAAAATACATAGTGTATCCATGTGACACATCAAAAATATCATAGCCACCAAGAAATACAATGTGGATCTATGTCATAGTATAAATCAATAGGACTATGGACACATAAGGCAAGAAGTGCCCCATAGTAGTATTCAAAGTACATAAATGATACATAACTCCAACATAACCTAGGAAGGGTTCCATATAAGAGTGAGATGACCTTATCCTAGGGTATTTAACACAACCCTAATGGCACAAATATACAACATGTTAATGGGTGTGCTGATGTCGAGCATGGTAGAAACCGTCTGATTACTGACCAATGAGGTGTACTGTTAATAGACATGAGGGGACCCACCAATGATGAAAATGCATCTAAACGTACCCAATAAGTTCCGCTAAGTGTGAATATATGAGTTGAGGTCGATTCCATGACACCAAAGGACTCGACCGATTAGGAATCAATGATGTAAACCCACTTTTGATTGGGATTGTAATAGGTCATGTTTTTCACATTCGTTCAATAGGCCTACAAATTGGATCAATCAACATTCATGGACACCTTGTCATCATCCCTACACAAAGCCCTTATCATGACTCTCTCAAATCCTTGAGTGTTTGACCTTGACTGCCTCATTTAAATGTTTTTAAGGCCTAGTGCACCCTAGCCCTTTAGGGACTTGTGTTCAACAATGTTGGCTTGATGGGGCCTGACCTAGGTTTAGTTTTATCTGCGCCAACCAACAAAACCATAACTTCTGGCCCTTTCCACAATAGTCTGTGTAGCGCAGGCTACAGTCTCACCCGAAGCAGTATCGATGGATGTCAGAACTAGGTTTCTGCATCTAGAGGTCTGTGTGATAGGTTTTTGCACTCCTAGGGCTCAGGTCTACCTTCGCGAACCCTTAACCCTTCCGAACAGACAATTATTGTAAATGTCCTTAAACAACTTCCAGATCTTCGTGAAGGCTCTTAATCATTCATAACATGCATAACTATTACTGATCTACTATTTTCACGCACTAGATAAGCATCAATTCATATAAATTATAACACAGAGCAAAATTATCGATACTTACAAGAATAAGAAATGATACACATATGCATCATAATTGGCTCAAAACTATCTTTATTAGGTATAATCAATTCAATAAAGAGTTATTTTCCCTAATAACTCAACTGCAAGGGCCCGCATACTCAGCTTGCGAACTTACCAAGGTCTTCACGCATTCAGTTGTAGGAGCCTTCCCATTTTTCCTCAGTATAGGAAAATAGACTTTTCCTGCCTTAGCCTACTTACCCTTACAAAAATTATCCTTCCTTAGATACCACTTAGACTCACTATAACTCATCTATGTATAGCATTTTGCTTTCAATACCATGGTCCACGAACCATGGGCGAGTCTCAAAACCTCCCTATCACTTACCCACCTAAGGGACTAAATCACCTTTGACTCATACTCTCTTCGCATTCTGATTTCATATTTCACAAAGACTTTACAAGCTTACAAAAATATATTACAAAATTTACCCAAATTTTGACCAAAACATAACCCCAGGGACCTCATCCCAACAGGCCCCCAACACAAATTGGGTGACTCGCCCTCGAGTCACTCAACTGGCGTTATAATCTTGTCCTGGCATTTGTAGAACTCCATCTTCAAAACCTGCAATTCCGATGTACTCTTCACCACGACTGTTATCGGGAAAACTAGTGTCCATTGAGAGCTGCTAGTCCCACTAAGATGAGTAGCTATCTTAGAAACAAACAAACTAAAGTTACTTGTGTTTTCCTTTATGAGAGATAGATGAGGTAGAAGCAGAGAGTACCAACCTCAGTATTTCTCTTGGCTCCTTGCTTGTTTCCTCCCCCCTTTGATAGAGCTTCGCCACTCTTTCCTCACTTGTCCCACTTCAAAGAACACCTATAGAGTCAAGGCAACATAATACCATCAAAGCATAGAGATCTATAACCATAAACAATATAGGATCAGATGTATATTGACCATACCAATGCATACACCAATACAAGATTAAGAAATATACAAGAATATGGAGGAAAACTCAAATAGCTTTATTGATAGAAGTAGTAGAAGAGAGGATTACAGCCAAGCTGCCTAATCCAACGCCATCCTCCCAGCATGAAAGCCCTCTTCACCTCATGAAAATCTAGATCACCCAACAATACAATGTTTCACAGAGAAACCAACAACACTTCCTTACAAAATACAAAATTCCAACCTCTGGATCTCTAGGATGAGGGATCCATATATAGATATTTGTAGGTGGGTGAGTTAACTTTTGGGATTTTGATTAGTGTCATTTCACTGATAGTTATTGGTTCCACTTGGAGATTTCATGATCTCTTACTCATCCCTGGGTGAATTCAGAGAGGCAAGTGTCAAATGAGTAGTTTCTAGAAGATTCTCTGAGTTTCCACCTGGCAAACTGCCTCTGCCATTTGTCTGCTCTTGCTCATCGCACCCTACAGAAGGCCTTTTCAGTATGCATCGCACCCTTTGGATGGGATAGGTGGGATGCATCTCACCCTCAGCATGGAGCAGTCTGTATGGTTCAGTTTTGACCAGTTCTGAGCAGTTTTTCAGGGAGAACTTGTGGGAAATGATGTAATTAGCTGACCTTGTTCCTTTAGGGTATGAAATAACACTTTTAGGGGCTTAGAAGCCCTTGGTTTATGGACATATGTGATTGGGGTTGCGCCCAAATATGTCTATAACAGTTTCCCCCTAAAGCATGAGGTCGTAAATCTTCTGATGTCGGGTGAAATGCTTTACCATGAGGATCCAAGGTTTTTCGAACTGGAAGGTGACCTGTAATAAGATACAATACAATACATTATCTTCATAACATTTTCATGATCTACCTGAGGTGGGCATTCCCATGCTCTGCTTTATAAATTCATTTTCATGTACATAGTATAGACAACCGTCTGTGTGGCAAACTAATGATTCTAGTAGAGATATCATCCTTTAGCTTGGATGATTATCTGTGCAGCTATGATGTACATTTGATGTCTTTATTTTTCCTGAATATATCACAGCCCGGATGGATGAAACTAGATCTGGGGTCTTCAAACTCGTTCAATCTTCTCCCGAAGTACAAGTTGATCCATGTGAAAAGATGTTCAGATGTCGAACATGGAAAGACATCGCCTAATTTCCAGCCAATGATGTAAGTTGTTAACAGGCGCGAGAGGAATCACCGATAATGATGATGACCCTCAAGGTAATTCAGTATAATTCACATGGTGTGAATACATGAGTTGATGTCGAACATGATGTAAAATCTTTTAGTCAAAGGCCATTGATGTAAACATGTCACCAGAAGTGAGAAACTTGCCATTGAGGCATGCAAGCTTCAAAGTACTGAAAGGGTTGTTCTTAAGTCGACTTCTTGGATAATGAGCTGATGTCAACAAGAAGTGACCCATCATAGGAGGGCCTTAATGAATCCCAAATCTATGACACGGAAGGGAGCAAATGATTTTGTGGAGGCGAAAACGATCTGACGATACAAGGTTCAGGGTGGCGGTCATGAAAGAATGAAGCGTGAAGGTATTGCAGCGGATGAGGCGTTAGCTGGGTCGATGAATTCTCTGAGTGACTTCTGTTGAACATATCGATGATAGTGAAATGGATTGGTAGCGTTAACCCCAAAAATGGATGGTACGAAGGACCAATGGTGATATGACCAATGAATGGAATAACCCAACCCGACTCAATCATGGTGACGGAGTGAAAGTGTCATGTTCAAGAGCGACCTGCTACCAATGAAGTTCTTCAATTTTTCTTCCCAATTTTTCCCCAGTCATTGCTGACCAGTACCTCTTTATTTTTGTCAAGCTTGAGGAGGATAACATATGCTTGTTCTATAATTTTCCCTTCGGGCAAACCTGTCGCTATGTTTTAGCGAGCCTAGCGATAGTGGAACTCGCTCTTGTCTGTAATGGACAAGTTTTTCGCTATTGTTTTAACAAGTTTAATGACAAAGATAACTGGGTCCTTTTCAGTTTTAGAGAGTTTGAAAATAGACAGAAGGAAACTCCAGTAATCCTTTTTCGTAGTATAATCCCTTAATTCCGAAAAAGTATAAAATAATACGAAATGGATGACTTTTCTGATCACCTTAACGAGCCGAAAAAGACAAGTGCTTGATCTTTTCGTGTAATGATTCCTCGGGTCCAAAAAGATTAAAATATAGAGGAGGGATGGCACTTCCAATCACTTTAACGAGATAGAGAGGCCAATTGCTCAGCAATCTTTTTATATTTTACGAGTCTAAAAAGAGCTTAAAATAGACTCGTCTTTGAGGAATGAGTGATATTTTCGGGTAGCAGCTAGTTCTAGGTAAGGTTTGGAACTTTTCAATCATGGCAGTGTAAAGAAGATGGATAACAGAATCACTCGTCGTAGATGTTCCTCAAAAGGGTAAACAATCAAGTGGAGGCAAATGATCGGCTAAAAAGTGGAGGTGATGGTAAGAACATGACCAAGGCTCAAAAGCTGATAGTAATGTGATCACAAAGGTTATTTACCGAAAGTGGATTCACTTTTTAACAAGCTTGAACTCTGGGGAACGTATGCTCATAACTAGGTTTATTTTTTAACGAGCTTGAACTTTGCGGAAACATTTCTCATGCCAGTCGTATAATAAGGATGTCTCTCATTAGTAGGTTCATTTTTTAGGGAGCTTTCCCCATGCGCAACTTTGCTCCGGAGCCTTTTGTATGCAAGCTAGGAATGACCAACCTATGAGTTTAAAGGGTTGAGAGCCTACAAACTAAGAAAATAATCCTACAAACTAAGAAAATAAAAGGTCGATTTTCACTTGCAAGCAAAAGGTTTGCATGCCCCCATGTATAAAGAGAAGTAGAGTTTCCAGGCTACCATATGGAAGTTCTTGCATTAAAGAAAATTTGTTTTGTCCGCATTTGCAGACAAAACACTTCCTTGGCTCTGTCCATCGAAATAGACAAAGGTGAATGGTACGATCTTCCACTCACATAACCTTTGACGAGGGAATCATTTTCCAGTCTAATCCCATTTTCCTAAACGGACGGGTGTGTCAGACTAGTCATATATCCTACGTGGAAACCTACCTTATATCAGGGGTTTTCTGCCAAAGCAGACCAAGGTGCATGCCCCCTGGGTTTAGTCACATTAATCGAATCACTCGCGCTCATCAGGTGGATAGACTGGAGGTTGATGAGACATTCCTTATGCAAAAAGACCAATTAGGGACGGCACTTGACTAGTAGTTGTTTTTGAACCGGGGAATGAAAGATGGTCTACGAGCTGGACCATTATGCCTTCATATGGGAAACACATCACTCGAAAGAGTGAGGAAACAATAGCTCCCATGCTATAAATGTAGTCACGCCCAAGGAGTAGATTGTAATCTAATGGCCCTTGGACTACCATCACGTTCAGATAAATGGTTTTCCTTCTCAAATTTATAGGTAAATTTGGAAGGATCCCTAATGGTCAACTGGTTCCTTTGTTGAAGCCTGATAGATTTTGAATCTCAGGCACAAGCGATGGTGAACCAAGTGCTTTCCAAGCAGTTGAGGAAAGGATACTCATGGAAGCCCCTTCACCTATGATAGTACTAGCCATGATCATTCTGTAATCTTGTACTATGATTCAGAATGGTACATTAGATTGTAGGCGGGGTCTCCCTAGTGGATTCCAATCGAAGGAAACAACTAGATTGCTTGGAGGAGGGACCGAATAAACGGCCGGATGAATCTCTGACGAACTTCCTTCCTGCGATAAAGGAACGGGTAGATTTCCCCCATGTTCATCGGATTCTATGTTAACAAAAAGAATTTGAATGGTGTCGTTCTCATTCTCTTTGGTGACTGTATCATCTAAAGGTGGACCCTCTGAAGACAAGACTGGGTCGACTGTCGTCTCGACTTGCTGACTTTGGTCCCTTGTGGACTCAGAGGGTTTATCTTCAATGATAGGTGCTTTGACCGACAACAAAGGTGTGTCAGTCGGATTTTCAACTAGCAATGGACTCGGCAAGAATTTCTTGTATCTAGGAGGAAGTCGCTATGGTGAAGCAGGACGGTTATCCAAGACTCTTTTAGCTTCTTCCAAGAAAGGACAACAATGGAGGGCATGATCACCTTCACACAGTCTATAACGAAATTTAGATCTTCCTTTCTGTCCATTGACTTTGTTTTCACTAGTTTATGGTGTACTCTCAACATGATCATCAGAGGTTGAAGACACCGAATTGTGCAAGTGGGGAGACCAGTCCCTTAAGATCTGTGGGATGCAAGGAAAATCTCGATGATAGTGGTCTTCCTTGAAAATGACACATGGAGATTTAGGTTGGGATGGTGCAGCGTGTGGATTTTCGCCAGACGATGCATGGTTGCCCCCTTTTTCCATTGGCTTCTTCTTCTTCTTCTCCTTCCCTTTCTTCTTCATCTCAGTTACTTGGTTTCTTGTGTTATTAGTTTCACCAAGCGAAGAGGGAGAAGGGGAGGGAGAAACAAACGAAGTAGAAGGTTGGGGGGTAACTCTAGTATCATCTGGTTGTTGATTTGATTGTTGAGGAATTATGGTGTTTTGAACGACAGAGGTCGAGAAAAGCCATACTGGCAGGCCAATTGTGAGTCCAGGAAGGGACAATGTAGCCATGTGTGGAGCACCAACATCTCCCCAAGAAGAGAAAGGACTAGGATTCCCCCAAGGAGAAATCCTTGATTGGTGGACTCCATTTTATCAACCCAAGACCAACAAGGGAACAGTGATGTTATTCTGATTAAAATAAATTTTATGACGCTTTGACACAACTTGCTTTTCCAATTTTAAAGAGTCGATAAAAAGCTAAAGATGACTCTAGTCGCCTTCGATTTTTAATGAGGCTGAAGTGACAAGTGCTCAGATGGACCTTTTCTTTTAAGGAGTCTTAAAAGGAACGAAAGTGACTACTCTGGAAATCTAGACAGAGGGATTACCAAACCAATCACAAAACTGCAGAATACTTTTTACGTATGGTAGTCAATCATCCTGAATGCTGTGTTCAGTGCATTGCGATCGATAAGGCGGCAGACACGGCTTCATAAGGATAAAGGATATAGCCTATTGTGTTCTCCCAATATATACTTAATAGTACGTGGGAGCACAAGTCCGTACTGGCACTTGTCGTATCAAAGAGGAGGAATCACCCAACCTACGATGAAAATGATAGTTACCAGGCTTTAGGACGCTGGAATACGACTCTAGCCTAGACTTCTAGATGTTGTGTGTTAGGTTCCAAAGCGTTTTTATGTTCATTGAGGTTTATTTTATAGTTGATCTTTCTTAAGAAGTTCTCCTTTAAGGTTCAGCGCATGATGTAGATATACAATTCCTAAATATGCAATCTAAGATGATAAACAATCGTTTACTTTCTTTTAGCAATGAAAATCCTAGCTACTAAGGAAAGAGAAGTAAGATTATTTCAACATAGAGCAGAGATCACATACTAGATGCACTTTTATTCGAATCAATTTACGCATGCAGTCTAAATGCCAATGCACATGCATGTATTGTTTTTCAGTTTCCTTAATGTGAGAATGACAAAAAGAAAACTAAGTACAGATCTGAACTATCTTTCCTCAAAGTGACACTTTAGCAATTTATTTTCAAAAATGAAAGGAAGACTATGACGACACTTTCAATTTCAACTTGAAAACTGCTTTCGACACTCCAAAGAATTGATGGTTCAAATCAAATACAATAGAAAAATTGTAATCGACTATCTAAAAGAGGAAGACTTTATGACACTCTTTTCTTTGACTGAAAACGACACTTGCGACACTTTCAAATCAAAAGACGATAGTTCGATTAAGCTATTGTTTGCAAAGTAGAACTGTAAATGATGAAAAATACATAAAAAAACATTCACAATTCTTTATCAATGGAGGTTGAATAATGCAAAGGAAGAAGATTTCAACAGTGATATACTGATCATAGATAGCAAAACTACTAAATAGAGCTGAAAACAATGAAGGAAAAACCAAAATCTAGAGGCAGAAACAATCTCACTCAATCAGCGCACCTGTAACACAGGGAAACAAGGATGCATGTCACCTACAACACACGAGAGGCGCGATGCATCCAGGCTGCCAATGAGAGATAGTGTGATGGTGTAGGGACGAGACTGAGCTTGGTTTTCACTCACAGTTTGCAGCTAAATTCAGGGATTTAGGCTAAGCTAATGATAGACAGTAAACACAAAGTATAGGGGCTGATCTAATGAGGTTATTTGAGCTACTACCAGGGCACTTAGGATGTTTGCAAGTCAGATGTTCAGTTCATAAACTAACCCGGAGATTGACTGAAGCAGCGTTGATCTACTTTGTAGTTGCATAGCAAAAGCAGTTTGAAGGCTAGCTGGCTTAACTTCAGGCTTCGTCTATAGTTTATAAAGCAAACAACAGTAACTAACAATCAAACTATTCGCTCCCCAGTGGAGTTGCCATTTTGTTATCAGGAGAACTAGTGTCCATTTAGAGCTGCTAGTCCCACTAAGACGAGTAGCTATCTTAGAAACAAACAAACTAAAGTTACTTCTGTTTTCATTTATGAGAGATAGATGAGAGAGAAGTAGAAAGTACCAACCTCAGTCTTTCGCTTGGCTCCTTGCCTGTTTCCTCCCCCTTTGACAGAGCTTCACCACTCCTTCCTCACTTTTCCCGCTTCAAAGAACACCTACAGAGTCAAAGCAGCATAATACCATCAAAGCATAGAGATCTATAACCATTAATATAGGATCAGATGTATATTAACCATACCAATGCATACACCAATACAAGATTAAGAAATATACAAGAATATGGATGAAAACTCAAATAGCTTTATTGATAGAAGTAGTAGAAGAGAGGATTACAACCAAGTTGTCTGATCCAGCGCCATCCTCCCAGCATGAAAGCCCTCTTCACCTCATGAAAAGCTAGATCACCCAACAATACAATGTTTCACAAAGAAACCAACAGCACTTCCTTACAAAATACAAAATTCTAACCTCTGGATCTCTAGGATGAGGGATCCATATATAGATATTTGTAGGTGGGTGAGTTAGCTTCTGAGATTTTGATAAGTGTCATTTCACTAATAGTTCTTGGTTCCACTTGGAGATTTCATGATCTCTTACTCATCCCTGGGCGAATTCAGAGAGGCAAGTGTCAAATGAGCAGTTTCTAGAAGATACTCTGAGTTTCCACCTAGAAAACTGCCTCTGCCATTTATCTTCTCTTGCTCATCGCACCTTACAGAAGGGCTTTTCAGTATGCATTGCACCCTTTGCATGGGACAGGTGGGATGCATCGCACCCTCAGCATGGAACGGTTTGTATGGTCCAGTTTTGACCAGTTCTAAGCAGTTTTCAGGGAGAACTTCTGGGAAATGATGTAATCAGCTGACCTTGTTCCTTTAGGGTATGAAACAACAATTTTAGGGGCTTAGAAGCCCTTGGTTTATGGACGTTTGTGATTGGGGTTGCAGTGCCCAAATATGTCTATAACAACGACCTATTGTACTTATTCGACCAGTTTCTCTATAGTAAGTCCTTCCACCGTGAGGCCCATTGTCCGTTGTGTCCATTGAATGGTCTTCAATTTGTCTTTAACTGATAGAGTAAGCTAGCTTGCTTCCTTGGTCTATGGATGTGTTCTAGCCCTCAAGATAGCCTCTTTATGACACAACTCTTCAATATATGTTTGTAGTTTTTTTCCTTCATGGAGTCGGACGAAGCACTAGACTGGCGTCAAAGTTTGCGTAGTCGACCTGAGTTCGTCAAACTATTGCTGTCTCCCAAATATCAGTATCTATATTCTCCAGAGTGGGATCTTCCTATAAATATGTCTATATTTTCAAGGCTTGCTCAAATAAGGTTGTGCAGTCCTTAAATACTGTGTCTAATGTGGCCATTCCTTCTTTGATTATTGCTCCACACTTCCCCTGGACTTCTGGTGCAGTGGTTGGCTGCAATTTCAACTATAAATCGTAAATTTGCAGTTGAAGTTCGAATTGAACTCAACCGATTTCATCCTTTAATTCCCTGACTATTGCAGCTAGCTTCCATTAGGGTATTTTTTAGGTCTAAAATTGGCCTCCTAAGGAAATTATAAAATAATAATGGAAATGATAAAATAATATTAGATTACATCATCAAATTTTAGAGGGAAAAATGGGAAAAACTATTTTCTCAACTCGTATTATCAACTTATCTCCCTATGGGTTTATTCAAATTTCAAGAAGAAACACGCATTGGATGAAAACATGATTTCTCATCCAATGAGTACTCATGTTGCATACTTTTGATGAACCCTACTACATGAAAAATGAGAAATACATGAAAAACATTATTGCAATCATGTTTTTTCGTGTATTTCTCATTTTTTGTGTAGCAGAGACCATCGAAAGTATGCAACACGGATACTCCTTGGATGAGGAATTAAGTTTTGCATCCAATGAGTACTCCCGCTTGAAATTTGAGTAAAACCTTAGGGAGATAAGTTGAAAATACGAGTTGAAAGAGTAGTTTTATTATTTTATTATTTTTTAATCCTTTTACTTTTCTACTCCAAAAATGGTGAATCATCCCCCATGGTTGACATCATAATCTTGAATCCTATTGGTTCTTATAAAGTTTATTTTGGTTGTACATTTTTCTTAGGAGGCCCATTTAGACCTCAAAATTCCCCTAATGTGAATCTTCTCTGTTGACTTTGTCTCTGAGGGAAGGTTGAGCTCTGACAGCATATTACATGCCTGTGTAATTGTTACTTCCAAGTTTTGGTTGCACGTGTCCATTTCTTCCTTTTCCTTCAGTGCCTACACCTTTTCTGTGAATATATGCTCGTTCTTGGTCTTGACCTCACTGATCACCAGCAGCGTGCACTTCTCCCTGACCCTTAGCTCATCAGATACTCCTTGGTGCAGTTCATGGAGGGTCTAGATAGGGAGTGCAATGAGATTGACACCTAGATCCTTGAGTTGTGACAAGTGGGTGTTCACTTCCTCTTACTGTGTGCGTAGGGACCCTTTTGACAATTGAATGACTATAAGATCTAGATCTTGATCTATATCTAGCACAGTCGTGCTCGCTTGAATCCCGGTCACCTGTCCAACACTCGCTTGCAGTCGTCTCGTTTGAATGTGTAGGTCACACAAATCCTTCTACACATTACCCAACACCTGCTAGTACTACTGTGCAACCTGCGTCCACAGTTCTATTGTGGTGTCATGGACCTTACCTCCAATCTTATCCAAGTCCCCCTTAGTGAGCACCATTGGATCGACATACGCATTCCTGTAAGACTTCTACTTCTTCCTAGGTCATGAAGTTGTATCCTTGGGGCACTTCTATACTCTAAAGTGGGTATCCTACTCTGTGACATGCCTCTTTCAACATTAGACTAATCCTTATCCTCGGTATGATGAGAAGCAAACTCCTCAATTTCAATAGTAATATCCTTAGACACCCTCTCTTTTTCATTAGTTTCCTTAGTAGCAGCCGCCTTGGCAGCAACTTGTTGTGCAACTTTCTCTCAAGTTACAACCTGCTCAGCCTCCTTCTTCTTTTTTGTTGTTGTGGTCTGTGCAGAGGAACTCTCTCTAGCCTTGCTTGTACTCACGCTGAGATCTAAGGGGTGCGACCACTCCCCTGGCCATTTCCCAACAACCTCCTATACATCGGCCTCACCCACCAAGTATGGTAACTTATACCACACCCTCTTCGCATCCCTTCTCACATGGATAGACACATTTTGAAAGTACACCTTGAACTCTACATAAGCCTCCAATTATTCATAGAGAGTTGGTGACAGTCTTAGTCTCTGGATGATCATTGAGTGGAGCTCCATCTCAACCAACACCCAAAACGTTTTGGTCTCCATGTCCCGCTCAGGGTCCTTTGTCACCAATAGTGAAGCGAACTTCGCGAATTTTGGTAAATGAGATTCTTATGGAGTGAATTGACTATCTTCTGACAACCTCCACGCGACTAGCATAATCAGTAGTAGTAGGAAACCATAGTGAAATGCATTTTCTTCATTATGGGCCTCCTGGCAGTTTGCCAAAAACTCCTTGTAGAGGTACTCTGCACAGTTGTATTGCACACCCTTTGCACATTTTGCAGCAAATGAAATCACTAACGCTGGAACCTCATTTGTACGACACTTCTGCATGATCTTGTAGGCCAAGATCTACGTGGAAAATTGCACCACCTTGTCAGTAATAGAGTGGATGGAATATCCGCATGACTTCTTTACCAAGCCTAAATCACTCTTAATTTGGTTTGTGAGTTTCTTTTCTTTAGTTTTTCCTCTAAATGGCTCTATTGGATCCACTCCTTGATGGGGAAACGTAGTGATCTAGGGATGGGTTCCCCCAACCAGAGACAGCCATCATGCACCAAGGTGAGTAGTTGTCAAACACAGACTATGCTAATGATTGTTTTGCTGAAATATGACACCTAGAGCATGTTTAATAGTCCTTCTTTCTCAACCCTCGTGACCCACTTCATCGGCTCCATTCATGTTACTCTGGTTTCTTCATAATAAATCCTTTCCAAATACTTATTTGACATAAGCTGTGGGAACTTATCATGGTCTTCCAAGTTCCAATCCTCTAGCTTGAGCGAGGGAATGTGCCCTAATAGCGTGCCTTTGAACACCATCTTCTCTCAGAGAAGTGGTGTAGAGACCATAAATTTGGCGGTATTTGTGTCTTTCAGCACCTTCGATTTGCCTTTTGATGGTGGGATATACTTCGGGAGCTAAGTTATATGCTCACCCCCTTCAGTGTCCAACTCCTTGATGCCTCCGTGAAGCTCTTATTCATCTAGATCAAGGGGATCATGTGGTTCCTGTGACTTATCCATTTTTCCCTTTTGGTGAATCTCAAGGGAGTTTTTTTGTGGTGACTTCCACACCGGAACTTGCAGCATATTCTTTTGTTTCTTCTTAGTGGCAGACGACTTAGGTGTAGGAGACTTAGGCATCATTGGAACAGGGGATGGGACTTCAGCGGTTGTAGATTCAGATGGCACAACTTTGGTTACAGGGTGAGTTTCATCCATTCTATCCAAGAAGGCCTTACAGAAAGTTTCAGACATGTTAGCTAACCCTGGGTGTGAAAAACGTTCTTCCCAATCAAGCTTTCTCATAGACTTCAGCACGTGGTACAACACAAGGTGAGAAAGCTCACAATTGATTTTCAAAGAGAAAAGTGTTCTAATGTAGGGTGACATGCCAGATTTATAGGTGATTTAAAATTCAAATCCATCCATTCCCTCCAATTCTCGAGCACTAATGCATGTTTGGCGGAATATTTCCAAATATTTGAACCATAAATACAGCCTCCCCTTTCCTCCTAATGGAAATTTAGTCATCCAATCATCTACAGTGCACCCAACGATTACTTTTTGACCCGGTTGTGCGACACCAGCCTTCATGGCACATCCCTATTGGCGCAACTCCTCTTGGTGCCTCTCTTTCTTCCATTACGCACCCCCCTTACTTTCTCTTCCCAATTCTCGGGTAGTGTGGTTTATAGTCCTGTACTTCCTTGCAGCTGCCTAGAGTACTAAGAATATCCTGCCATCATATAGTCATTGCGCAGGGGTGGGATCACCCTTTTACAACTTCAATCAATGGTCATTGACTTTTCCTGTAAATAATTCTCCATTCAGCTTTGTGAGTTGAATTGGGCCACCATCTGTAATTTACTTGACTACATAGGGTCCAAGCCAATGCATTTGAAACTTTCCAGGAAATTACGTAAACTTGTTGTCATACAATAATACCAAATCATTTACATGAAAGGTGCGCTTATTTATGTGTCGATCGTGCCATGCCTTCTCGCGCTCCTTTTGCACCTGTTGGTGAAACCCTGCTAAAAACTGATTCTCTTCCAACTCCATCAATTGTTCAAGGGCTCCTCCATAGTCTCACGATCTTTCATATCAATCATCACTATAATCCGCAAGCTCGAAACAATATGCTCCATGGGCATCACAACCACTATCCCATAGACCAACCTGAACGGAGTTTGACCTGTCAATTTTTTGCACGTTGTCCTATATGCCCATAGAATTGTGGGTATGCATACATCCCAATCATTCCTTTTTGTGTTGCAGACCTTCGTCAATGCACTCTCCAAGATCTTGTTGAATGCTTCAACTGTACCGTTAGCTTGAGGATGATAGGGCATACTCTTTTAATCATAAACCTGGAATTCTTCAAGCATCGCAACAATTGTTTTGTTTAAGAAATGCGTACCCCTATTGCTCATCAATATCTCCAGGCAAACAAAATGAGTCAAGACAAACTTGAAAAGGAACTTGGCAACTATAGTATCACTGCAATCTTTGACCGGCTGAGCTTCTGCCCAACACATCAAATACTCGGTTGTCGTAATAATGTATCGCACACCTGTATTTTTCCCTGGTGGCTATATTAGACCCACAAAGTCAATCACCCATTTGTCAAACACCTGCAAAGAAATATTTGGGTTTAAGGGAATTTCATCCCTCTGTGATGGCTTTCCCATCCTTTGACAAGCATCGCATGCCTTGAGATATGCCTTAGAATCCTTGTGTATCGTTGGCCACCACAATCCTGCACGCATAATATTCTAAGAAGTTGCTTAGCCTGCATAGTGTCCTCCTGCCACTCCCCCATGTGCTTCGGTGAGGATGCCGGATCGTTCAAACTTTGAAACATATCGGCGTAGTATTTCATCAGAGCCCATCTTATACAAGTGTCCAGTGATCACAGAAAAATCAACCACATGGACCACCAATTATTTTATCTACTATGTAGAACATCCCATTGACGTGGTGTCAATGGTTAAAAACTAGGTTATGTCAACAAAGTGAACTTCTGCAACACGTACAAAAAATATTTGCGCATCTAGCAACCCTTCTTCCAAACTAGTGGGTTCTTCGCCTGTCTCAATCTTGGATAATTGATTCAGTCCCGCATTCAAGTGTCCGAACTTCGCAACCACCTCAAAGTCATATTCTTGAAATAACAACAACCACCTATAGATCTCCCCCCTCAACATAGGCTTGTTGACCAGGTACTTGAGAACGGAATGATCTGTGTTCATTTTGAAGTGTGCAGCCAATAGGTAATGTCGAAATTTCTTTAGCGCGTATACCATTGCCAACCCTTCGCGCTTTGTAGTTGAGTAATTCTTCTTGGCCTTTGATAATTTCCTACTCGCTAATTCTATAGGATGATAAATTTCACCCTCGCCTGGCTGGGTTAATACCGCACCTAACATAATATAGGAGGTATCCACATGAATATGAAATTCCTTCTTCTAGTTTGGGAACACCAAAATGGGTGCAGTCACCATCTTTTCCTTTAAAACATTCAAATTGTTCTCACACTCCTCATCCTAGTAGAAATTCTTGTCCTTCTTCATTAATTTCTCCATTAGCGTAGTTATATGCGCATAAGCTTTGATAAACTTCCTATAGTATCCGGTGTGGCCTAGAGTTGCATATAGTTGCTTTACATTCTTTGGAGCCTCTAAATTGACAATAACAACAATCTTCATAGGGTCTACCATTAATCCCTACTTGCAGACCACATGGCCTAGCAATATCCCATAGGGCACACAAAAAATACATTTCTTCAAATTTAGGGCAATCTAGTATCTACGACAAGTATCCAACATAAGGCGCAGACTTGCAACATGGTGTTTTACCAATCCAAACATAGTCCAATCATCAAAATAAAATTCTAAGAATTTATGGATGAATTCCTTAAAATTTGCAATTATGACCCTTGAGAAGATCACGGTGCATTCTTCAGCCCGAATGGCATTACTATGTACTGGAAGCATCCTCACTCCATCGCGAAGGTAGTCTTGATGTGATCCTCCAGCACGATCTTAATCTAATGATACCCCAAGAACCCATCAGTGAACGAATAGGCTCCCTACCCTCCAACATTCTCCAAAACTTCATCCATAAATGGTGTTGGAAATGGGTCATGGACGCATGCATCATTGAGCTTCCTCATATCTACGCATATTCTAATTTTATCTAGCTGCTTCTTCTCCTAAACAACCATAGGGCTTACCAAATCAAACTCTTCCATTAGCTCAATGATTCCAGCCTCCAGCATTTTGTCCAGTTTGGTGAGCACCAGTATTGCAGCAATAATGCTGCAACTCCTGCGCTGCCTACTTTACTCTTATCAACACGGTAGTTCGTAAAAAACTTGGAAGCGACGGTGTTGTATGCACAAGTACTAGTTCTTACTGCAAGATATCACTTGGTCAGTTGGCGCAAGATCACTAGGAGCTCAAGCCAGCTTCTATGGATTCTAGAAGAAGCTTTGATGAAAGGAAAGCTTACTCTACAGAGGCTACTCTAATTGTAGAAAGGAAAAAGACTTAAATGTGAAGTAAACCTAGAAACCTTACTTAACCAACTAATCCTACTTTTGCAGAAAGCATTATGAAAACCATGAAATGAATGACATTACCTACTCAATGAAGTAAACAACATCTACTCAAGCTATTTCTAGAAGGAAATGAGGAAAGAACATATTTTTGGATTTTTATGTATTTTTATGTGAATTTGTCATGCATGTAATTTATTTGTTTGTGAATGTGGTAGTGAATAGGTGGCGATGGAGGGCAGTTTTGGGACTTGAGAGGATGTAGGATGGTGTGGATGGGTCCTAGGAGGTCTCAGGTGGCTTTCTAGAGGCTTTTTTAACAATCGACCTTCAAAAGGAAGCCTACAAGAAAATCTACAGGAGGACACAGGGGATCTACAGGAGGTCTACAGGAGGATGCCGAGAGCAGTTTTGAAGGTTTTAAAGGTGTGAGAGTGGGTGGAAAGGGTAGATGAAGGCTGGGATGATGTGTTAGGGCGCCTAGGGTTCACCAAGGATCACTAGGAGAGGGAAAGATGGTCGGGAGAGAGGAAGAAATCCTATGGAAAAACGTAGAAAACTAAGGCAGATTTGAGGTGAACTTTGGGTGACAAGGGAGAGAATGTGATGGCTGATAGGCTGACCTGCTGTGAGAAGAAATCTACTACAAAAGAACTAACAGTTAAACAATGAAATCAAGCAAGCAAGGAAATTAAGTACATCAAAAAAACAGAATTTTGCATCAAGCTAATCTAAATTATGAGCTATGGAAAGAAATGCTGAAAAATGCTACAAGGAAAGAAAGCATGGAAGAAGACTTATTGCAAAGACATAAATGAGCATGGTGAAAGAGATCTAAAGCAAAGCATTAACCTTCTAACAAATTGCAACACTAGAAATCCTATGGAGAAGGAAAATCTATGTTTTTGTGGCAGCAAGAGGGTCTTGGCCTCAGTTCATGGTCCCAAAGGGAGGAAAGGAGGCCAAGGCACTGTTGCTGGCCTTTTGTATCTTCTTTCTATCACTGTTTAACCTGCTATAGAAAACACCAATGGAAACAACCTTCTAAATCACCAAAAGCAACCTATTCTTAACCAAGAAAGAAATTCATCTAACAGCAACTAATCCATAAACTGAAACAAAGCATATAAATACAAACAAGAGGAGCTTGGCTGCTTGGATTGGGCCCTAACCCAAGAGCTTCAGCCCTCTGAGGTAACTCAGTGCTAGCTCAAGAATAATCTCATCTTTATTATCAAAATAGTAATAGGATTACATGAAACTATCACCAAAAGTAAGCTCGAAGTTGAGCAGAGCAAAACTGCAACAAAAATTCAACAAAAATTCGACCCTAGTGAGGCCCTAGGCCTCTCTACTTATACAACTGAAGCTCCCAACAACTTCCTAATTTTCCAACAGCTTCCTTAAAATTAGGGAGACTTGGCTCCCAAAACTCGAGATAAACATCAGTTATCCTCCACTTGCTCAGTTGCCTCCTAGTGCATTGATTTGGCTGTTTGTGCTCCGAGCTGCATGAAGGAGAATTCAAAGTGGGAAGTAATAAATGAGGGGGATTCCCTCTTATAAATCCTCTCCTTTGTCCACTTCGAATTATTGCTGCCAATTGTCCATTGAATCTTTGACTTTGACTTCAAAATTCAACAAAAATCTGCATTAAACACATATTAGACCTCATGGCATCATAACTAACCCAACTCACTCCATAAGCATAAATATAATAAAAAACATGTAATAAGCTAAGAGAATGGTTGATTTAACTATGTTAGGAGGCAAAATGAGCCCATATAATTACCCATTTATGGGGCTCATCATCACCCCCCTACTAAAGGTGTTGGTCATCCTCTGAGAAACTTAGTCCATCTCCTCATCTTTGATGGCCCTGGTGGCCTCCCTAACATCCCATGCTTCTGATGTGATCTCCTCTTCTTTGTCATGAAATCCTACCTTTCTGTCTACCTCTTCCCACTTCTATTGCTCTTCTTCCTTTGTTCTGCCTTCTAACATGCCTAGTAGTAGTGGGGGACTCAATTTGAGGCCAATCCCATTGACCTTCAAACTCTGCATGGATCGCTTGTACAGTGGCACTCTCCCTAGTGCCTTTTTCATCCTTGTTGGGGAGTGATACTCCCTGATCTGCAAACTGTGTGGTAGGGTGTTCCACCTCCTCATATAAGCATGAATACAGTCATCCCCAAGTAACCTTTCCATATCCTCAAAATGTGCAATGGCTTGAGCCTGATCATTGATATATTTAGGGGAAATTTGGGGATTATTTGCAAGCAGCTGGTGTGTGCTGATGAGAGCCATGGGATCTGATGGCTCAGCTCTAATCATTAGTGGCTCATTCTTCTCCTTTATCATCAAATTTCTTATTTCTGCTGCCCTTAACTCTTCATGATTCATCCATGAGGCCATGGCCATTAGTTGCAGGTCCCCTAGCCTAGCATTGGGGTCCCACACATTCATGTCTATGAGGGCCATGTTATGCAGATAGAATTCTGCTATTTTTGCCTTGTCTTCTGATGAGATTTGGTCACACAGGTCCATAAACTATCTGTAATCTTGAAAAGGCATTGTGCCTCTCTGTGCCAAAGTCTTTATCTAAAATTGTAGCCATTGGTCCTTGAGGTATAATCCATAGGATTTTGTTGGTGTTCTACATTGCAGTGCCTCCATGGACCAGCTAGCCATGCATGCCAATTGTGTCTCTTTCTCCTTTAGCTGCCTTCTTAGCAATTCATTTTCAGTTTGGAGTTGGCTTCTTGCAATTGCCTCCCTATGTCTGACAGCACTTAACTCCCTGCCCATTTCTCTAAGCTTGTTCTCCATGTGGCCAACATCCTCAACTCCCTTGGATTTGGCTATTTGCATCCACCTATGTGTTATTATTCTCTCATTTTCTAATTCAAATAATAGGGGGATTGCAAATGTTTGTGAAAATTATCCTTCCTCCTACAAGTAGATGGTAATAGGAGGCAAGGCTGGGCTGGGGATCAGGTTCTTGTAGCTCTGTAGCTTCCTCCTTCCCCTTTCGCTATCCTTCTATCCCTTTTTCAAGTTTTTTGATCTCCTGTAGTCTTGACAAGGTCTCCTGTAGAACAGTTTGTGCCTCTTGTAGAACTATTTTTGAGTCCTGTAGTTGCACTTTTTCCTTCTAGGTGGAAGATCTAGGAGTTCCTCTTTCATATGTGATAGGGGTTTTAGAGGGAGATTCTTCCCCTTTGACAATGGGTGAATCTTCAATTGTAATGGGCACTATTGAAGATGGCTGGGGTTTCCCTGATTTGATCCTTGTGCTTTTCCTGGCCTTGAAATACATTGACTTTTGCCTCTTCCTCTTTTTTTTGGTTTAATTGGGGTGCTGAGGGTAGTGAGAGTAGTTGCTACCTCTCTTTCTAGGGTCTCAGGAGACACTTCTGTCTTTTCTGCCCCTTTTTCTCCTCCTTCTGTCTTTTTCTCTGTCTCTGTTTGTTTTGTTTCTTCCTGCTCTGTTTTGGTTTCTTCCTTCTTCCCTTCTTGTTCCTCAATTTCTTCCCCTTCTCCCCCTTTCTACTCTTCCTCCTCACTATCAGAAGGACTGATATCATAGGTGAGGGTCTTTATGTCATCTTTTGTTGTCATGTTTTGGAAAATTTCCCATACTATGGGGACTGTGAATGTATGGAGGGCCTATTCCACTAAAATTTTAATTAACCCATCGTGAGCCAGCTGATCTGGACTCCCTGCCTTGAACTTAATGCTGGAGTCTATGAGGGACTGCAAGAGGATATAAGGGATGTTGATTTTTTCGGGTGTTGGAGTGTCCATGCCATTTCTTAGCTCATGAAGGATTCTAAAAAGGTAGCCATATACTATGCTATACCTCCCTTTAGAGGAAACATATTTGATGATTTGATAACTAAACTCATCCCAAGGCTAGGGTATGCTTGTCCTTCTAATGCCATTTTTATCTTCTATAGGATGTTCATTGTTTTGGAAGAAGTTTTTCTTGGCAGCCTGTCCAACTGGTTTTTCATCTTTTCTCCAAGGTAATCCAAGAGGAAGGGTAGTAACCCTACTAATAAATTCTACGGTGATTTCCATGGAAAGTCCTCTAAGAGTGACAGTGGCACGAGTTCTTGAGTGAGGGACTAAAGAAAGGGCAAATTCTTGAGCAATTTCCTCATCAAACCCTCGAAATTTCTCAAAAAATGTCATCCAATTTGCCCTGGTGAATATGGCTACTACTTGGGGATGTTCATGGATCCTGGTTGAATTAGTGGGATCCTTCCTCATGAATCCTCCTATCATTGTGCGTATACCCCTTTTGAACACCAAATGTGGAGATGGAGACAAGAATTTTGAAGAAAATAAGAAAACAAAGGAAAACTGCGATTTTTTTTAAGAAAACAGGCATATTTTTTTTATGTAATTCATCTTCTTATATGGAATTAATTCCTCCTTAAAATGATATAATTCCTTGCACATATTGATAATCAAGGTTGGTATGCATGGAACCTAGCTCCTCAACCCAGAAATCGAGCAAAAAAAACCTTGTTTTCTTCTTAAAAACAACTCACTGCCCCTCATGTAGCACTGCCTGTAGGTGCCCCTGTATAACCTGTAAGTGCTCCTGTAGAATTCCGATAGCAGGAGTATGGATGAGAGAGATGGATAATGATGCTTTCAAGGCTATGGGGTGGAAAGGAGCTTGCTGCATCTAAGTGGACGAGGACAGAATGAAAGAAAATGTGGTGATTGTTTCAAGGAGAGTACTTATTTCTTCTTTTAGATATTTCCGGTGATGGCGGTGAGCTGGCAAAAAGGTACATTGGCCATATTTGGACCATTTTTCCCCACCTACCTTTTCATCATGGTTTCTTCTAGAAATCACCTCTCATCATTGCATCGGAGTTTGCAAACCCTCCACTACCTGTCCTTGGCATCTTTCTTTGAGTTGACTATGCGCACGTGCTGTGACATCTTCGGATGAGTGTAGTCAACTAGATGAAGGTGGCCAAGTTAACTAGCCACCTTTTCTCATTCAACCCCAACCATCTCATTCGCTTATGCATATCTTTCAATTACACAAATGCAACAGAGGAGCGGGTTAGTCACTTACCTGTGAGTCGAATGTATATGTTGTGATGTATTTTGGCTCCTTTTACTGTTGCATGCTTGTATTTCCTTTGCTACATGCTCTCTGCTTTCTGATGTGTGGTTGTTTGTCTTGTGCAGGTATCATTGGTTGGATCTAAGCTTCAGATGTCTCCTTCAATCCCATGATTGCACTTCTTTTGTTGTTGTGGCTTGATTTTAATGGGATTAGCTGCTACAGGAATTCCTACAAGAGCTCCTGTAGCTGCTTCTCCCTTTAAAATTTCAGCTTATTTATATACAGGAAGCTATGATGATGATGCTAGAGATGCTGATGGAGATGGAGAGGTACTAGGTAAGCTGCAGGTGAGATTTGAGGTGTTGCTTCCTTTATTTTTTTGTTTTTTCTAAAAACTAGTTTTCTATGTTTTTCTGTGACAAGAAGGGAAAAAAAATGATGATGATGATGTGATGCAGGTGTGGAATGGATGGAAAGGAGGGTTGATAGCTGTAGGAGGGTTTTCATGTTCTTCATAAAGCTTCCCAGCCCCTCAAACTGCTTTTTGGAACCATTTTTGGCTCTTTGTGATTCCTACAGGAGCCTCTTGTAGAAAACACAGGGCCTCTTGTAGAACACACAGTTTCTGGAAAAAAACACAGTGGGGTGGAAGAAAGGTCAGAAATGATGGAGAAGAGTGTGGAGGAGGTGAAATAGGCTCTTTGGCATCTTCTCTTGCTCCCTGTGGTCCTCCTGCAACCTGCAATACACATTAAAATTCAATTTTCCTTTTCTTCTTTTTCTCCTTTTTTTTCTTTTTTTTTTAAAACAACTAGGGCGCCTCAAGGAGGTTTTCACGTTAATTGCCTACCCTGGGCACCTCCAAGGGATGTTTCACCCACGGATCTTATTCTCTCTCTTCTTCTTTTTTTGGCATAACTAAGCCGCCTCAGGATAGGTTTTCAACTCAATGATGGGACTCAAGTGCCTCATGGAGGTTTTCACTTGAGTCCTTATTTTTTTATTTCTCTTTTCTATTTCTTCAGTGAGTGGGGGAAGTGGAGGCTAAGACATGCTCCACTACCATCAATGTCTTATTTAGATCTTCAATGAACTATGGCTTGGAGAGGGGCTTCTTGTAAATTTTCAACCTATGTCCATTGACAAGCATGGGGATGGCTTCCTCATCAATGGTTCTGATTGGAACTTAACCATTGTCATTGCATTTTTCCACAGTGTAGGGCCATAGCCATCTTGTCCTCAACATGCCTTTGAAGTCTTTATACCTTAAAGGATAAAGCAGTGCCAAATATCCCTCTTGGAATTGCTTCTCCTTGATATTTTTGGCATGTTATATCTTCCTCTAAAGCTGAACTATCTCTGTGGAGAAGGGCCTGCAATCTTTGCTCATCCAATCCATTGAGTTGGAGTAGTCTTTCCTTCTATGCATAGCTGAGGTCTAGGTACATCTAAGCTGCCATCCTTAGTGTATTGAATTTAAATTCTATTGACAACAAAGCCTTCTTCCCATAGACTAGTTCATAGGGTGTGAACCCTGTGGTGGTCTTCCATGTTGTGTTGTAGGCCCAGGTGGCCTCAACTAATCTATCCACCCAATATTTTCTGCTGCTACTCACTACCTTGGTCAGAATTCCTTCCAAAGCTCTGTTAGTGACTTCCACCTGCCCATTGGCTTGTGGATGGTAAGGGGTGGAAGTCCTGTGCTTGATTTTATGATGTGTGAGCAGGTCTTCAATCAAATTGGAAGTGAACTGACTGCCTTGATTTGTGACCATTTCTCTTGGATACCTGAACTTGTAGAATATGTTTTCTCTCAAAAACTTAGCTACTTTTTCATCTGTTGCTGCTTTGATTACTTTTGTTTCTACCCAATTTGTCAGGTAATCGGTGCACACAATGATGTATTGCTTCTGTTTTGAAGGAGGGTTGATAGGACCCACAAAGTCCATGCCCCACTTCTCAAATGGCTCAAAGGTCACTTGAGGTTGCATGGGCATCTCATCCTTTGGAGTAGGTTTCCCCATCCTTTGACATCGATCACATTGGCTGGTGTATCTCCTCACATCTTGATGAAGAGTGGGCCAATAGTAGCCTGCTTGCAAGATCTTGAAGGCAATTCTCTTTGCTGCAAAATGACCTCCACACGGCCCATCATGACAGGTCAGGAGGATGTCAAAAACTTCCTCCTCCCTAACACATCTTCTCAAGATCTGATCTAGGCCAAGTTTGAAGAGATTATCCCCAATCAAGGTGAAAGGGGCGCTTTTCCTCACTATCTTGCTCTTCTCCTTTGAGGACAGGTGTGGTGGGAATTGTGCCGAAACCAAGTAGTTTTCTATATCATCAAACCATGTAGAGTGTACTGAGATAGCAAACAGGTTTTCATCTGGTATTTGATCATCCACCATTCCTTCTTCACCTACAGGAAAATTTACTCTAGACAAAAAGTCAGCAACAATATTTTCTTTACCAGGCTTATCAACAATGGTCAAATCAAACTGCTGCAGTAAAAGCAACCATCTAATAATGCGAGCATTTACATCTAATTTTTTCATTAAATATCTAATTGCGGCATTATTATTTTGCATGAAGTTTTAATAGCCTGTGATATAATGTCTGAATTTGTTTAAAGAATGTATAACAGCTAGGAGTTCCTTCTCGGTCACTGTATAGTTTAACTCTGCCTTTGAAAAAATTTTGCTTATAAAGCATATGGCATAAGGTAAATTTTCATCAATTTGACCTAAGGCTGCTCTTATTGCTTTGTTCGAGGCATCTGTGTGAATGTGGAAAGGTAGGGCCCGATTTGGGCCTCTCAAAATTGGGGCAGTCACAAGTTTACTCTTCAAGGTATCTAAGGCTTCTTGACAGTTTTCCGACCATACAAATTCGACATCTTTGCCTAGAAGACCAAACAACGGAGAGGCTAGCTTGCTGAAATATTTAATGAATCTTCGATAATACCCAGCTAAGCCTAGGAAACTTCTGACGTCTCTCACCTTTTGAGGAGGTGGGACCCTTTGGATGATGGCAACTTTGTTGGGGTCCACCTGCGATCCTTGTTGAGATATTGCATGACCTAGCATGGTCCCTTCAGTCATAAAAAATTCACATTTTTCTAGACTAAGGGACAGGTTCATCTCAATACACTTGTCCAAAACTTTTCCTAGGTTAGATAAAGCTTCCTGAAAGTCAAAACCATAAGGAGTAAAATCATCCATATATATTTCCACTGCATCATGAACCAGTTCAGAAAATATACTCAATATTTATCTCTAGAAAGTGGTTGGAGCATTGCACAAACCAAAAGGAAGGACTTGGTATGCAAAGGTACCCCAAGGACAATTGAAAGTGGTGTTATCTTGGTCTTCCGGGTTGATTTGAATCTGATTGTACTCGCTAAACCCATCTAGGAAGTAGAAAAACGTTTTCCCCGCCAGACCATCTAACACTTGATGTATGAAAGGCAAAGGAAAATGGTCCTTTTTAGTGGCTTTGTTCAATTCCCGATAGTCAACACAGATTTGCCACTTACCATTTTTCTTTGGCACTAGCACCAAATGAGAGACCCATTCACTATCAGAGATGGGGTAGATGAATCCTGCATTAAGTAATTTTTGCAACTCTTCCTTAACAATGTATTTAAGTGTTGGATTCATCCTCCTTTGAGGTTGCCTGACTGGTTTGCGATATTCCTTAATGTATATATGATGAGTACACACTAAAGGGTGCACTCCCTTCATCTCCTTATAACTCTACGCGAAGGCATCTAGATGTTTTCTCAATAAGCTGCACAGCTCCTTCTCCTGGGAAGTGGATAGGGATGGATTGATTTTCAAGGTTTTTTCTGGGCCAAACTCTATATTCTTAACATGGAGAGAGGTCAGGTTGGCCACAAAGAGATTAGTTAAGGGGTTGTCTTTGGTTTCTATCACTATTTCCTCTAATGGTAATACACTGGGGGGTGGATTCTAAATCAAATTTTCAATCATATCATCCTCATCTTGCAGTTTCCCCCCATGGCAGTTTCTAATGCACAAAGTGGTGCAAAATAGACGTCATCCTCATCCTCCTCCTCCAACCAGAAAGGTAGATCATGTTCTAGCAAGGGTTGGGCAGGAGGGTATAGGTAGTTGTTTGGACATATGCTCGTTCTTGATGGTCATGTTCCCAGCTTGATAGCTGATGTAGGCATCGACAGTAGCCAACCAGGGTCTTCCTAGGATGAGAGGATACCCAGTGAGCTTTGCCTACAGCTGGAGAACTAAGAAATCAGTAAGGTATTCCCAAGAATCAATGGATACCATCACATCTTCCACAATCCTTTCAGGGGTCATGGTGGAGCGTCTAATAACTACAGTATTGTCATGGTCTTCCTCAAGGAGCCTTGGAGGTTAAGTTTAAGCATTGTGTCCTTTGTCATCATATTAATGGTAGCTCCCAGATCAATCAAGGTATGTTGGATCATGGTGCCATTGATGTGGGCATCAACTACTGGGCTTTCAGGGTCTAGATATTTCAAAGAGATTACCTATCCCAACATGAGGTCGGACAATTGTCCTATGACAATGATGGTTGAGGAATCTCTCTTGTGCTTTCTTGGATTCCTAAAGCACTTCTCTTTGATCAACCTATTGTATATAGGCACATCTTTTATGGCTTGGAGAAGTGGTATCTTCACACATAACTATTTCAATACTCCCAGAAGTTCAGTTTCTTCTGGGGTAGGCTATGTTGTCCCAGATAGTCTCTCAGGAAAGGGTGGTTTTGCTTTAGGTTCAATTTCTTCTTTATCTTCCTCAACCTCCCTAGGTGGAGGCTAGTTATCTAGGAGAACCTTCCCAGATCCCTGGTTAATCTCCTAAATCTCCACAGCATAAGTTGGGCATGATGGTTCCCCACTATATAATTGTTGAGCATGTCTATTGTTCGGGTTCAGGTTCGACTGGGCAGGAATTTGGGGTTTCCTTGGTGGAGTAGGAGGCAATGGTTGTCGTTGAGTAGCTGGTGGAGGAAAAAGAGCGGGAGGAGAGTTGTACTGGGGCCTCCACCCCTAATAAGATGCATTCCACTGAGGTTGCAGTTGAGCATAGGATTGAAATGAAGGAGCAGTTGATTAGGCATGATATTGAGATGGAAAGGACCAAGGAGGAGGCGTGAACCAGGAAGGATGAGTAGGGGGTCCCTAAGAAGGTATGAAAGTGACTTGGTTGGGGTTGTAGTATGCCTGAGATGTCCCTTGCATCCCCTGTTGGTATGGTCTAGGTCCATGCGGTCTCCTTTGGTTCATGAAATAGATTGGTTCAGTGGCTCCTTCAGCCCCCTGGTATACAGCTTTAAGTCCGGGCAAGGAAGGACACTTATCTGTAGAATGATATTCTTCACAGACTGAACAAAACTCTATAGAGTTCAATGGACATTCGTTCCTAGGATGCCTCCTAGTGCATCTAGGACAAAAGATGGCCAAAGCCCTCTCTACTTCCTTTTGTTTCCTTTTGATATGCAAGGTATCCATTTGAATGGAAAGAGTCTACAACATCTAACTTTTGAAGTCTTCCAGCATGTTTCTAACTTCGCCTTTGATAGATGAATTGGAAGAGGAGGTACTGGCTATGGGTTGACTCTCCCTACCTCTCTTTCTGGCTGCTCTAGAATGGTTTCTAAAGAGAGTCTTTATGTCCTCATAAGATAGTTGGTAGATGTCTCCCTTGGCTAGTAGATGGAGGGTGTCTAGAAGGTCTTCTGGGATTCCCCTAAGCAGAACCAACTTCGGAGATTCAGGGTCAAGTGTGCGCTTGGCCCTTTTTTAACTGAGCTGGAACCTCTCTTCATAATATTCCAAGGATTCATCACTACCCATGGTCATTCGGAAGATTTCTTCCTTGGTATCTTTCGACCTACAGTAGTCTCGATATTTGTTATTAAAGGCCTGCTACATTTGAGCCCAAGTTGTGATGATATTGCTAGGTGACCCCATGAAACAGCGCAATGCTGCATCGATGAGAGTAGAAGGGAATAGTTTCAACTTTTGCTCATCTTCTGCATAGTCATAGGTTCGATAGAAGACAACAAACTCAAACAAGAAGGTGTCAAGATCTTCTGTATTCAAACCATGGAAGTGAGGTAGGGCTGAAGGACTTATATTCTTTATTTTGGTGTCCCCATTGGTCTCTCGAATGGGAAAGGTACCCTATATTCTTTCTCCATTTCCCCTAGCATTTCTGTTTTTAGCCATTGACTCAGGAGGGATGTTTTCTTCTTCTTCTTCCCCTATAGGTTCTTCAAATATTTCTGGTTGTTCACCTAAAGGTTCTTCTGATCACTGCCACCGAAGAAGAGAGAAGGTTGGCTGTGTGATGTAGTGGGGATGTTGGGCAAGAATTTTCTTGAATTATCTCTATTCCTACGAGGCATGAAAGGAAATATTTTTGGTTAGTTTTGTTCTTTTTCACTGATTGTACCTGCAAAACTAAAATGGATTGAACAATACAAATTGTAACTAACTGAAATGAAATTTGCAAAATTGAAAAGGAAAGCAAGGAAATGCAGAAACTAAAATAAACAACTATTCTACTTTTGCTGAAATGAAATTTGCAGTATTGAAAAGGAAAGAAAGGAAATGCAGAAACTGAAAGAAACAACTATTCTACTTTTGCTGAAATAAACTACTTAGCAGAATTTTGCAAGAAGAAATAGAAGAAAGCAGTAATCACAGAATACTCTGACGCTTCCCTGGCAACAGCGCCAAAAAGGTGGTGAGCACCAGTATTGTAGCAATAATGTTGCAACTCTTGGGCTTCCTACTTTACTCTTATCAACCCGGTAGTTCGTAACAAACTTGGAAGCGACGGTGTTGTATGCACACGTACTAGTTCTTACTGTAGATTGTCACTTGATCATCTGGTGCAAGATCACTAGGAGCTCAAGCCAACTTCTATGGATTCCAAAAGAAGCTCTATATGTGATGAAAGGAAAGCTTACTCTACAGAGGCTACTCTAATTGCAAAAAGCAAAAAGACTGAAATGTGAAGTAAACCTAGCAACCCTACTTAACCAACTAATCCTACTTTTGCAGAAAGCACTATGAAAACCATGAAATGAATGCCATTACCTACTTAGGGAAGCAAACAACATCTACTCAAGTTATTTCTAGAAGGAAATGAGGAAAAAACATATTTTTGGATTTTTATGTATTTTTATGTGAATTTGTCATGCAAGTAATTTATTTGTTTGTGAATGTGGCAGGGAATAGGTAGCAATGGAGGGAGGTCTTGGGACTTGAGATGATGTAGGATGGTGTGGATGGGTCCTAGGAGGTCTCAGGTGGCATTCTGCAGGCTTTTCCTGCAATTAGCCTTCAAAAGGAAGCCTACAGGAAAATCTACAGGAGAGTGGGTGGAAATGGTAGATGAAGGCTAGGATGATGTGTTAGGGTGCCTAGGGTTCACCAAGGATCACTAGGAGAGGGAAAGATGGTTGGTAGAGAGGAAGAAATCCTAAGGAAAAACGCAGAAAACTAAGGCAAATTTGAGGTAAAATTTGGGCGACCTGTAGGGCATAGATCAAGGAGAGAATGTGATGGCTGATAGGCTAACCTACTGTGAGAATAAATCTGTTGCAAAAGAACTGACAGTTAAACAATGAAATCAAGCAAGCAAGGAAATTAATTACATCAAAAAAACAGAATTTTGCATCAAGCTAATCCAAATTATGAGCTATGGAAAGAAATGCCAAAAAATGCTACAAGGAAAGAAAGCATGGAAGAAGACTTATTGCAAAGAAATAAATGAGCATGGTGAAAGGGATCTAAAGCAAATCATTAACCTTCTAACAAACTGCAACATTAGAAATCCTATGGAGAAGGAAAATCTGTGTTTTTGTGGCAGCAAGAGGGTCTTGCCTCAGTTCATGGTCCCAAAGGGAGGAAAGGAGGCCAAGGCACTGTTTTTGGCCTTTTGTATCTTCTTTCTATCACTGTTTAACCTGCTATAGAAAACAACAATGGAAACAACCTTTTAAATCACCAAAAGTAACATATTCTTAACCAAGAAAGAAATTCATCTAACGGCGACTAATACATAAACTGAAACAAAGCATATAAATACAAACAAGAGGAGCTTGGCTGCTTGGATTGGGCCCTAACCCAAGAGCTTCAGCCCTCTGAGGTAACTTAGTGCTAGCTCAAGAAGAATCTCATCTTTATTATCAAAATAGTAATAGGATTACATGAAACTGTCACCAAAAGTAAGCTCGAAGTTGAGCAGAGCAAAACTACAACAAAAATTCAACAAAAATTCAACCCTAGTGAGGCCCTAGGCCTCTCTACTTATACAACTAAAGCTCCCAACAACTTCCTTAAAATCAGGGAGGCTTGGCTCCCAAAACTCGAGATAAACATAAGTTATCCTCCACTTGCTCGGTTGAATCCTATTGCATTGATTTGGCTGTTTGTGCTCCGAGCTGCATGAAGGAGAATTCGAAGTGGGGAGTAATAAATGAGGGGGATTCCCTCCTATAAATCCTCTCCTTTGTCCACTTCGAATTATTGCTGCCAATTGTCCATTGAATCTTTGAATTTGACTTCAAAATTCAACAAAAATATGCATTAAACACATATTAGAACTCATGGCATCATAACTAACCCAACTCACTCCATAAGCATAAATATAATAAAAAAACATGCAATAAGCTAAGAGAATGGTTGATTTAACTATGTTAGGAGGCAATGAGCCCATATAATACCCATTTATGGGGCTCATCACAATTCTTTGCACACCTTCTCTTTATATTTGGGATTTATCCGGTAGGGTCTCTGTTTCACAGGCTTCGCATCGGTATTTAGAGTTATCTTCATTACACCTAGATCCCCTACTATTCCTTTAGATCCGAGAACTTGGTAGGAAAAAAGTCCTGGTATTCAACAAGTTATCTTCATCCTAATAATTGTCTATCTTTGCAAACTTAGGTTGTGCGTGAGATCCAATGTTCACTTGCCTGGTCTTCAAAGGTTCTGTTATATTAGGATTTGCTGATTTGGGTCTTTCAACCTCGCATTGTCCCTCGGACTATGGAATGTTGATATTTCATGGATCCTCTTGTTCTTCTACAGTCATGTTGGAGCATTCCAATGCATGGCGCAGTTGTGTATTCCAGTCTGGTTGAAACCATTCTACTGGTTCCTTAGGCATCCTGAACTTTGCAGCCTTAATTTCCTAGAGTGCTTCATCAATACACGCAAATCCATCCTCAAAGATGAAACTTAACAATAAATTTTCCCTCAGGATATCCCACTAGGTCGTCCCATGGCGTAGCTCCTTTTCCAAGTACCAGTTCATCGGAATAGTATCTAGGGTGTGACAAAAGTTATGTACCATTCCGGTTGAGGCTCCTCTCCTTGGGATTTAGTCCATCACACCAAATTCTCGCACAGATCATCCTTGCCTGAGTATTTCTTGGTCAAGCAGGTATTCACGTACCCAAACCCTAGCTTCATCATTCACTTGTACTCTTTCTAGTCATCAAATCTATGCTTATGTGTCCCCCACCGATGGGCAGGTATAGCTCGCAGCGCTAGATCAAGAGCCTGGAACTGATGCTCTTCTAGAACCTCCCTTTCAAACTTATCTAGAAAGAAACTAAAATCATCTAATCCATCATAATAAGGAATATTTCTTACCTCCGTGGATACACACCGAAGCAATTTTTTCATCATATTGAAGCGTAGTGTTGAGACTTTGTGCAACATATTTTGCCAGTGCTCGACTACTTCATCTGAATCCAAGGTATATGAGCTATTTCTATACCACCTAATTCACCCATATGAAGTTGGATTGATCCAATCGTCATCTTACGCAGTGATCTTGTATATTTGATCCAAATCATCTTCTTCTTCATAGTCGCAGACTGATTTGGTGTAGCATGCTCCGTCAGTGGGATCCAGAGGGACAATAACTGGGAGCCCTAGTTTTCAAATGTCATTCTTTGTTTTTCAAGTTAATTACTACATCCATGTCGAAGGCCCAATCAATTCCTAATAGCGCAGTGTAAGGATTGTTGTCATCCACTATTTCAATTACTTCAAAGTCAGTCAGAGCGCTTGCTCCCTCAATGCCTACTGTTACACCATATAGCCATCCCATAACAATGATCTTCTGTTGATTGGACCTACGTAGCTGTATAGGAGACCATTGTAGTGCATGCCTCCCCATCCTTTCCCGCGTCTTCTTTGGTAACACGTTCACATCAGATCCCAAATCTAGGATGAATTGATCCATCTCGTACTCTCCAATCTGCGCGATCAGCCTCATTTCACGCCCTGTCCACTTCTTATGTTTACCCAATTTCCTCACACCACGTTGTTCAGGAGGAGTCTTGATTTTACCCATACAGTTGTCAATTAGCTTCGGTAGCCCTTACACCACCTTCCTATCCCGTAACAACTTCATATAGGTTTTCCGAAAAGTAGCCAATAGTGAGGGATCCACGTCCCACGCTTCATTTTTTTAGTTAGTTTCTCTTAACTTCCTAACATAGAAGCCTCAACAAAGTTCTTCTTGGCTTCCATAAAGGTTCTTTAGCCTTGTGTAGATCAAATTTGACCTCTTTTTCGGCAGCCTTATGCACCTAGCCTTCGGTTTCTAGTTTCTTTCCTTTATCTTCTCCTACGGCAATACAAATTCACATCACGATATTGATGCTACGGTCCTCTTTGCGATGCTTTGCCCTAATCATATGTATATTTTGCATGGCTCGTTGAATCTTTTTCTTGTACATTTTAGCTATCAACACCGAGAAATCCTCTATCACATGATCAAACTTTTTATAATACTAACATGATGGATGCATTGGGTTCTGACAGTCGCGCGCAAAATGTCCTACTTCTCCACAGTTGTAGCAAATAACTTGTCCATAACCTCTCCCAACCCCTCCTCCTCTTCCTCTTCCACGACCCTAGAATCCTCTGCATGCTCCACCTGTGCCTTGATCCTGAGGCTGATTTTATTCCTGCATTCGATACGTAGGGGCCCACTCCATCATTAATTTGTAGCTTTGGTAGTTTCTCTCATCATGCCCAACTGATTTATAGAAGGAACACAAAAACTGTTGTGGGTTCTGTACAAACTTTTGCAAGAGGTGACAATGGTCAATGATGTGCTTCCGATCTATTTGGAAGATAGCGCACCATAAGGGTACTCCTATGCTTAGTCTCACAATGTTCTTAAGTTTCGAGGGAATAGGCCACCTCCATTCAGGTAATTCAGGTAAACAGGATAGTGATCCTTATCATGTCCCTTATCTTTACACTTTATGCACCAGACTTTTGCACGCACCTTAGGTTGAGCTTCCTTTCTTGTCTTTAAGCTCTACAACTCCATGTGCAGTCTAGATAGCTAGGACTAAATCTATTGTACTCCAACATTTGTATCCCACATTGGTGAGGCTTCCAATCTCATTGTTATATCCACAACTACTGCTTGCATTCCTATCTTCTGCTGTGATAATGGCAAACTCAGATGAGGCAATAGCGAATCAATGTACCAGTCTATGTTTTGATCATCTGTTATTTTCATATTAGCCTGTTGGATAAGGCAGTTTAGCCTCTGATCAAAGTCCCATGTAGACTCATTGACCCTCTATTGTATTTCCATAATCTTTGTTACAGATAGCGCCTGAGACTTAGGCTTTTTAAACTCATTGTTCAGTGCCTGTTGAGTCTCTGCCATTGTCGCGCCTGGTTGATCTGTATAGAACTTGATATACCAAGTGAATGCCCTATCCTGAAATGATGTAACAAACTGTGCTTTCTTCATATTATTATTAATAATATATTGTGCCTTCCACACAACATCCGCGAAGAACCAAAATTATTCAGGGTCCTCGCTTTCCACCCCTTTGAATATCAACATCTTCATTGTATTCACCATGTTGAATGGTTGATGCGAAGGTGGAGGTGCAGGTGGTCGTGGAGGTGTAGGTGTATGTGGCGGAGGTGAAAGCTGCGGTGGAGTAGATGGATGGGGTATCCCTGGGATACCCTAGCTTACTATCTGCAACACACTTTGTGGTGTTCTCAAAATAGTTCCTTCGTCTTCGCTATCAAAAGATCCTAACAACGGACTATATTCAAAGCGTGACTCTTCATTTCTTCTGAAGGGTTTTCCGCTTCTTGTAGTCCCAAATAACAATGTAATGGCATAAACCATTTTTTTCACAATATCATCTTAATCAAGGTTTTTATAGATTTTAAGTACTTACCTCTTGGTCCCTTGAAGAACGTGTATTCTACTTCACTATAGTTGATGGTCGTATCGATCATGAGCTCAGTGATGAATCCTCCTAAGATACGATCAATTCAGTGATCAACAGCCTCCACGATGTCATTTTCTGAATCTTCCAAGCACTTTACTAGTTCTAGTGTCCACGCAAGAGGGTCTTCAAGCTTCCACGTACCCTAACTATCTTCTAGCCTCGATAGCCACTCATGTATCTCGTAAGGAAAGAAATAGAAGAAATATGCAAGCTCATATGTGCACAGGTATCTATTCGACCAGTCTTCCTTGGATAAGTGTGGATTTTTGTTCTCCTATGCTGCAAACGCGTGCATTTTTTGATCAATCCACTTCTCAATTTATTTATTAGTAGGGAACCACTTATTTTACATCACACATTCCTCAGACAGATCCCTGATCCTAGCGACGGAACCATTTGTTGGCTTGATGGGGCCTGACCCACGTTCAACATTATCTGTGCCAACCAACAAAACCCTAACTCTGGCCCTTTCAACAACAACCTACATAGTGCAGGCTGCAGTCTCACCCGAAGCAGTATCAGGGGATGTCAGAACCACGTTCCTGCATCTAGAGGTCTGTGTGATAGGTTTTTGCAGTCCTAGGGCTCAGGTCTATCTTCATGAACCCTTAACCCTTCCGAATAGACAATTACTGTAAATGTTCTTAAACAACTTCCAGATATTGGCGAAGGCTCTTAATCATTCATAACATGCATAAATATTACTGATCTACTATTTTCGCACACTAGATAAGCATTAATTCATATAAATTATAACACATAGCAAAATTATAGATACTTGCGGGAATAAGAAATAATACGTAGATGCATCAGAATTGGCTCAAAATTATCTTTATTACGCATAATCAATTCAGTGCAAACTTGTTTTCCCTACGCACTCAGCTACAAGGGCCCATGTACTCAGCTTGTAGATTTACCAAGATCTCCACGCACTCAACTACAGGGGCCTTCCCCTTTCGCCTAAGTACAGGAAAACTAACCTTTCCTGCCTTAGCTTAATTTCCCTTACAAGAATTCTTCTTCCTTAGATACCTCTTAGACTCATTATAACTAATCTATATATAGCATTTTTCTTACAATACCATGGTCCGTGAACCATGGGCGGGTCTCAAAACCTCCCTATCACTTACCCACCTAAGGGACTAAAGCCCCTTTGACTCATACTATATTCACACTTTGCTTCCATATTTCGTGGAGACTTTACATTCTTACAAAAAGATATTACAAAATTTACCCAAACTTTGACCAAAACTTAACCCCTGGGACCTCATCCCAACAAACAATAGGTTTCTTAGTTCTGCACCTGCTCTGCTCAGTAGCAGGTTGTCCCTTGTTGGGGGTGTGATGATGCTAGAAATTTGGGAAAAATAAAAAGAATCCCAAAGCTTCCTCTTCTAGAAGCTTCCAGGATTTTTTACAACCATTTATCTTGGATAAGAACTTCGAATCCTATATGATCCTACCTTGGATATTTCATCTCTTATCCCTTGAGCTCATCCTGCCATCAATAGTGGATCTCAAGCCTAGATTGGTAAATGGATAAGAATTCCTAAACTACCACACTCTCCTATAAATTTACATCCATCTACAACATCAAGGTTGGCTTTTGGAGACTAATCATACCCTTATGTTGTTTCTTTGATCCTAAGAGAGTTATAATTCTCATGAATTAGGGTGACCTTGAGGTGTGCATTTTGACAAACAAGGAAAAGTTAACTTGAGGAGATCTCTACAAGATCAGCTTCCACCCTTGGTTGTAAAATATCTACCTTTCATATTAGTAGAAAGAGTATATCATTTTCCTATATGTGTTATTTTATGTTTAGATTCATATATTTCAATGCTATGTTGATCCATTGAATAGAGTGATTGGATAATGCTACATATATTTCGTAGATGTTTGGCTTGTGTTCATTATTTGTGCAAGTTCTAATTATAACGATCAGATCTATCATTGAAGCTTACAATATGAGAGGAGAGAAGAGATTGTGACAAATTATAATAAATCATATTTCCATTCTCCAATTTATCTAAGGGGAAATTTATATTATTTTCTTTCTGTTGTTTGGACTAGGAAAATAGCTCTAAGGAAGATACTTATATCTGTAGTTGTAAATTTCATATAACAAATTGGCGACTCAACTGGGGAATGAACCCAAAATATCTGGTTTCATAGAATTGAGTCATTTTGCTAGGGGTGTGCAAACCAATCTCAAACATAGTGTTTCTCTGTTTCAAGCTTGTGTAAAAATGAAACCACTCTCAAGCATAGTTTATGTTTCAAACTTGTGAAAAAATGAAACCATCTTCAAGTATCCTCAAGCATAGTTTCCACATGTTTCAAGCTTTTTAAAAAATAAACAATTTTCATCCTACCTCTCGTGATTTCCATTTTTTTCCATCATGTTTATGTCAGGTGAGCCTTTGTTTTCTCATTCCATCGTCACCATCTACTTGGATGATCATATGCTTTCACTTGCTTATTTTACCCTTTCCCGAGGAACCACTATGATGAGTGGTCTTATTAGCCATCCTCTTGACCTCTTTGTGCTTTGAGCAGTTCCATCACGGTCTCAACTATTTTATACCCTTTATACCACACATTCATCCATGAGGAGTCATTTGCAGCTCTTTTCTGACTCCCTAAACATGAAAATATTGTTGAGCATTTTCTTTTCAAACTCTTTAAGGTAAATGAAAAGACGTCTACTGAGTATAGATTAATTATGAAAAAGGAATACCTTAGTTGAGCATGGTTAAGAGGTTCTCCTGAGTATTTTTTTTCCACCTTTTCTGACTCAAGAGACTATTCACGAAAAGGAACTTTTGGAGTTTTCTTTTTCGACTCTTTTTCAAACTCTCTAAACATGAAAAAAATGTTGAGTTAGACCTTCGCTAGACTCATAAAAGAATCAAACAACGATGGACTCATCTAACATGACAGGACCAAAACACTCCTTCTTAGGGTTCATTAAAGATACTCAGAAGGATTCATTGAAGGAGGAACTTACAGATCAAGCATATGTTATCCTCCTCAATATTGTTAAAAAGTAAAGAGGTACTAACTAGAAATGGTTAGGGAAATTGGGAAAACATGGTACTCCACCTATTGATGGCAGTGAGTTGCTATTGAACACAACACTCTTCCACTTCATCTCCGTGGTCGTTGGGTTGGGAATATTCTTATCTTTTGGGTCATCATACCATTTCAAAGCCTCCATTTTTGGTTTTGGGTCAACGATGCTAACTCCATTTAGTGTCATCGATGTGTTCAATATAATTCATTTACTTGATATCTGCTACAATTCTCTTAAGCATTCATTCCATGTCTACCATTCCTAAACTAGTTCCACATCAATATCATTCTATCTCAAATCATGATACCCTTTTTGTGTCATTGATGAGGGATACATTGAGGCCCTCATATGATGGGCCACTTCTTGTCGACATCAACTCATTATCTAGGAAGTTGACTTAGGAACTCTTTCTTCAGTACCTTGGGACTTGTATACATCAATGACAATTTTCCTCTCTCTCAGCAACATGTTTTCATCTTGGACTTTGGTCAACAGATTTTGTGTGGTGTTCTACTTCAACTCATTCATTCACACCATAGAGATTATATAATTTATTGTACCTTGAGAGCCATTAACATCATCGGTGGTTCCTCTCGCATTTGTTAATGTCTTACGTCATTGGTCAGTAATCAGATGGTGTCTTCCATGTTTGACTCCAACTCCTTTATTCACATAGTTAGACTTATACATTGGATGATCGAGCTAACGATATAGAAGACCCCAGATCTAGTTCCATATATCCAGGTTGCAATTTCAGGATTAATGAAAGATTACAAAGCATGATGGATATGATCATACAAAAAGTCATCCAATCATGTATCGACACTCCATCATTAGTGGACATGACTTGTTGATCATTGTCCATGTAAGGTTATCTTATGTGTTGAGTTTGGGTATGCTTCCCTCAGTAGAGATATCATGATGAAAATGTATTCTAATAAATGATGATTTAAACAATTGTTCTTGATCTGAACTTGCCACAAGGTAAAGCACTTTAATCATCAATTTCCATTTCTGACTTTGTGCTTTAGGGGGGCAATCTGTTATAGGCCATTTTGTCGCATTTGGTTAATAGTCATACAAACTGGATCAATCAACATCCATGGACACCTTGGCATCATCCCTACACAAATCCCTAAGCACGAATCTCTAAAATCCTTAATGTTCTGACCTTGACTACCTCATTTGAATTCTTTTAAGGCCCAACACACCCTGGCCCTTTAGGGACCTATTTTCAGCAACTGGTTTCTTAGTTCTTCATGTGCTCTTATTAGCAACAGGTTGTCCCTTGTTGGGGCTGTGCTGATTCTAGAAATTTGAGAAAAATAAAATGAATCCCAAAACTTCCTGTTCAAGGAGTTGTTACAACCATTTACCTTGGATAATATCTTCAAATCCTACCTGATCCTACCTTTTAGATTTCATTTCTTATCCCTTGAGATCATCCTCCAATAAAGAGTGGATCTCAAGCCTATATTGGTAAATGGATAAGAATTCCTAAACTATCACACTCTCCAATAAATTTACATCCATATACAACATGAGGGTTGGATTTTGGAGACTAATCATACCCTCATGTTGTTTCTTTGATCCTATAAGAGTCACCATTTCCATGCATTAGGGTGACCTTGAGGTGTGCATTGTGACAAGGAAGAACAAGTCAACTTGGGGAGATCTCTACAAGATCAGCTTCCACTTTTGGTTGTAAAATCTCTCCCATTCATATTAATACAAAGAGTATACCATTTTCCTAAATGTGTTATGTTATGTTTTCATTCATATGTTTGAATGTTATGTTGATTAATTGAATAGAGTGATTGGATAATGTTACATAGATGTCGTAGATATTTGGCTTGTTTTGATTGTTTGTGCAGGTTCTAATTATAGTGATTGGAGCTACAATCATAGCTTACAAGCCAAGAGAGACAAGATCTTGTGACATATTACAAGTAAGCATCTTTCCATTCTCAAATTTCTCTAAGGGCAACTTTATATTCTTTGTTTTGTATTTTTCTAGACCAAGCCACTAGGTCTAGGGAAGACACTTATGTCCGTAATCGTAAATTTTTTATAACAATGACGAAGCCTGCAAGTGAGGTCTACAAGCTCCAAGGTATTATTGGTTCCTAGATCAAGCTCCCGGATAATGAGTTGAAGTTGATAGGAGAAGATCCATCGAAGTAGGGCCTTGATGTACCCCCATCAATCAACATGGAAAAGACCCATAGATGATGGGATGGATGAAGTCATAAGATGATGAAGTTTTACTGAAACAGGGATGGTCAACACAAAATGGTCAATAAGGACTACAAATGGTTGACACAAGTTGAGACTTCCCTTGAACACATAATGACACAACACAAAAGTGACTTGGTAGCATGAATAATGAGTACCATGTGATATCGTGAAACAACATATGAGGCATTGAATCATGCTCCACAATGACTAGAAGAGTAACTGATGGGAGGAGTGAATAGACTCATATTTATGGTATGACTCCTAGCAAGCTAAAACCGAATTGTGAGATAATAACGCAAATAGGTTCCATGTTCAAGGGTGACGTGATTGACACTACCATTTTGATTAATAATAGAAATAAACGTTCCCTTTCCATTTTCTTTTTTTATTCTCCTTCATTGTTTAATGAGCACAAAAGAGAGACAAGTACACTCAAAAGGTTCCTTATCCATAAAGTTTAATGAGGCTGAAAAAAGATATAAAAGTAGACATACTCTTCTCCTAGTTTAAGGAGATTTGAGAATGGAAAATATATCGCTTGTTGTATTTTAATTTAATTAATGAGCAGGAAAATATAGAAATAACTCGACATTTTCATATAGGTTTTACAAGCAGAAAATATGGACAAAAGAAGATTGATATTCTCATAATTTTAATGAGTCATGAAAATAAGACCAAAATGGACTCGAAATTTTCATACATATTTAACAATCATGAAAATATAGCAAAAGGAACTTGAGGTTTTCATTGTTTAACAAGCATGAAAACAAGGCAAAAAGGAAGCTCGTTCTAGAGGAAAGAGTAGTATAAGGATAGAAACTAGTTCTAGTATGATGGAACTAATCAAAGCATAAGAAGGAATAGAGGTTAGCAATAAGACCATTCATCGCAATGATTCCTCCAAGAAAGGGTAAAACACCAAGTGAAAGTGAATTATAACCCAAGAAGATGATGATAATGGGTTGAAACAAAACCAACGAACATTTTGTAAAAATAGGCTAACAAAATGGGAAATCACTAGGGATAAAGTTTGGAATCCTCTTGGGGTAAGGCCAAAAAATGATGAAGAATAGTTGAATGAGGCTCATATTCTAATTCATGGCAAGTCAAAAGGAGGAATCTTGGAAAGGGAAGTGAATAATATTGCATGGATACCACTATAGAACGAAGGTTATAATATAAGGTATCCATGATCAGGTAGGTTCTACCACCAAGCTATGATGTGCATAAGAGAGAAGGACTAATGTCGCAACTTGGAAGGGTTGGACCTAAGGCACAATGATGGCACTGGAAATCAACAATGCAATGGAGAGGGTGATATTTGACCTACCCCTACATGTTAGTTCAAATAGATGCACCTAAGGTCTAATGGATATCACAACAAAAATGCCACCCTATCCTGTAAAGATAATCTAGAAAGACTATAGTCATGGCTAAATCATATAATGAAATAAATAAAACATGGATTAGAAAAAAGGACCATCTATTTTTATTTTTTGGGTGTTATTTTTTATTTTCATTTTTGGATTTTTTGACATATATGATGTACTAGAAAAGTTCTTGCATCACACACCAAACCAAAAAGGGATAAAAATATAGAAAAAACTCATATGTACACTATGTACAAGCATAACTCAGTCTAATAGGTCACGTCAAGGTGTTCCCACTACTAGAAATAGGCTAAGGGTTCTCATACATGAACTCATGCAGGAGTGAAGGTACTATACTGTAAACCATGATTGGGCCATGCCATAGAAGTTTGAACTTCCCGATTCCTAAAGGTTGATGATTCCAAGGAAAACCTAGGACCATAGCGTTATTAGGAATGACCCAAGGACATACAAAGTGATTGGTATATTGAGCTAATGAATCTCCTTCAAATGGACAATCAAGACATAAATGGGGAACAAGGAACTCGTCAATAAGTGGATATGAGTTAGACAATTCATTAACAATTTCAACATTAAAAAATTAAGACTTGACTTGGTCCAAGTGTGGTACCTCAAGATATTGTCGAGTCGGTGCCCCCTAGGTCGAATCAAGATTTTGGTAGCCAATTTCTACCTTTTCCAATTCAGGAAAACTAGAGGTATGAAGAGGAATAATCTCCCTAGGATTATAAATAGGTGATTCCATGACTAATAAGATGACTTGTTGAGAATGATACTCATCATTGAGGGAGTCACATGGAAGAGGCGAAGTAATAGCCCATGTGGGCAAAGAATCTTGTCCATATTCCATATTAAGATGGAGTTTCTGACTAGCTTTAGGAATTAATGACAATACTACGAAGGAGGTAATCTATTCCACTAAGGGATGTGTATTATCACCATGCCAATCTACAACTATAGAACACGACACCTTCAAAGCGTTAGGAGACCTATGGAGTCCATAGTTCACAGAAGAGACCATGTGCATAGGAGAAGTGGTAGAAGAAGAAGGAATGTCAAATGGGGGTAAAGGAAAGACACCCATAAGAGGTGAGTTCTTAAAAAAACTTGCACCAACACTCTCATATCCATCAAGTTTATCTAAAACAAATGGTACAATACTTATCATAGTGCTAGGTTTGGTCGACGGTATAAAATATTCAAGCTGATCTATCGTAACAATATTTCCTTCATGGTGAAAGTGAAGCATGTGAAGCATCGAAGAAACAACAACTCACATGGCATAAAACCAGCTACAGCTAAGGAGTAAATTACAATCTGAGGGAGCATAAATAACATCAAGATCAACATAGGTAGTCTTTCCCCCGAGCTTGATGGCAAACTTTGCAAGAACCCCTAAGGAACAAAAGTGGAAGACCCTTCATCCACCAAAGTGTTGTATATATCACGATTAAAGATACATACTGAGATCTAAAAGGAAAATTAATGGGAGAGTCTATGGTGAGTAGCATTAACATCAAAAGTGATCAAACTAGACTCTAAGTGATCCACCCCTCCGATGGAAGTAAACAAGGTCTTGTGTTGCTAAGGGAAACTCTATGAAACCTCTAGTGAAGACACCACACATGGTGCTTAGGAAAGGTCCTCAACAATATTACAGTGTGGGGAAGCTTGCACATTAGGGTTGCGTGTTGACTTTTGGAGTACACCCTTATGGGGGTGATATGTTGGTTCTACATGCATATGTAACGTAAGAGGTCTATGAGAAACAATAGGGGTGGTCGAGTCCTTAGTAGTGCAACTCGAATCAGGAAGGTCATAGGATTTTGCTCACATAGTCACGTTAACCTCTTCTTGACACATAAGGACTATGCAATAGTTCTAGCAGGATGAAATTGTGGCCCCCCATTTCCCCCTTTCGAAGGTTAAGGAGATTTTGCAACATTTGTTATTGTGGTTGGGCAAGGAATGGATGAGTCAAAAAGGTTAGCTGGTGGTGGTGCAAGAAGTTGATGGACTTAATCCATACATGGGAACTTATGAGCTAAATACCCACCTTGATAAATCTTGCAAGGGAATTTTATCTTACGATGTCATTCACTCATGCCCCCACCCTAAGTGGATTGGTTTTTGTAATTATCCTTAGCAGGTTTGCTCTTTTTCTTATTATTTTTGTTATTTTTCCCACCTATTTGTTGAGTATTCTTAGGCTATGCGAAATTCACTATAAGAACCCTAGTGGAATAGTCAAAAGAAGTGGGTGCATGTTGAGAGCTAGGGGAACTTGTTGGGGCTTGATAAGTGACCATCATTTTCCCAATCTAAGAAGCTAATTGGCTCACAATATCAGAGGAAAGAGAACCAATCACTCCATCACAGTGTGATCCTGGTTTGGTTCATTATGGGTTAGTTGAAAGGTGAGGAACATTAGGAGAATATTGTAAAATGTTCCCACATGAAAATAAATCAGATCGAGATGTTGAGCACATAAAATGGATTTCTCCTCAGTAGCAGCCCCAATCATAGCAACATCCTAGGTGATTTGGGGGTGAAGGGATTGGGTGAACAAGTCTCTAAGAACATCAACTGGGAGTCTAGTTAGTACTAACCTCTTGCGTCTTCACCGCTCATGGATATGATAAAAAATGTTGGTGGCATTATCTTGTTTAAAGTTTGAAAAAAGGCCAATCCAAAGATCTTGCCTCGTGGGTAACTTAAAATTATTTAGGAAAGTTTTTGCCAAGGAAACAAAGTCACTATATGATTCTCGATTAACTTTGATGTACCATTTGGTTGCACCCCCTATGAGGTTGTGTTGGAAGAGTCACAACTTAATAGAATCATCCACCAAAGAATTAAATGGACACCATAGGTGGAAGGTGGTGCTATGTGTCATAGGATTCTCCTGAGGTTTCCCTTCAAACTTAGGAATATCATACAATAACTTGGTTAACATAGGTGGCCACCTAGGGTCATGGTAGATAGGATCATTACTAAACTTATCCAAATCAAGTAAATCAAGAGGTGTGAGAAAAGAAATTTGTAACTGATCATATGGATAAAACGGGCCATAACCCCCAGATGGACCATAAAGTCCCCACATACCATAGTGAAAGGTAGAAGAATTTGGACCAAGGTTATATTTCATCCCATAATATTGATATATTGGGTCAATAGATGAGGTGCAAGGATTATGCCCCCAGTATAATTGCCCCAAATAATAAATGATTCCCATAGGCTTGAACTCCCAAAAGATTGTACTCGGTACCAAAGAAAATGCCTCCTTGTGTAAAAGCATTGTCATCAACATGAGAAATCATAGGCATAGTGGTACTAATTGGGGTAGTTCACCTAGGCATACTATCCCTTCTAGCGAAAAAGGAATCACAAGAGAAAGGTGTCCCTCCAAATATAGAACTTAACCAAGGTTGGGAATTACTGCCATAAGAAATGTTTACCAAAGAAAATATGTTTGTGCCCAAATTAGGAACTGTAGTTTGAGATGAACTAGGAATAAATACTGCATCTCCCATGGATTGAATATATCTTGGCCCTTCTCCAAAAACAAAGCTAAAGGAATGAAAAGGCATAGAAAAAGGTGGAAAACTTGACAGGGTTTGAGCCCCAGAAATGGGTAATTATATGGGCTCATTTGGCCTCCTAACTCAGCTTAATCCACCATTCCCATTAGTTTATTGCATGTTTTTTATTATATTTATGCTAATAGAGTGAATTGGGTTAGTCATTATGCCATGAAGTATAATGTGTGCTTTATGCATATTTTTGGTCAATTTTGAGACATAGTCAAAGGTTTAATGAGCATTTGGCAGCCAATATTCGAGGAAAAAAAGGGAGAGGATTTGTAGGAGGGTGTCCCCCTCATTTATGACTCCCTACCTCAAATCCTCCATCAGAAACTCAGAGCACAAACAACCACATCGATGCATCCAAGGGGCAGCTGAGCAAGTCAAGAAGAACTGTTGTCTATCTCTAGTTCTGGGAAGTTGAGCCCCTTGATTTTAGGAGGGTTGTTGGGGGACTCCATTTGTATGAATAGGAGTGCTTAGAGCCTCAGCAGTTTAGCCAGTTATTGGTAGAATTTTTGCACTTTTGTGCAGCTCTTGTTCAGCTCATTTTTGAGCTTATTTTTGTGAACAGTTTATGTAATGTGACTTTTATTTTGATAATGGAGATGACATATTTTCTAGGCTAGCATTGATTTCTTTTAGAGGGCTACTGCTCTTGGGTTAGGGCCCAACCCAAGCTGCCCAGCATCTCTTGCTTTGTACTTATATGTTTTTCTTCAGTTCATGAGTTAATTTCTGTTACATAGATTCATTTTACCTTGTTTAGAATAGGTTGATTTTGATGGTTTGCATAGCTGCTTTTTGTTTCAGTTGTTGAAGTAGGTTAATACAGTGATAGGCTAAGATTAAAAAAGGCCAATAACAGGCCCTGATCTCCTTTCTCCCTTCCTGGGACCATGATTTGAGGTCAAGGCACCATTGCTGCCACCAAAAACACAGTTTTGCTTCTTCCATGCAATTTCTAGTGTGATGATTTGATTTGAAAAGTTAAAGGGTTGCTTCAGATTTATTTTGCCAAGATTGTTTCCTATTTCTATAATAAATCTCTTTTCAAGCTTTTCTATTCATAGAGTATTGTTCAGCGCTTCATGTTTCTAGGTCAGAAATTAGGTTAACAAGAGATATGGTTCTATTTTCTTGGTGCAACTAGTCCTTTTCTTGCTCAATTTTGGTAGTTAGATGTGCAGATCCCTTACAACCCACCTCTACTGACAATACATCAATAAAGTAGCCAGCATCATGTCATTTCTCACAAGTTTCACAAGTCATTCACATTCCTTCACGAATCTGCCCTAATTTTTGCACTTTTTCCATAAGCTTTCCTCTCGTCATTTGAACAAATGCAACCATCATTTTCTTTCCTGATCCTCCTTGTTAAGCCCTAGACACCTCAACACATCCCTCTAGTCTTTAGCTTCCCTTTTCCACCATTTTTCCACTCTTAAAACCTCTAAAAATAGCTCTCGACATCCTCTTGTAGAATTTCATGTGAGTGATTTTTCGATGTCCGATTGTAGGGGAAGTCTTCAGAAGGCTACCAGAGGCTTCTTAGGACCCCTCCACACATTCTTACACCTCTGCAAAAACCAAATCTACCCTCCATCACCACCAAACCTCTGCCACAATCACAAATAGACAAAATCACATGCATAACAATTTCACAGAAAACACATAAAAACGCAAAAATATGTTCTTTTCTCATTTTCTTCTAGGAATAGCTTGAATAGATGCAATTTACCTTTTCAATAGTCAATGGCACTCATTTCATCAATTTCCATCTCCTTTTATGCAAAAGTAGGGTTAGTTGGAAAAATTAAGGTTTGCTAGGGTTTGCTTTACACTCCAGTCTTCTTTCCATTTTTGCAAGTAGAATAGTCTTTGTAGAGTTAGCTTTATTTCATCGCAGTTAAAAGCTTCTTCTGAAAACTCATAGAAGTTGGCTTGAGCTCCTAGTGATCTTGCGCCAGCCGACCAAGTAATAGCTTGCAGTAAGAACTAGTACTTGTGCATACAACACCATTTCCTCCAAGTTTGTTACAAACTACCAGGTTGATAAAAGTAAAATAGGAAGCCCTAGGAGTTGCAGCATTATTGCTGCAATACTGGTGTTCACCACTTTTTGGCGCCATTGCCGAGGAAGCTGTTAGCCTCCTGTTGCAACAGGTGTTCATGTTTCATGATTGACATTTTTACATGCCAAATATGTCATCTTTCATGCTACAAGGTTCCATATTTCCAAAAGAGGTCAAAGAAGATACTATGAAAGTGTGCCAGTCCAAATGCCACTGCTGAATTCCAATTTTGATGACTTAACCATTTTTAAAAAGAATGTTCTATAAAAGGGAGGGCCAAACAGCTTAACCTTGGTCTCCCTAGGTTTCAATTTCCTGTTTTAAAATATAGAGAATGATATCTGTCCAAACAGTTTAATCTTGGCAGATTTGTAGATAGGTAGAGAATCAAAGGAGCCCAACTGCTTAATCTGGGTCCTTGGCAAAAATAAGTGTAGGCTTAAATAGGAGAGCACAAAAAAGAAAAAATTGTAAAGCTGGGTCTGCAAGTCTAAGTGCACCCAATCCAAAAAGAAGAAAAAATGCTAGGAAAGTAGGTTGGGTAGGTAGTTTTTGAGGTTGCAGAATGTTCATACATGATCAATTTTGTATTTCTAAAGTGTTATATCTTTTCAGATCATAGTCATGATGCAGTTTTTCATCTGGAGGAACTCAAACTGGACATAACTAACTCCCCCTTCCTCTTATTCCCCAAATCACTCACTAACTTCCTTGAAGAGAGCAAGATATGCTTGAGCCTCTTAGTTTCATCATCTTCTATAACATTGGCCTTGGTGAAGATCTGCCTCACTCAAGGATTTCCATTCTTCTGTTACAAAGTTCTATTCCCCCAAAAAAATAGTCCAAGGTTCCTTACCTTAGCGCTTTCTCATCATCTCCATATTGACTACTAATTCTATTATCTAACTCCCTAGATTCTTCACCTTCCCCTACTAAAACTATGTATAAAAATCCCCAAAAAATATATTAAATATCCCCTCCCAGGCACTATAGCCCTATTCTCCTAAGTCTAGGAGAAAACAGTCCATCTGGGGCCGTCTTTAACCCATCCGTGTCCTAGCAGGATTTACTCTGACACCTGGTCAGAATAACAACCTTCACCGCCCCTTTACCCCTTAAAACCCCACATTTTACCACTCCGCAGTATTTTTCTAAAGATTAAAGTTCAAAATCTTGATTAGATGTTAATTTATGCCCCCACCCACCTAAACTAACCCATGAAAACCCGCATTTCCTAAGTTTTTACCCTCCCCGCTGCGCTATATCAAAATCTGAATATTTGCGCGCCCATCCATTATTCCCCTGCCGATTCACCTGTTTCGTCCACCGTCGGATCGGGCCCTCCCCATCCGACGACTCGCGGCGATTTCGCAAGTGCCCCGCTGCTTGGTCGTTAGCTTCCGATTGCGAGGCGGTTTCTCCGCCGTACCAAAGACACCTGTCCGCCTTCTATTGCATCGAAAGGGCTCTAACGGATACTGCTCCCGTATAGAAAGCGGTCCGATGAAACCGCTTTCCGCCTTCTGTGCGTGCGCCCCATGTCACTTGTCCTGTTCTACGTGTATACCTCGTCACCGAGCCACGTCGTCTGCACAGCATCGGCCTCCTGCCGAGTCACGCTTGCCACGTCACCCGCCATACATGCTGACGTCATCCTACTGACATAATCCGCCGTACTGGGTCTCACCCGCTGATGTCATGCGGACGTCATCATCAATTTTTGGAGAGAAAGGCGAAAATCGTGCTTAGGAAGCCCAAATTCAAATTCTGATGCATTTTTTCATGTGCGATTAGCGCCTAGCGCTAATCGCGCATGGCTACGGGAAAAGGGCCGAAATGGAAAACCCCTCATTACGTAGCCCCCAACAAGCCCGAAAGGCGCCGAATGACCCGTTTTTCTTCGCGAGGCATGCAGAAGGGATCAAAAGACAGTTCTAAAGGAAACAGAGGGCCGAACAACGGCCATTAAGTTTTGATTTGACCCACAGTGAAGAATAGAACCGGCCTGATTCATTTGTCAAAGAGTATCAGAGGAAAGGTGAAGCGGCAAAGAGTATCGGTTGAATTTTTAATAGAAATCTTCAGTTCCCAAAGCAAGTCAGCATTGAATGGCCTCCAGCAAAGTCAAATCAAATGGTGCAGGCCCATCCCAGCTCTCAAATCACAGTTAAAGCACTTAAGCCACCGAACTACAATGGAGCAGAAGTCCATGCACAGTTCTTGCAGAGGCACTATACCAAGCCAGTGAGGATAATGCATTTAATTCAGTTTTGATACGGCTGCCCTCAGCGCAGCCCATAGATATTTTATTGCATTTATTCCTAATAGGTTTAGGTTAAAGTAATCTTTTACTTTCAGACCTGTTTAGGTCACAGCTGTAAAAAACAATTTTGGAGAATTTTTCCTATATATACCACCCTCTGCATTGTTTCAAGGGTTGGTCGATTGATAACTTTTCATTAGAGACTCGCACTGTATGTCTGATACTTTTTCTTTAATCAAAGATTGCTGAAGACTTTGGAGGAACGACTGTCTGATGTGTTGTTAATGGTCTCTGGAGACTGAATGATGGAATTCTTGTGCTACAACATGAATCAATAAGTGCCTCTTACCTCTGTTTTCATTTTTCACCCTCTAAATAACAGAAAGAATGATTAGCTTAGAATTTGTTTAACTGCACTCTAGGCTCAATTTCTGATGTTTCTTTATATTTTCATCTGAAATGAATTGGACATGAATATGAATTCCCCTTGGCTCATATTTACCCTAATTCACATGTGTTTGGCAGTTATCTAGGGATTCTTTACTGCCCTTAGATAGAGCTCATCCACCCTTCTCTGTTAAGCTGACTGAGAGATTCTTAATTTCCTCTCCTCCCTTAGCATTCTTTTCATCCTTTAAACTTGAAAAATTGTTCCATGTGCAGCTACCTTGCTCCTTATTCCTCCTGTGACCAAGAAAACGCACCAGCAATCTTACTCCTTGACTCCATGCCCAATGGTTTGAAACTTACCAGAATATGCATTGCCTCTTTACCTGAAAACATTAATCTTCTCACCAAAACACAAACAAAACCGCCGAGCTCAATAGCTAGCCTAAAATCATCATCAATAAAGCTAAATCAGAAAGAGAGAGCCCTCTCTAACTGCAGGTGGGCTAGAACCTGCAGTCCAAAGTTGGTTTGTGGTTACCTCGATCGTATCCCTTTACTCCAACTTGAGGGACAACCTGAGTGATAACAGAAGTGTCAGAGTATTTTGTGATTACTGTTTTCTTCTATTTTCTACTGCAAAATTCTACTAAGTAGTTTATTTCAGCAAAAGTAGAGTAGTTGTTATTTCAATTTCTGCATTTCCTTGCTTTCATTTCAGTTTTGCAATCTCCATTTCAGCAAAAGTAGATTAGTCATTTCAATTCTGCAATTTCCATTCCAGCAAAAGTAGATTAGTCATTTCAATTCTGTAATTTCCATTTCAGCAAAAGTAGATTAATCATTTCAATTCTGCAATTTCCATTCTACAATTTTCATTTCAGCAAGTTCATTTCAGTAGTTGCAATTTGTTTGTTCAATCAATTTCAGTTTTGCAAGTACAAGCAGTGACAAAACAAAAATCACCCAAAAAAAAAAGAGATTCCCTTTTGATGCCTCGTAGGAACAGAGATAATTCAGGGAAATTCCTACCCAACACCCCCACCACATCACAAAGGCACCCTTCTCTCTTCTTCAGTGGCAGTGACCCAGAAGATCCTTTAGGATAACAACCTGAAATATTTGAAGAACCTATAGGAGAAGAAGAGGAAGAAACCATCCCTCCTAAGACCATGGCTGAAAACAAAAATGCTAGGGGCAATGGAGATAGAGTAGAGGGTACCTTTCCCATCTGAGAGACCAATGGGGACACTAAAATGAAGAACATAAGCCCTTCAGCCCTACCTCACTTCCATGGATTAACTATAGAATATCCTGACACCTTCCTATTTGAGTTTTTTGTTATTTGTCGAACCTATGACTATGCAGAAGACGAACAGAAGTTGAAACTGTATCCTTCTACCCTCAAGGATGCAGCATTGCACTGGTTCATGGGGTTACCAGGAAACACCATCACAACTTGGGCTCAGATGCAGTAAGCCTTTAATAACAAATATTGGGACTACTGTAGGTCAAAAGATACCAAGGAAGAAATCTTCCGAATGACCATGGGAAGTGATGAATCCTTGGAGGACTATGAAGAGAGATTCCAGCTCAATTATAAAAGGGATAGGTGCACACTTGACCCCGAACCTCTGAAGTTTGTCCTACTTAGAGAAATTTCAGAAGACCTTCTAGACACCCTCCATTTACTGGCTGGGGGAGACATCTACCAGCTACCTTATGAATACATCAAGACTGTCTTTAGAAACCTTTCTAGGGAAACCAAAAAGATTGGTAGGGGGAGTCAACCCATGGCCAGTACCTCCTCCTCCAGTTCATCCCTCAAAGGTGAATTTGGAAACATGCTGGAAGATTTCAAGAGTGAGATGCTTCAAACTCTTGCCACGCAAATGGATACCTTGCATATCAAAAGGAAACAAGAGGAATCAAAGAGGGCTTTGGCCATTTTGTGTCCTAGGTGCACCAGAAGGCATCCTAGGAATGAATGCCCATTAAACTCTATAGAGGTGTGTTCAGTCTGTGAAGAAGATCATCCTACAAATAAGTGCCCTTCCTTGTCCAGACTTAAAGATGTATACCAAGGGGCCGAAGGAGCCACTGAACCAATCTATTTCATAAACCAAAGGAGGCCGCATGGACCTAGACCTTACCAACAGGGAATGCAAGGGACATCCCAGGCATACCACAACCCCAATCAAGCAACTTCCATGCCTTCTTGGGGCCCCCCTGCTCATCCTTCCTGGTCCACGCCTCCTCCTTGGTCATATCCATCTCAATATCATGCTCAACTAGCTGCTCATTCATTTCACTCATATGCTCAGCCACAGCTCAGTGGAATGCACCTCATCAGGGGTGGAGGCCCCAGTACAACTCTCCTCCCACTCTTTTTCCTTCACCACCTGCTCAACCATAACCATTGCCTCCTGCTCCACCAAGGCAACCCCAAATGCTTGCTCAACTGAACCCGAACCCGAATAACAGATAGGCTCAGCAAGTATATAGTGGGGAACCATCATGCCCAACCTATGTTGTGGAGATTCAGGAGATTAACCTACAATCTAGGAAGGTTCTCCCAGATAACCAGCCTCCCCCTAAGGAGGATGAGGAAGATAAAGAGGAAAGTGAACCGAAAGCAATTCCACCCTTTCCTGAGAGATTATCCAGAACAACCCAGCCTACCCCAGAAGAAACTGAACTTCTGGGAGAATTGAAACAATTATGTGTAAAGATACCACTTCTCCAAGCCATAAAGGATGTGCCTATATACAACAAGATGATCAAAGAGAGGTGCTTCACACATCCAGGCAGGCACAAGAGAGATGCCCCAACCATCAATGTCATAGGACAACTATCCGACCTGATGTTGGGGTAGGTAATCTATCTGAAGTATCTAGACCCTCGAAGCCCAGTAGTCGATGTCCACATCAATGGCACCATGATCCCCCATACCCTGATTGATCTGGGGGCTGCCATTCATGTGATGACTAAGGGAACTATGCTCAAGCTCAACCTCTAGGACTCCCTGAGAAAGACCACAACAGTACTGCAATTAGCAGACTGCTCCACTGTGACCCCTGAAGAGATTGTGGAAGATGTAATGGTCTCCATCGATTCTTGGGAGTACCTTGCTGATTTCCTGGTTCTCTAGCTGAAGGAAAAGCTCACTATGTATCCTCCCATCTTGGGAAGACCCTAGTTGGCTACTGTAGATGCCTACATCAGTTGTCAAGCTGGGAACATGACAATCAAGAATGGGCATATGTCCAAGCAGCTAGTCCTATACCCTCCTACCCAACCTTTGTTAGAACATGATCTACCTCTCTAGTTGGAGGAGGAAGATGAGGATGAAGCCTATTCCACACCACTGTGTGCAGTAGAAGCTGCCAAGGGGGGGGGGGGGACCACAAACTGAGGATGATATCATTGAAAACTTCATTCAGAATCCACCCCCCCCCGTATGTTGCCATTAGAAGAGCTAGTGAAAGAAACTCAAGACAATCCTTTAGTTGATTTCTATGTGGTCAACCCGACCTCTCTCCGTGTTAAGAATATAGAGTTCGGCCCAGAAAGAACCTTGAAAATCAACTCATCCCTATCCACCTCTCATGAGAAGGAACTATGTGGCTTATTGAGAAACCATTTGGATGCCTTCGCTTGGAGCTATAAGGAGATGAAGGGAGTGCACCCTTCAGTCTGTACTCATCACATTTACATCAAGGAAGAATTGCAAAAGTTATTGGATGAAAGATTCATCTACCCCATCTCTAACAGTGAATGGGTCTCTCCTTTGGTGCTAGTGCCAAAGAAAAATGGTAAGTGGAGAATCTGTGTCGATTATCGGGAACTAAACAAGGGCACCAAGAAGGACCATTTTCCTTTACCTTTCATAGATCAAGTGTTAGATGGTCTGGTGGGGAAAAAGTTTTTCTCCTTCCTAGATGGGTTTAGCGGGTACAATCAGATCCAAATCAGCCTGAAAGACCAAGATAAGACCACTTTCACTTTTCCTTGGGGTACCTTTGCATATCAGGGCCTTCCTTTTGGTTTGTGCAATGCTCCCGCCACTTTCCAGAGAGCAGTATTGAGTATATTCTCTAAACTAGTTCATGATGCAGTGGAAATATATATGGATGATTTTACTCCTTATGGTTCTAACTTCCAGGAAGCTTTTTCTAACCTGGGAAATTTTTTGGACAAGTGTATTGAAATGAACCTGTCCCTTAGTCCAAAAAAGTTTGAATTCTTGATGACTGAAGGGACTGTGCTAGGTCATGCAATCTCTCAACAAGAATTATAGGTGGACCCCAACAAAATTACCATCATCCAAAGGGTCCCACCTCAAAAGGTGAGAGATGTCCGAAGTTTCCTAGGCTTAGCAGGATACTATAGAAGATTCATTAAAGATTTCAGTAAGCTAGACTCTCCATTGTTTGGTCTTTTGCGGAAAGATGTCAAGTTCATATGGACTGACAACTGTCAAGAAGCCCTAGATACCTTGAAAAGTAAACTTGTGACTGCCCCAATTTTGAGAGGTCCAAATTGGGCCTTACCTTTCCACATTCACACAGATGCCTCGAACAAAGCAATAGGAGCAGCCTTAGGAAAATTGATGAAAAGTTACCTATTGCCATATACTTTATAAGTACAAACTTGTCAAAGGCAGAGTTAAACTACACTGTAATCAAGAAAGAACTCCTAGTTGTAGTCCATTCCTTAAATAAATTCAGACATTACATCATAGGCTATCAGACCTTCGTACACACTGATCATGCTGTATGCTCGCATCATTAGGTGGTTTCTTTTATTGCAACAATTTGATTTAACCATTGTTGATAAGTCAGGTAAGGAAAATGTTGTTGCTGACTTTTTGTCTAGAGTAAATTTTCCTGCAGGCGAGGAAGGAATGTTGGATGATCAGATGCCAGATGAACACCTATTCGCTATCTCAGTACTCTCTCCATGGTTTGCTGATATAACGAATTACTTGGTTTCAGCGCAGTTCCCGCCACACCTATCCTCAAAAGAGAAGAGCAAGATCCTGAGGAAAAGTGCTCCTTTCACTTGGATTGGGGGAAATCTCTTCAAACTTGGCCTAGATTAGGTTTTGAGAAGATGTGTCAGGGAGGAGGAAGTTTTTGACATTCTCCTGACCTATCATGATGGGCCCTGTGGAGGCCATTTTGCAGCAAAGAGGATTGCCTTCAAAATTATGCAAGTAGGTTACTATTGGCTCACTCTTCATCAAGATGTGAGGAGATATATTAGCCAATGTGATCGGTGTCAAACGATGGGGAAACCTAATCCAAAGGATGAGATGCCCTTGTAGCCTCAAGTGACTTTTAAGCCATTTGAAAAGTAGGGCATGGACTTTGTGGGTCCTATCAACCCTCCTTCAAACTAGAAACAATACATCATTGTGTGCACCGATTATCTGACAAAATGGGCAGAGACAAAGGCAATCAAGGCAGGTACCGAATAAAAAGTGGCCTAGTTTTTAAGAGAGAACATATTCTATAAGTTCGGGTACCCCAGAGAATTGGTTACAGATCAAGGTAGTAAGTTCACCTCCAATCTGATTGAAGACCTGCTCATCCATCATAAAATTAAGCACAGGACTTCCACCCCCTACCATCCACAAGCCAATGGGCAGGTGGAAGTCACCAACAGATGTTTGGAGGGAATTTTGATTAAGGTAGTGAGCAGCAGTAGGAAAGATTGAGCAGATCGATTGGTTGAGGCCATCTGGACCTACAACTCCACATGGAAGACCACCACAGGATTCACACCCTATGAGCTGGTCTATAGAAAGAAGGCTCTGCTGTCAATAGAATTTGAATACAATACACTAAGGATGGTAGCGCAGTTGGACCTAGATCTCAGCCATGCACAAAGGGAAAGGTTACTCTAGCTTAATGGATTGGATGAATAGAGATTGCAGGCCTTTCTCCACACGGAAGTAATCCAGCTACAGAGGAAGATATGGCACGACAGAAGCATCAAGGAGAAACAATTCCAAGAAGGAGATTGGGTGCTGCTGTATGATTCAAGGTATAAAGATTTCAAGGGCAAGCTACGGACAAAATGGCTGGGACCATACATTATAGAAAAATGCAATGACAATGGCTCAGTTCTCATCAGGACTATTGATGAGGAAGCCATCCCCATGCTTTTCAATGTGCATAGGTTGAAAATCTACCAGAAGCCCCTCTCCAAGCAAGAATTCATTGAAGAGCTGAGTAAAACAGTGTTAGTAGTGGAGCAAACCTCTGCCTCCACTTCACCCACTCATTAATATATATATATATATATGTATATATATATATATATATAGATATATATATATATATATATATATATATAGATATATATATATATATATATATATAGATATATATATATATATATATATATATATATATATATATATATATATATATATATATATATAATAAGGACTCCAATGAAAACCTCTATGAGGCGCTTGAGTCCCATATTGGGGTTGAAAACCTCTCTTGAGGTAGCCTAGAGATGAAAAAAATGAGGAAAATAAAGATCCCTGAGTGAAAACCTCCCCTTGGAGGCACCCAAGGCAGGCAGGTAGGGTGAAAACCTCCTGGAGGCGCCCTAGCTGTCTCTTAAAAAAAATAATAGAAAAATAAAAATTAACTTCTTTTGAGTGCATTGTAGGTTGCAAGAGGACCATAGAAGGAAAGGGGACATGCCACAAGCCTATTACATCTCTTCTAGACCCTTCCATCGTTTCTGTCTTTTTCCATCCCCTGGTATTGCTTTTTCTAAAATCTGTGCATCCTACAGGAGGCACTGTGTGTTCTACAGGAGGCTCCTGTAGAAATCATAGAGAGCTCGAAGTCAAGTCAAATAAGGGATTGAAGAGTTGGAAACTTTCACAAAAGGCCTGTGGGCCATCCTATATCGATCCGTAATCATAACCCTCCATTCCATACTTGCACCACCACATTTATAATCGTTTCTTTCCTCCCTGCAAATAAACCACACAAATCCTATTTTTTTTTTTAAGGGAAATAAAAAAATAGCACCCCTACCACTTACCTACAGCCTACTGACTGCTTCCCCATGATCATCAAAATCTTAAATTACTTCTCCAGGTCCCTGCATAAACCTCAACTAAAAGTTCTAGAGGGAGAAGTAGCTACAGGAACTCCTGTAGGATTCCTGTAGCAGATGATCCCCTTAAAAATAAAAGCTCCTGAAGCAGAATCGGTGCAGCCACAGGTATGTAAAACATGTAAGAAGCCAGATCTTGATCGAAGATCACCTGTACAAGGAAACTGAGCTACCTATCCAGAAGCCATAAGCATATGGCAGCAGAAATACATGGATATAGCACCAAAGTCTAGGCATGCAGCAGCACTGTAGCGCGCACATTTCGACTTACAGGTAAGTGTCTAAACCTATTCCTCTGTTGAATCTGTATGATCCAAAACTGTATGAACAAATGGGATGGTTGAGATTAAACTAGATCGGTGGCCAGCTAACTAGCCACCCTCGTCAAGTTACCAAGCGCTCAACCGAAGTTCATTTTTCATGTGTGTCCAGTCAACCCATAAGAATCTCAAAACAGGTAGTGGTGGATATTTTGAACTCCAACGGGAATGATGGAAATGATTGCGGGTAGGTGGCATAAAGTTTCATGATGACACTGTGGCGGGGACCAATGATCTGAAGGAGGGTAACATGCCATTCCTTCCACCTCATCTCATCACTGCAAACCTCTCCCGTAAGCTTAAGTATGCTCTCTCGACCACACTCACCACCTTTGTTTTCATTTGTATCGTCGTGCTCTCGATTGCAACAAGCTACCTACAACCTCTAGAGCCTCGAAACAATTGCTCTTTGTCATTTTTAGAACCCTTCTGCCTATCGGATTCTACAAGAACATTATCGGGATCTACAGGAATAGAAATAGATCCTACAGGAGCCCTTTCTACAGGAGGGCCAGTGAGCAGTCTCGCAGGGAAAAAATCATTGTTTTATGGCAAATTCGAGCTCGAAGAGGTAGGCTCTAGTAAACCCACTCTGCATATTCGTATATACAAGAGGTGATGTGATTTCAAGCAAAAGATTGAGTGAAAAGGAAGGAGAATTGAAATCAAAAGTCTGTCTGTTTCTTCTAAAAAAACACAGTCTTTTTATCTACTCTTTGTGCTGAAGTGTTTTCTCTTTCTCCACCATGGTATTCTCATATACGAAGTAGTGATACAATTTTAGAAAAATTAAGCCTGTAAAGAAGGAAATTGCATTGAAAAGTCTGCCTATTTCTTAAGAAAAAATCACAGTTTTATCTGCTTTCTACTTCTAAGATATTGTCTCCTTCACCACCTTCATACTCAGATATACAAAGGAGTAATGCAAGCTTAGAAAAATTGAGCCTGGAAGTAAGGAAAATTGCATTAAAAACTCTCCCTATTTCTTGAGAGAAAACCTCAGTTTTTTCTGTTTTCGGGTTTGAAATTTGTTGTCTCCCTCTTCACCTGAGATATTCCAGAAGACTCTAAACATCATGATAGGGGGATTTATGAGGAAGGAACTTCTGAACTCAACCAGGCTACATGAACACCCAGAGGTGGTATCCCTTTTTACTAGAGCAAATTGGATGCCCTTCTTTGAAAACCTTCATGGATATGATGAAGAAGTAATGGAGGAATTTGCCTTGTCTTTGACACCTCACTCAAAAACTCATGCCACTGTTAGTTTCAGGGGTCTCAGTATAGAAATCACCCCAGAATTCATCACCAGGGTTACCAGTCTCCCACTTGGACTACCCTGGAGAAAGGAAGAAAAACCACTGGGTCGAGTTGCCAAGAAAACCTATTTTCCAGCCTAATGAGCATCTCGTGGAGGACAAAAATGGCATCAGGAGAACAAGCATACCTTACCCCTAAGATAAGGTCAGCGATCAGATTATCAAGTACATCTCTTGTGAAGGAAGGTACAACATAGTTTATGGGTACCATTTCAGACTTTTGCATGAATTAAGGTATGGCATGGACCTCCCTGCACCCCAAAAACTCAGTATTCCCTATTTTCTCCTCCAATCCTTAATAGAATCCAACATAAAATTGAAGGCAGGAGGTCCATATCAGTTGATTCACCATGGGCTAATTAAATTGCTAGTGGAAGATGCCCTCCACACTTTCACAATCCCCATAGCCTGGGATATTTTCAAAAATATGACCAAGGAGGATGATATAAAAGCTATCACTTATGACCTCAGTCCATCTGAGAGTGTGGAGGAAGAACAAAAAGGGGAAGCTGAGAAGGAAATCCAAGAAGAGGAAAGGAACACCCAAGTGGAAAGAAAAGAGTCTAAAACAGAGAAAGAGGAAACTCAAACATGCCTGCATGAGAAGGTGGGACACACTGCCACACAGCCTACAGATCAGGGAGTATCACTCCCCAAATAGGATGAGAGAAGCCCTGATGAGAGTGCAACTGTATAAACACTCTATGCAAAGTTTGAAGGCCAATTGGATTGGCCTCAAATTCAATCCTCCACTACTACTAGAACTACTGGAAGGTGTAAGAGAAGAAGAAGAAAAAAAACAGTGGGAAGAGGTGGATAGAAAGGTAGGATTCCATGATAAAGAGGAGGATATCACGGACGTCAGGGAATCCATCAGAGCCATCAAGGATGAGGAGATAGACTAGTTTCTCAGAGGATGAGAAACCCATTCAATAGGGGGGGTGATGATGAGCCCCAGAAATGGGTAATTATATGGGCTCATTTGGCCTCCTAACTCAGCTTAATCCACCATTCTCATTAGTTTATTTCATGTTTTTGATTATATTTATGCTAATAGAGTGAACTAGGTTAGTCATTATGCCATGAAGTCTAACGTGTGCTTTATGCATATTTTTGGTCAATTTTGAGACAAAGTCAAAGGCTTAATGAGAATTTGGCAGCCAATATTCGAGGAAAACAAGGGATAGGATTTGTAGGAGGGTGTCCCGATCATTTATGACTCCCTACCTCAAATCCTCCATCAAAAACTCGAAGCACAAACAGCCACATCGATGCATCCAAGGGGCAGCCAAGCAAGTCAAGAAAAACGGTTGTCTATCTCTAGTTCTGGGAAGCCGAGACCCTTGATTTTAGGAGGGTTGTTGGGGGACTCCATTTGTATAAATAGGAGGGCTTAGAGTCTCATTAGTTTAGCCAGTTATTAGTAGAATTTTTACACTTTTGTTATTAGTATAATTTTTACACTTTTGTGCAGCTCTTGTTCAGCTCATTTTCGAGCTTATTTTTGTGAACAGTTTATGTAATGTGACTTTTATTTTGATAATGGAGATGACATATTTTCTGAGCCAGCATTGATTTCTTTTATAGGGCTAAAGATCTTGGGTTAGGACCCAACCTGAGCTGCCCAACACCTCTTGCTTTGTACTTATATGTTTTGTTTCAGTTCATGAGTTAATTTCTGTTACATAGATTCATTTTACCTTTCTTAGAATAGGTTGCTTTTGATGGTTTGCATAGCTACTTTTTGTTTCAATTGCTGAAGTAGGTTAATACAGTGATAGGCTGAGATTCAAAAAGGCCAAAAATAGGCCATGATCTCCTTTCTCCCTTCCTGGGACCATGATTTGAGGTCAAGGCACCATTGCTGCCACCAAAAACATAGTTTTGCTTCTTCCATGCAATTTCTAGTGTGATGATTTGATTTGAAAAGTTAAAGGGTTGCTTCAGATTCATTTTGCCAAGATTGTTTCCTGTTTCTATAATAAATCTCTTTGCAGGCTTTTCTATTCATAGAGTATTGTTCAGCACTTCATGTTTCTAGGTCAGAAATTAGGTTAACAAGAGATATGGTTCTATTTTCTTGGAGCAGCTAGTCCTTTTCTTGCTCATTTTTGGTAGTTAGATGTGCAGATCTCTTACAACCCACCTATACTCACAATACATCAATAAATCATCCAGATTCATCTCATTTCTCACAGGTTTCACAAGTCATTCACAGTCCTTCACGAATCTGCCCTAATTTCTGCACTTTTTCCATAAGCTTTCTTGTCATCATTTGAACAAATCCAACCATCATTTTCGTTCTTGATCCTCCTTGTTATGCCCCAGACACCTCAACACATCCCTCTAGTCTTCAGCTTCCCTTTCCCACCATTTTTCCACTCTTAAAACCTCTAAAAATAGCTCTCAACATCCTCTTGTAGATCCCCTGCAGCCTCATGTAGAATTTCCTGTGAATGATTTTAAAAAGTCTGATTGCAGGGGAAGTCTTCAAAAGTTTAGTAGAGGCTTCTTAGGACCCCTCCACACCTTCTTACACCTCTACAAAAACCAAATCCGCCCTCCATCACCACCAAACCTCTGCCATAGTCACAAATAGACAAAATCACATGCATAACAATTTCACATAAAACACATAAACGCAAAAAGATGTTCTTTTCTCATTTTCTTCTAGGAATAGCTTGAATAGATGAAATTTACCTTTTCAATAGTCAATGTCACTCATTTCATCAGTTTCCATCTCTTTTTCTGCAAAAGTAGGGTTAGTTGGAAAAATTAGGGTTTGCTAGGGTTTGCTTTACACTCCAGTCTTCTTTCCCTTTCTGCAAGTAGAATAGTATTTGTAGAGTTAGCTTTCTTTCATCAGAGTTAAAATCTTCTTCTTGAAACTCATAGAAGTTGGCTTGAGCTCCTAGTGATGTTGCGCCAGCCGTCCAAGTGACAGCCTGCAGTAAGAGCTAATACTTGTGCATACAGCACTGTCGCTTCCAAGTTTGTTACAAACTACTAGGTTGATAAAAGTAAAGTAGGAAGCCCCAAGAGTTGCAGCATTATTGCTGCAATACTGGTGCTCACCAAGGGTCAAAAACATGACTGGTGGAATGCCCCAAGAAGAAGTGATAGGTGTAGAAGGAGGTATATATCCCACCACACTAAGTGATTGTAAACTCCCCACCTCACATTTACCCACTTTTACAAGTTATCCAAGGTAAACATGAGTTGATTTTCACTATGATATGACCTGACCTCCAAATTCCAGTTACGGAAGTAGGGCCTACTAACCATAAGTAAACTGACAACCGTTAGAAACTATAGACAACTCAGGAGCCTAATAGCCACCTTAGGTGGTCAATCCTTAAGTTGGAACTCTTTTTCATTGAATTAATAATCCAATTGCACCCATAACACATCATGCATGCGGTTGGGAGGCTACGAGATCTGTGCCACTTTTTCAATCTAGCCTCTAGACCATTTTCCAGAACTTCCTCTAACTTTCTAGAATCATGAAAATGATGATAAAAATGCTAAAACATAAAAGCTTGAGCCATATCTTAACTTAGAAATGTCTAATGCAGGATAGACATTTCATCAAACATATGATAAGCATAAACGCTATAGGTCATGAACACATATCTGATCATAAACTTTTGAAATTCATTTGAGAATCACCAAGAAGGTTCTATTCCCTCTCTAGATAGATACAATAACACTTATTAGCACATGCATTGATCAACGATTCAATAACTTATCAATCATGAGCAAGATCCATAGTAAGATCACATCATATAACCATGCATATTGCCATCGTATAACCAGAATAGAGACCATGAGTAATCAACCATAATGTCAACATAATAACTAGTACAAATTCTCATAGATCACAATAGGAAAATAGCTCATATTAACATATGAAAATGCCAACCAAGTTAGGGACTTCCACATACCATCCGGCCATAGATTGGTTGAACCAAAATATCACTTTCAGCTAATCATCCCTGCACCATATTCTAAGCATGAATATTGGATCATAAGGGTTAAACCAAAACAAAACCAACCAAGGCTTCCAGAGGTAAAACCACCTCAACCCTCCCCCACAGTGATTTCACCTATCGAGTCTAGAAATAACTAACAACAACCAAATCACTCTTTACCCAATTTTTCCAGGGCTCGAGGAACTAGTAACTCAATCCACAACATCTAAGGAACCTCAGTTGTTACAAGGCTCGAAAGATCTCCCATATCAACCCACAACCTCAAGGGAACCCAAGTTGTTTCAACGGTCTAGAGAATTTTTTCTAAGCCACAGCCATAGGGAATCTAAGAACCAATCAGAAAATCCAAAAGGGAAACCCAATACACCATGGTTATCTAGGAAATGCAAGGCAAGGATAAGACCACTATTAATCTAGGGAAATATCCATGTCAATGATGAAAACACATAACCAAGGAATGATTCAGATCTTACAGGGAGGCCCCCAATATCTAAAAAATTGAAATGCTAGAAGAAAATAGGAGAACACACATTAAATAAAACCACCAAGAAAATTTTTATTAAAATAGAGAATAACTGTAAAAGCTACATTGTGGTGGAAAATATGCCCTTTTACAAAATGTGACTTATTAATTATAGTCTTTTTTTAGTTATAATATCACAAGTAAATTCCATGGGTTTGTAGCTACCATGGGTGATTGATTAACATGGGTGGATCTCACTTACAATACCAGGGGTGAATGCTACTTACAATACCATGGGTGGATGAATATTATGGGTGGATTCCACTTACAATACCATGGGTGTATTCCATGAGTGGATAAATACCTTAGGTCAATGAATACCATGGATGGATGCTAATTTCCATTCAGATCGTTCCTCCCTCCTTAAGAAGCAATGGTACCCATTGTGTGAAGTTCCCTCCTAAGAATTCTTTGTTGACTATGAAGAGTCACTGAAGAGAAGGGTTTTGTGCATTTGAACCATAACCATTATGTTGATTGTTGATGAATTATCATGTGCCTATATAGCCTGGGGTAGGAGGGAAGTCTCCAAATAACCCAAGCTGGATGCTTCTATGATGAAACCGATGAATGTGAAGCAGGTTCCTACTAAAGCGGGGTGGGAGGGCACGTCTCCAAAAAAACTAATTTCAAATGGGCATAACTCAAAAAAATATAACTCAAAATATTTATTGGAAATAGAATGAGCATTTTTCATCTTCCCATGCGATTGAAATCCTTATCTAGACACTCTAGAAACTCAGATTTGTGCTCCAACTGTCCGTAAGGAATTTGGGTATTTTTTTGCAAGGATTCTAGACATGTTATTTGTTTTTGTAAATTATACACCAAAAGTTTCAGATCTGATCTGCAAACTCATAGCCCAAAAAATTCCTATAAAAAAATGAAAAAAAAAAACAGTTGAATCAAAGTCCAGATGAGGGAGATATCATTGATTTAAAATCATTTGTGTTGCAGAAATTGTTTTGACAGTAATCCGTGGACAGCGGATCTCCTATCCTTTTTTTGTTGTTTTTGTGCAGAATTTTTTAAAAATAATTACATATCTAACATCCTCTTGAAAATCACCCAATTAAAAAAAAAATAGGTCAAATCGAAGTTCGAATGAGGGAGATATGGGTGATTTAAAATCACCTATTTTTTCCAAACTTTTGTGACAACAAGACATTTTCAGCGTGAATCTGAGTTTCCATGGTATCCAGATACGGATTTCAATCATAGTGGAAGATGAAAAATGGTCATTATATTTCCAAAAACAGGTTATAATAAATATTATGAGTTATATTGACACACATTGTTAGTATCACAGTTGGTCACAAGCATTACAGGGTATCTCTATCCTTGGATCTTCATTTGTCAGGGTTATGTGTCATCCACAAACCCAAACTTCATTGAAGTCCATTTACTAGGTTGTAAATTGTCAGTATCATAGTTGGTCATAAGCATTACAGGGTATCTCTATCCTTGCATCTTTGTTCATCATGGTTATGGGTTAACCACAAAAATCCCTTCTCTTCAGTGGATCTTCATATTCAACAAAGGATTCTTAAGAGGGAACTTAAATAAATGGAGACCATTGCTTCTTAAGGAGGGAGGAATGATCTGAATGACAATTGGCATACACCCATGTTATTCATCGACCCATGGTATTTATCCACTCATGGAATTTATCCATGGTATTATAAGTGGCATCCACCCATGGTATTAAACCACCCAAGGTATTTATCCACCCATGGAATTTACCCATGGTATTATAAGTGGCATTCATCCATGGTATTCACTCACCCATGGTATTTACCCATGGTATTGTAAGTGAGATCCACCCATCGTATTTAGTCACCCATGGTATCTACCCACCCATGGAATTTACCTGTGGTATTATAAGTAAAAAAAGACTACGAGTAACAAGTCGCATTTTGTAAAAGGACATATTGTCCACCACAATGTAGCTTTTACAATTATTTTTTATTTTAATAAAAAAAATTCTTTGTTGTTTTATTTATTGTGTTCTCCTTTTTTTCTGGCATTTCAATTTTTTAAATCTTGGGGGCCTACCTCCAAAGATCCATTTCAATTTTTTAGATCTTGGGGGCCTCCCCCCAAGATCCGGATTAGTGGTATTAGATTCCAGTTACGACTCCATGGGAATGAGGGTTTGACACATGTTATAGTTTCAAATCTTTTCAGAAATATTCAACAAAATTCATGCACGTGCTACGACCTCCATAGAGCACTTTCTTTGGAAAAGCAGGAAGATGTTTTTTTTTTTTTTGCAGGAATTTTTTAAGGTGGTGAGTTTGTAGATCAAATATGAAACTTTTGGTGGAAATTTTAAAAAATAAAATAACATATCTAGATTCCTTGTGAAAAAATACCCAAATTCAAAAAACAAATCAATCTAATCGGAGTCCGGATGAGGGTGATATCATTGATTTAAAATCAACTGTGTTGCAGAAATGTTTCTGACGACAATTCATGGACGGTGAATCTTCTATTATTTTTTGCCATTTTTGTGGAAAATTTCATAAACGTGATTGCAAATATGAGTTCCTCTAGAAAAACCACCCAATTTCAAAAAATAAATTGGTTGAATCGGAATTCAAATTAGGGAGATGTCGTTGATTTAAAATCAGTTATCTTTTCATAAATTTTATGATAGCGAGACAATTGCAGCATGAATCTGAGTTTCCATAGTGTCCAGATAGGGATTTCAATCACATGGGAAGATGTAGAATGGTCATTCTATTTCCAAAAACAGGTTATAATAAATATTATGAGTTATATTGACTAAGTTCTACCCATTTTAAATTAGTCTTTATATCTAGAGCAACATTCAGAGTGGGTTCCCTTTGGAGACGTGCCCTGCTACCCTGCTTAGGTAGGCACCTGCTACTTCATCAGCAGTCAGCATCACGATTATGGGTCAACCACACAAAATCCTTGTCATCAAAGTCCATTTGCTAGGCCGTACATTGTTAGTATCATAGTTGGTCACAAGAATTACATGGTATATCTATCCTCGGATCTTCATTTTTCATGGTTATGGGTCATCCACAAACCCAAACTTCATCGAAATCCATTTGCTAGGATGCACATTGTTAGTATTACAGTTGGTCACAAGCATTACGGGTTATCTCTATCATCGGATATTCATTCATTACTATTATGGGTTAACCATAATATACCCCAAAGATCACGGTTAAGGAACCAAATGCATATTCCATGCATCCAAAAACCAACAAGGAGATCACATATGTAACCTGTTACCTACAAAGTTATCATGTTGTAGTTGTTGGTACGACTGTCACCTTGCACTTCCTTACTTTAATTTTCTTTCCCTTTGCTTTCTTACTTGTGTTCTTCTAAATCCAAGTGAATTATAGAGTTCTCGAAGAATACTCTAAGTGTGCAAGGGTGTAAGAGAACTAAATGCTAAACTGACAAAGCCTTGTCCCAAAATCTATCAAAATCTAGCAACTGTTTCTCTAATGCCTTTTTGTTATTGATGTCTCTTTTTTCTTCATTTTCCTTCATTTTTCCTCTAATTTCCCTTGCATACATATTTGTGTCTCTTCACCTTTATTTTATCCTATTTTCCTTTATTTCCTTAATTAAATGCCATTTATTACCTCTTTGCATTTGCCAATACCTTTGCCAATTTCCATGACCATTATTAAATTTCAAGTGATTCCTATTGGGATAGGGTCCCCTCGGGTCAATTTTGTAATAGTTTTTGTTATTTTTGTAAAGTCTCTGCATTTTGAGAAGCAGGGTGCGAAGGTCATTAGGAATCAAAGGGGCTTTAGGAAGGTTAAAGCCGCTTAGTTTGTTAGAAGATAAGTTTTTTTATTACCCACCCATGGTTCGCGGACCATTGTATTGGAATGAAGATACTATATAAAGGATTCATAAAGAGTCAGAAGGGAGAGGTCTAAGACTGTATGGACAAGTGATCGTCAGAAGAGTCTGTTTTCTGTACATAGGCGAAGGAGAAGGCTCCTGCAACTATGTGCGTGGAGATATTGATAAGTCCGTAGCTGAGTGCGCAGACCTCTGCAGCTGTGTGCATAGGGAAGAGGGAATCTGTAACAGAAGGATTGCACATAATAAATATTATTTTGGAGAAATATCTGTGTACCTGTGTGTTTATGTTTACTTCTGCATTTACTGTGAATTCACTTTGTTTACTACAATTATCATAAGAAACACTTAATGAATGCGCGAAAGTGGTAGATCTATTAATTTACTTGATGATATGAATGTTTAAAGAAATCGAGGCAAGGTTAGAATATGTTATCTATAAGTTACTGCAATTTTCGCATTTTAAGGGTTAGGGTTCGCGAAGGTCAGAACAAAGCCCTAGAAGTAACAAAAACCCATCACACATACCTATGGATGCAGAAACCTGGTTCTATCATCCCGCAATATTGCCTCGGGTGAGACTGCAACCTGTGTTATGTGGGTTATAGGGTTTTATTGGTTGGCGCAGCTAACTCTGAACCTGGGTCCAAACCCCCTCAAGCCAACAAATGGTTCTATTGTTGGGACGGAGATCTATCTAAGGAATGTGTGATTTCTAATAAATTGTTCCCAACTAAGAAGGAGATCGAGAAGTGGATAGATCGAAGCTACATGAATTTCCATCCTAGGAAAATAGTAATCTGTGCCTATCAAAGGAAGAATGGTTGAATAAATACCTATATACAAATCAACACGAAATTTTCTTCTGCTCCTTCCCGTGTGAATTACATGAGTGGTTGTCTAAATTAGCGGACAGTCAAGGTACGTGTGTATTAGATAACCCTATTGTGTGGAATCCAAAATAGGTAAGGCACTTGGAAGCATCAAAAAACAAGATCGCGAGGGTTGTCGATTACTAGATCGATAACATTTTAGGCAGTTTCATTACTGAGTTCGCGATCGATACATCTGTTAGTTATAGTGAAGATGAACATCGTTTTTTCAAAGGACTAAGAGGTAAGTATTTGAAGTCCCTGAAAGCTTGGATTAAAATTCTATTGTGCGATAAAGGGTTATGCCATTGAATTAATGTTTAGAAGAGACTTGACGGGAACTACATGAAGTGGAAAGACGTTTAGAAGATATCTAGATTCGGGTGCTGAGTATAGTCCTCTATTGGGAGCGTCTGATAGTGATGAGGAAAGCAACATTTTGAAAAAACTTCTAGGTGCGCCACAGGTAGTAAATCAGGGTATCGTGGGAATACCACATCCATCCACTCCACCTTCGCCATCACCTCCACCTCACACACCTACACATACACCTCTGCCTCCACCCCCGCCTCCACTATTCAATATGGTGAATGCTATGAAGATGCCCATATTCAGGGGTCCCAGGACAAAAGACCCTAAACAATTTTGGTTTGTAGCAGATGTTGTGTGGAAGTCATAGTAGGTAACAGATGATGACCCGAAGAAAGCGTAGTTGGTCACAGCATTGCAAGATAGAGTGCTAATCTAGTATATTTAGTATAGTATGGCTTATCCAAACATGACGCTGAAGGAAATGAAGGAAGCGCTAAATAATGAATTCAAGAAGCCTAAGTCACAAGCCCAACCAGTAATAGAGGTCAAAGAGATCCAACAGAAGGTGAATGAATCCACTTGGGACTTTAATCAAAGGTTGAAATGTCTACTCCAGCAGGTTAATATGCAGATCACGGATGACCAACACAAGGAATGGTACATTGCTTTTCTTTTTCCCGATTTGAGATTGCCATTGTCACAACATAAGATTGAAACACAGGTTGAGTCCCTACAGGTTGTTATGAAATTAGAAGCCTCACCTATTCAGGATATGAATCTGTGAGTACAACAGATTCAGTCACAGTTGGCTAGCCTACATATGGAGTTGCAGAGCCTCAAAAAGGGAAAGGAAGTCTAGAATGAGGTTTGCACGGAAGTGTGGTGTTTGAAATGTAAGGGCCATGGTCATGATAAGGATCATTGCCCGGTGTACCAGAATTATCTTGTTGGGGGAGGACCTGTCCCCCTAAAGCCATAAAACATCGTTGGGCCAAGTACAAGAGTGGTACATGGTGCACTATTTGTCAAATTATAGGAAAACACATGACAAAGAATTGTCATTTGATGCAAAAGTTTGTACAGACTCCCCAAAAGTTGTTTTGTAATTTTTGTAAGTATGTGGGTCATGACGAGCGCAATTGCCGAAGTTATGAACTAATGATGGACAGATAACCAACATATAGAGTACAGATGGACCCTCGTCCTCAGGATCAAGGCACAACTACAGTACACGAAGGGTTGTAGGGATGAGGAAGAGGAGTTGGAAAAGTTCATGACCAAATCATTTGTTACAATTGTGGAGAACAAGGTCACTTTGTGCAAGATTGTCAAAATCCAATGCACCCCTCATGCCAATTAATTCGACAGTTTGATCATGTCATAGAATATTGTCCCGTGCTCATCACAAAGTGCAAGAAAAGAAGACTCAAACTCAACAGCCTACCCAGAACATCCAGATGATGAGATCATAACCGCGCGAAGAGGTTCGTAGTGTTAATATAGTCACGCGAAGTGGCATAGCTACTAGGGAGGATAAAGGGAAGCAACCAGAGGAAAAAGTATAGGTTCACAAAGTTGTTGACAAGGAGGCTGGATTCAATGTAAATAAAGTAAAGGAAACATTTATGGAAGAAAAAAGGAGCTTCGCAGATGCAGGAGCTTCTACATCAAGAAAACCTGAAGACATTAGTACTATGGAGGAGGCAGACCTCTCGTTATTAGCATCATTTTTACAAACCTACATGAAGATCCTAAGGGATAAGAAGGCAGTAAATGGACTACAAGAATTGATATATAACTGCACTAGCAACAATAAGCCATTGTTGGAACAACGTGTGGTACATAAGGTGGACAAAAGTAAGAAAATGACTGGTCACGAAATGAGATTGACTACCAAGATTGGACAATTCGAAATGGACCAAGTAATTCTTGATTTGGGGTCTAATGCAAATGTTCTCCCGAAGAAAACCTAGGAAAGAATGGGAAGACCAAGGATACAATGGTCCCCGATCCAGCTAAGAATGGCAAATCAACAAAAGAGTATTCCTATGGGGAGCCTACATGGGGTGGCTGTGGATATTGAGGGGGTGTCCGTCATAGCTGATTTTTAGGTGATCGAAATAGTGGATGACAATAACCCATACCTAGCACTTCTTGGAATTGATTAGGCATTCGATATGAACGCAATCATCAACCTTAAGAAGCACATTACGACATTTGAAAAGAAGGAGCTAAGGTTTATTGTTCCATTAGATCCAGCTGAGAGTGCATGCTATACTAAACCCATCTGCGATTATGATGAGGAGGACGAAATTGAGAAAATTTATAAGCTTACTACGTGAGATAAGGAATGGATCAACCCTATGGCGGATTGGCCAATTACATGGGAGAAGGACAAATCTTGTAATTCATTTTCAGATGAGGAGCTCGAACACTAGAAGAACAGGTTGCATGAGGTATCGTCACTGTGATGCAACCAACTTATAAAGTCATTGTAATGTATATCCATTGAGGTATGCAACTTACCATATTATTATCGATTAGAAGATGTCAATTTATTTCTGGATAAATTTGAAAAGGATGTACCCAAGGAACATTAGTTACAGGCCTTGGACATCGCGTTGCAAGCTACATTTTCCAGGTGGTGGGGTATGTAAAAGAAAAAAATTGCAGATTGGAAGGAATATCGGGGGCTGATGAAGTTGTGGTTTGGGTATGCCAATACCTGCATTACAAATAAATATACAAGGAAGGATGATCCGCACAAAGATCTAGTTCGATGGACAAAAGCATGGGGAGAAGAACCATAGCCAGAATGGGTTCATATCTTTTGCCACACTTTGGATACGATTATGATGAACTGGTATCTAGAAACAAATCTATGACACAGAACCATAGAATGGGATGTCCTGAAGGAAAATTGTCTTCTTACTTTTAGCTTTGAAGATGGGTTAGAGTGTATTGATGAAGCATTATAGGAGATCAAAGTTGCAATATTCAGAATTCCTGAAGAACCTGTTGCATGGGTACAACCAAATTGGAGTACACAGTTGTGTCATGCACTCGAATGCTACAATGTGACCAATGAGGAAGGCAAAGAAGATCCTAGGAACATCAATATTCCTGAGTTTGCAAACATAGGTGACTATTGGGACGAAGACATAGTTGACAAAGTCACGAAGTTATTATGGGAGTATCAAGACTTGTTTCCCACCATGTTCTTTGATCTAAAAGGCATAGTAGGTGATCTAGGTGTCATGAATATCACTTTGAAGCTGGATGTGAAGCCAATAAACCAACAACCTTATTGATTGAATCCTAAGTACAAGGAAAAAGTGTGCGAAGAATTGGATAAGATTCTTGCAGCCGGGATAATTGAACCTGTCGAAGAACCAGACTTGGTTAGTCTTATGCTAGTTCAGGAAAAGAATACAAAGGGTGAGATTCGATTATACATTGACCTAAGGAAGTTGAATGATGCTTTTTTCCACAATCCATTTCCTATGTCATTCACAGACGAAGTCCTAAAAAATGTTGGAGGTCAGGAAGCATATTCGTTTATTGATGGGTTCTCAGGGTATCATCAGATCAAGATCGCACCAGAGGATCAGAGTAAGACCACCTTCATGACTGAGTCAAGTTGTTTTAAGTATAAAGTTATGCCTTTTGGACTCAAAAATGCCCTTGCAATCTTCTTTAGGGTGGCTATCATAGCTTTCAAAGAATTTATTCATAAGTTTTTGGAGGTTTACTTCAACAATTCGAGAGTGCTTAGGTTAGTAAAGAGACATGTTGTCAGTCTTCTCCTCATGTTGGGTACTTGTCGAAAGTATCAAATATCTCTTAATATGAAGAAATGCATATTATATGTACCGTATGGGATATTTTTTGGTCATGTAATCTATAAGCACTGGTTGATGGTAGACCCTGCCAAAATTGCAGTGATTATTAACCTGGATCCTCCAAAGAATTTCAAACAACTACGTGTGACTTTGGGCCACACAGGGTATTACAGAAAATTCATCAAAGTCTATGTGTAGATCACTGCGCCCATGGAAAATTGCTGAAAAAGGATGTGGAATTTTGTTGGGATGATGATTACCAGAAGATTTTGGATGTTTTGAAGGAAAAAATGGTCACTGTGCCCATTTTAGTGTTCCCCGATTGGAAGAAGGAGTTCCACGTACATGTAGATGCATCCTTCATAGCACTAGGATTTGTGCTAACCCAACCTGGTGAAGGTGATATCGACCATCCGATAGAGTTTTCAAGTAGGAAGTTACAAAAGGCGAAAATAATTATTTAACCACAGAGCGTGAAGGATTAGCAATGGTGTATGCGCTCCAGAAGTTCAGGCACTATTTGTTGGGTGCACACTTCAAGATGTACACAGACCATTCTGCTTTGAAGTACCTAGTCAACAAGCCTACGTTGGGGGGTAAAATCTGTAGATGGTTGCTTCTCTTTCAAGAATATGACTTTAAAGTAATTGTGAAGCCAGGGCGACTAAATGTTGGACCAGATCACCTCTCCTGGATTAAGAATGGTGACGAACCTACAAATCTGGAGGAAGGATTCCTTGATGAGCAGCTCTTTTCTATGTGCATCACAGATGACCATTTCACGGGCATCATCCAATTCTTGTCTACAGGTACAACTCCTAAAGGGTATATGACACAACAAAAGAAGGTATTGGTGGCTAGGGCTGCATATTTCTCTATTATCACAAGACATTTATATAAAGTGTGATCCGATGAAATATTGCATAGGCATGTTCTAAATGACAAAGTATCCTCACAAAAGCGAATGGAGGGGCTACGGGAGGAAATTATGTGGGAAGAGACACTGCACAGAAGATCCTACGAGCAGGGCTATGGTGGCTGACTATGCATGAGGATTCCACGACTTATTGTAGGGCATGTGATGTCTGTCATAGAATTGGGAAGCCATCGTGCAAGGATGAATTTCCCTTGAACCCGCAGGTGTCATTGCAAGTGTTTGATAAGTGGGCGATAGACTTCGTAGGGCCAATTCAACCACTGGGAAAGAAGACAGGGTCCAAATACATCATTACAATGACCGAATATTTAACCAGGTGGGTTGAGGTGTAGCTTATAAAGGATTGTAGAACAAAAACATTTTTAAAATTCATCTTTGAATACATCATGTCTCGGTTTGGCTGCCGTAAGCTCTTGATGAGCAATAGAGGTTTGCACTTCTTAAATGAGACAATTGTTACTTTTCTCGATGAGTTCCAGATGTATCACTAGAAGAGTATGATGTATCATCCTCAAGTGAATGGCACAGCAGAGGCATTTAACAAAATCCTAGAGAATGCCTTAACAAAGATTTGCAATGCAAAGCGAAATGATTGGGATATGCGCATACCAATTGTTCTATGATCGTATAGAACTACCTGCAAGAAGTTGATTTGAAAAGTGTCGTTAAGACTGGTTTATGGACAAGAAGATGTAATTCCGATGGAGTACATCATGCCAATTTTGCGGATTTCTACAGTTACAGACATGGCCAATAGAGATACCATGGAATAATGCCTCGCAAAACTCATTTAGTTGGAGGAAGATTGCTTCTTGGCAGGTTTTCATCAGCAGGTGTAGAAGGATCGCGAAAAGGCATGGCATGATCGCCATATCAAACAATGCACCTTTAAGAATGAATATTTGGTATTGGTGTATGATAGTAAGTTCACAAAGCTTCCGGGGAAGTTCCAAATGCATTGACTAGGGCCTTATATTATTAAGAAAATTACGAATGGAGGCAGAGTTCAGCTTGCGAAGTTGAATGGGGAATTGTTTTCGGGAAAGGTCAATGGGAGTCGGTTAAAGTTGTATAAGGGTGATCCCGACCCTATGTAATGACTATATCGATGCGCGATAATATTAGTACTCCAGGTAGTTGCAAGGGAGTGCAGGACTATAAACTACACTACCAGGAGGATGGTTGGGTGAATTTAAGGGGCTACATGATGAATCAAGGGAAGGCGTAGAAGCGAGTTGCGATGAAGGATTTGTGCTAGAATGGTGGGTCTCGTACAACCTAGACAAAAAGTGACCATTGGAAGCATAGTAGCTGATGGGATGGTGATTTTTATGTTAAAAGGAGCAAGGGGGGATAATTTATGGTGCACATCTTTGGAAATTAGTAGCCAAAAACACATTAATGGCCGAGATTTGGAGGGAATGAATGGATTTGAATTCAAATTGAGCTATAAATATGGCATTCCATTCCACATTTGAACAATTTGCTTCCTGAGAAATTCCCTTGAGCTATTGCTCTTTCGTTTGTGTCAAGAGCGGCATTATATGTTTGATGAATATTGGGAGAGAATTAAGGAGTAGATTTCACAGCTGAGACATATTCATTGAGAAGATGACTGCAACTCAACTTCAGACGGAGCCGGCCCAACCTGTACCTATAGGGTGTCCTACTATAGTACCTATATCACTAATTCCTAAGCCACATGTTTCCATGGCAGGAGATAAGAAGCAGAAGAAGCATCAGCAAGCACCTGTGCAGCAATCGCCATGCAAAAATCCGACAGAAGTCCGCTTGAAGGGAAAGATGGATAGGTCCAAATAGCTGACAAAGCCCCTAGACCTAGATGAGGAAGAAATGCACTGGGGAATAGAAGATATTAATGTAGATGAGGTTGAGATAATAACTCGGCTACTGCTGTATATCCCACCAAGAAAATCCATGGCTAAATTGCCCAAAGATCCGGATGCAATGAAGTTCATGGTCTCTACACCTTTGCTGCCAGAGAATGTGTTGTTTGAGGAAATTTTCCGGCCCAGATACCATATCTAAAAATGGAATATTGGGATTTGGGGGACCATGTGAACTTCTCACAACTTGCACCAAGAAAATACCTAAAGAAGGTATATTATGAAGAATCGGAGGTCAACCGATTAGAGTCAATGAAATGGGTGGTTGGAGTTGGGTGCGTGGGGTTAATGAACATGTTGTGGGTGCCACATTTTAGCCATAACATTATCAACACAGTCTGTGTGTGTCAAATTTTGATGCTAGTGCACGATGGGTGGCTCTAGTTGGGAGGGACCATCCCAATCACTTATATGATAATCTATAGAATAACTTTGTTTCCATACCAAGGAGTGGACCCTACAAAGGTGTTTGTAGGAAAACCACAGGAGAAATAGTTGGCGGACCAAATGAAAAGTGACTTTTGTCTGGTGAAGAAGTCACGTGGATATTCTATTCATTCAATCTTAGATGGTGCGGTGTAGTTTTATGCACAAATTTTGGCAGAAAAAATCATGCGGAAATGTCGTGTGAATGAAGTATCGGAACCATTAGTATCTTTGGCTTCGCAATGTGCCAAAAGAGTCCAAAACAATTGGGCTCAATAATTGTGCCATGAATTTTTGTAAGACTCCTGAGAGGTTGAGGATGAGGGCAAGGCATTCCACTACGCGTGGTTGTTGTTGTTGATTGCGTTGGTGGCATGGAGGATGCCATAAGAAAGTCGGTTCCCTCAACATGATTCAGATCTACCTGAGGCTGTGAAGTTCGCTTCGCTATGGGCAACTAAATACCCCGAGCACGTCATGGAGAAAAAGATCTTATAGGTGTTATTTGAGTCAGAAATGAGAATGGTGATTAACCAGCGGCCAAGACTATCACCAAGTTTGCACACACAGTGCCTCAATGTCGCAGATTTCAAGGTAGATTTCCATAATTTGCACATCCGTGCAAAGAAAGATGGCAAGGGCACATGGCACAAGTTGCCATACTTAGTTGCTGAGGAAGATATTTTAGGGGTTGTCAGTAAGTGGCCAAGTGATTGTCTAACATTTTATGATGTCGACGCAGGTTCCAATAAGACTATTGAAGGTGTAGCAGCGCAGACTACAACAATGACTGCAGCAGCAAAGGAAAAGAAGAAGGAAGCACAGAAGGCTCCCACTAAAGAGAAGGTTGTAGCAAAAGAAAAGGATTCACAACATAAAGAAGCTACTGCAAAGGAGAAATAGGCAACAAAAGAAAGGGTCTCTACCAAAGAGACTGATGTGCCAAAGGACACTACATCACAGGCCAGCATTAACCTTGGCGAGTTAGAAATAGAGCACACAAATGTGGAGGAAAAGACAGAGGGAGAAGAGGAAGGGACTGCAGGCTTGGAGCCCCCATTCATTTTCAAGAAGAGGCAAAAGAGGAATTCTACAGGGTCGCGCAAGAAGCAGACATCCGACAAATCGGCGAGTGTGACGCCTTTGGTCCTCGCAAAGGGATACTTCGACGAGATTAAAGATGCTGTCCGCGACGCCATGGAGAACCTTTGGGGCCACATCAAAGAATAATACCAACAAACGCTAAGTAAAGGTGTATTAGGGCTTGTGGGAATTACAGGTCCAAACAAGTATTATTCAAGCGAGTGTGGGATAGGCAATCCTGAACCAAGCAAGTGAGTCGGAATTACCAGTAGAACTCATCGTGGACCTCTACACAGTGCAACTACCAAAAGGGTCCTTACGCTTCGACTCAGCAGAAAGCAGGACGCACCTCTTACACATGAACAAATTGAGTCTAAATCTAATGGTGCTTCTTATTCATACATTTCACGAGCTACATCAAGGAGTGTCAGATGAGCTTAGAATTCAGGAACAACACACACTGCTAATCATCAACGAGGTTAAAATCAATAATCAATAGATGTTCAAGGAAATGGCGCAGGCCATCAGGGAAAGGGAGGAAGTGATGACGCATAGTTAGCAGTTAGAAGTGGAAATAGCACAGGCCTATAGTGAGATTCCCAAGCTCTAGATCCCAACAGAAGTGCCCTCTGCAGAAAAGATTCGGAAGCTAGCTGCCGCAATCGAGGAGTCAAAGATAGAAATTGGCAAAGTCATATTTGAGTTGCAGCTACAAATCTCTGAGCTACAACTCAAGCTGCAACGAACCACTCCTTCAGAAGTCAGAGAGAAGTGTGAGGCAACTATTAATGGGGAAATGGCTACCTTAGAAGTTGCAGTCAAAGGCTGCACTCAGTTGTTTGAATAGGCCATGGAATTATGGACCTCGTTGCAGGAGGATCCAACTCTGTAGAAGATTGAAGCTGATATCTGGGAGAAGCAGAGGTAGTTCAATGAGATAAGTTCTACAGTGCGAACCTTAGCACCAATGCAAAGGTTCACAAGATTACAGGAGGGCAAGCTCATCTAGAGCGAGATTAATGAAGCCCTCGGTAGATGAAGCAAGCCAGTTAACTCTATCTGTGCAGAGAAAGATGAAATAAATGCAACAAACGCAAAGAACTGTGGGCCATGTAGTCAAAGGCCCAACCATAAAGAAATTGGTTGAAGAAGTCTGTCAAGCCACTGCGAAGGGGAGAATAGACCAGCAAGTATTAAAGATAGATTTCAGTGATCTGCAGGCAAAGATCGAGGTGCCACCAGTAGAGTATCTTGAGGATGAGTCACGACTTTGTGTCGGGGGGCTGCTGGGACAGGCTCCCCTGGGGTCAATTTTGTAATAGTTTTTATTATTTTATTAAAGTCTTCGCATTTTGAGGAGTGGAGCGAAAAGGTCATTAGGAGTCAAAGGAATTTTAGGAAGGTCAAATCCCCTTAGATTGTTAGAAGATAAGTTGTTTTGTGACCCTCCCTTGGTTCACAGACCACAGTATTGTAATGGATATGCTATATAAAGGAGTTATAGAGAGTCATAAGGGAGAGATCTAAGATTGTATGGGTAAGTGATTTAACCTAGAAGAGTCTATTTTTTGTACTTAGGCTAAGTGGAAGGCTCCTATAGTTGTGTGCGTGGATACCTCAAGTAAGTCGGCAGCTAAGCATGCGGTCCCTACAGTTGTATGTGCAGGGAATAAGGAGTCTATAATAGAAGGATTGAACATAATAAAGACTATTTAGAGCAATATCTGTGTACCTGTGTGTTTATTTTTACTTCTGAATTTATTGTGAAGTTGCTTTGTTTACTACAATTATCATAAGAAACACTTAATGAATGCTCGCAAGTGGTAGATATGTTAATTTACTTGATGATATGAATGTTTAAATAAATCGATGCAGGGTTAGAATCCGTTATCTATAAGTTACTGTAATTTCTCCATTTCAAGGGTTAGGTTTTGTGAAGGTTGGAACAAAGCCTTAGAAGTAACAGAAACCCATCACACGGACCTGTGGATGCAAAAATCTGGTTTTTTCATCCCCCAATACTGCCTCGGGTGAGATTGCAGCCTAAGCTACATGGGTTGTAGCCGAAAGGAACGACAGTGTAGGGTTTTGTTGGTTGACAAAGCTAACTATGAACCTGGGTCAAGACCCCCTCAAGCCAACAATTCCCACTATAATGGTTTCCCACCATTCATCTTGGAATACATGTCCCATGACCTTGGTCTTATTTTATTTACATGGAAAATCAATCAAGGGATGTTACAAACATCCCTATCTTTGGGGAACACCATCCTCGGCGTTCTATGATGCTTATGACCAACAAAACATAATGTTTATGGAGATTTATAAACACAACTCATTGCAGTATTTACAATGACAACTGCTAAAAACATGAAAAACATATTGCTCATGGAGCTTTATAAACCCAACTCGACGTGTATTTACAATGATATGCACATACATACCCATGCACATTTTCTTCAACCAAAAAATAAAAGGATACAATACCTATATCATTGACAAGGGAATGTAGAGGCTCACACCTGCACCCTCAAAGTAGTACCAGGATTCACCTCCTTCCCAGGAAGTCTAGAATCCACTGCCCAAATCAAAGTACGCATCCAATGTACAGTGCTACAATCCTTGTGCTACTTGTTCTCTCAGTGAACATTGCCAACTCATTTTTTTCGGGTACACTCCAAATGTGATTCTAATTCCATATGTCAATGCTAATGACCAAAATAGATTTATTCCCCAACCTTCCCTTCTTTGCTTCCCAATCCCTCAGGTAATTTGGTCACCCCCTTACGTGCACTCACTCACCTTCCAAGTTCCCTGGCATCCCCTTCTCGAGTGTTCCATCCCTTGGCAAGGTTTCCTCGCATTAGAAGGTCCAAAAACCAAGGCATATCCCTCCATCAAAACCATCATATCGGTAATAACAAGCTCATGGAAATAAATGGACATTATTGGGTACCAATGTCCCAAAATGGCCCCGCTCCTGATTGCTTTAAAAACACATTATTGCATGCTCCAATGCCTTTTGTTGTTGGTACTAATTCTCTTGCAGCTAGTTCCAACCACAACAACTATCCATTTTCCATTATTTCTTATACCAAGCACATAATTTCCATTAGAATCAAAAGGAATTCTAATAAATTGAAAGCATGCCTCATTGATAGCTCGTCAATAAGGTGACACTTGCAATTTTGTTTACTTCCTATCACAACAAGTCAAATTAGCTATTTGATCAAATCGTCATTTATAAAAATATCACATTTGGTTAGCTCAAAATTCAACCATCATAAATCATAATCATAGATTATATGCATAATTAAAACTGAAATAGAATATTGATACTTATCTTTCAAATTGTTCGTTTCTTCTGCCTTTATTCTTTATCTTTTTTGTACACACACTTGATAAGTTTCCAAACCCAACAAGCACCCAATGCCTTCTCTTCTCTTCTCGTCCAAAGAAACAAGGGAATTCAGAGACTATACTACCTCCTCCCTCAATATCAATAACAAGGGTGTCCAAAGACTATACCACCTCTACCCTCAATATCACTAACTCAAGATTGGTCTCTTCCCAAGTTGTCCAAGGATCCAAGGATTACTATCTCAACCCACAAACTCTAGGGAACTCAAGTTGTTATAAGCTTAAACCCATGGCCTCTATGGAACCTAAGTTGTTATAGGGCTCTAAAGGTCATGTCCCAATCCACAACCTCCAAGGATCGTGAGAACCAATCCCTTTCACAACACATACACAAACACAATGTAAAACACAACAATACACATGTCACCATACACCAACTACATAATACACATGAAACACTACCACATGTACACAACACAACATGTATGACATGAACACAATGCAACATGTACACAACAACAATACTACACATCCAGATACCACACCATCTCTACCGGACAACCTTGCCTCTAGTGTCTTTCCCATGCCTTACCGCATGCATCCACAACCCAAGTCTTAGGTATGTGGCTCTTTCCACTTATCCATGCTTGTCCCAGCATGTCACAAATCACTTTTTTTTTATTCTGTTGATGTATTCTTGAAAATTTCCTTCCATAACATAAACATAGACATAGTTATAAGCACATAATATCGAAATCATATCCACATGATACTGACCTCATAAGTCTTCTAGAGCTACTTTACCCACTTGATTCCTCATAAACTAAAAATCTTTCATGCCATTCACTGACATAAAGCAATCATTCTTTCAAAATAATGATCCCTCACGATCCTATCATACAATGGAATTCATACATATCTATCTATCTATCTATATATATATATATATATATATATATATATATATATATATATACATCAGCATAATCATGATCACAACACAATTACCATTGTTCATAAGTTCAAGGTTAAGAGAACCCCCTTTATCCATACAAAGCATGCACAACATTGAGGACACCAGTTCCCAACTTAACCAAGACATCTGATACCTCAAATCCATTTACTTTACCTTTCTTATTACCTTTCTCATGATTTTCCTCCCACTGTCCATTTATCCCATTGGACCTAACCAACCTAATCGATTATCATATCCTTTCCTTCAGTTTCCCTTTATTCATGCATTGCGCTCCATCTGGGTATTACATTACCTGTTGGGTTTCACTCAACTCTCTCTGAACTCCACGAGCGTTCCTCTTTCCCAACCAATTCCCAAGACCCTAAAAACATAAAAGGAAAGAACAAAATGAAAGATAAAGAAAACCAAACAAAAATATAACACCACAAACAAAGTGGCATAGCCATGCTCCAGTCATAGAAAAAACCACAAATCAAGTGCAAACATATCACAAAACACTGAAAGCACTATATTTTCAATATAAACCATGACTCAACCACCATGGGTTCCTAGTGCTTCTAAGGAAAATCTAAATCCGAGCCTTCTTCAAGATCTATGGAAGTCTCTTTTTACATGCAATTCCATGCATCACACTACCATAAACACATAAATTTCAGTCCATAAATAAATATAACAATATACTAGTTACCTTGTCCTCTTGTACCCAACACACTACCCTGCACATATCATCTCTCAAGGGATTCCAATTCCCTTGAAATATTCAATTGTAAATGAAAACGAGTTATTATGAATGCATCTGATCGACCATCTTCCATGTAGCTTCCTCAGCCCAAAGTTCCTTCACTACACTTTAACTTGCTTAGATTCTCGACCCTGGATCATGAGCTCCTTCCCCTGTAAGATGCATTAAGGCTCTAGCAGGAACTCTCCCTTTTGTTCCACCTTCCATCTCGATAATGGATGTCTGATGATCTTCTTAGATATTATCCACTGTTGCATAGATCTGGGAAATGCTCTAACCTACATCCCCAATTGTCTGCGCCTCGTGAACACTGTAGATTTGAGGCCTGCCACACATCCAATGCACCACTTTGATAGAAAGGGAAAACCTTTCTGTGATGATCTCCACCACAGGTTCAACATCACAATGGTTCTCTGCCATTTCCTTTACTCTACTTCTCCATAGGCTATGACCCATGTCCTCTCTCAACTACATCGAAATTTTTATATGGAGCCACTTTTTCCTTGTCACCTACATCTGAGGTATTCTCATTTCTTAGGCCATTTTTCTTTAGTCTCCTCACTACCCTTCTAGTCATTCTTGAACTAAGGCTTACGCTTTGACTTCTCTTAACAATTATTCAACTTTCTATTCACTTCCTCTAATGACTGAATCTCGTAAAACTCTATTTTGTTTATAAATTCTATTAGCAACCCACATATGAACCTTTTAATATTTTGTTTCTTATCCTGAGCTCTTGACCCTTCCATCATGATATTTCTCATATAGGTACTTTTTCCTTAAGAGTCTTTTAGACTCATCCCATGCAGCCATGCTTCTACATCTTCTGATTTTCTTCATTTCTCCATCAAATCTAGGAGGCTTCGCTTTCTTGAAATCTTCTAGCCAATATCCCTTCTCACTCCTCATATACAGATGATAATGGTGATGTTGATGATGTCTCTCAGAACCATAACTAGAATAAAGTCCATGAGTTTTATCCCTCCTATTAGGTGTATCCAAGGATCTTCCCCCCTCTCATTGTATCATCCATGTACAACTTGTGCCTTTTCTGAAACCTACTTCCATCATATTTTCTTCCTATCCATAGATAATCCCCAGTTATCCCTGCTTCTACAAATATGTAAAGGTTTGAAGAATAAATACATTAACTTCGGCTTGCTTTTTCTAGGCTCTAACAAGCCTTTCCTGTGCCTCAATTAACCTATTAGTATCTACCTTGCAACTTCTGATTTTTGCCTTCAAACTTCTCAATGTATCTTCTATATTAGTAGAATACTCTTCTCCTTGCTACTCAACTAACTTGCCTCATCCCATTAAATTCTCATTGAACCTATAAGGGGAGTCATGTGATCTATAGTCCACCGTCCTACTCTTCATCCCTAATCTTCTCTTTCCTACAAACATACCATGTTAGATAAACCAAATAGAAACATAACCAAAATCATACCTTGGTGTATCTCAAGGGAAGCTATCGCATCTGCATTACTTAGTCCATATTAGCATGATTTAATATTCACAAGCATATCAACTCATACATAAATATCATGATCATGACAAGAAGTAACCTACATGCATGCATGATGAACACATAAACAACTTATATGCATGCATAACCATATGAATTTATCTCATCTAGTCCAAGTGTTTAAACCTAGAAGCTCTGATACCACCATGTAAATTTCCCACCCACATTTACCCACTTTTACAAGCTATCTAGGGTAAACATGAGTTGAGTGTCACTATTTATGACCCAACCTCCAAATTCTAGTTATGGAAGTGGGGAAAACTAACCAGAAGCAAACTAACAACCCTAAGAGACTACAAACCACTCAAGAGCCTAACAACCACCCCACATGGTCATTCCCTAAGTTCGAACTCTTTTTCACTGACTTGAAAACCCAACCGCACACATAACCCATCATGCATGTGGTTGGGAGGCTATAGTTACATGCAGAAAGCTTGTCTACTAGTGGTTATGACCAATCATCCTCTGTTTTGTGCATGCGGTTGCGAGATCTATGCCAATTTTTCAATCTAGCCTCTATATCATTGTCAGAACTGCCTGTAACTTTCCAAAATCATGAAAATGATGATAACATTGATAAACAATCAAATCTTGATCCAGATGTTGACCTAGACATGCCTAATGCAAGATAAAAATTTCCTCAAACATATGATAAACATAGAAGCTGGAGGTCATGAACACATATCTGATCATAAACTTATGAACTTCATATGAGAATCACCAAGAAGGCTCTATGCCCTCTCTAGCTAGCTGCAATATGTTAGGGTCCAACCCTAACCCCTTTATTTATGTAATAAGCCCAAAGGGCCTAGTCAAAGTTATAGTTAGTTAGAGAGTCAATAAAGCCCATAAGTGGTTATCCGCACTAATAATAATTGTAAGTGGTTGACCCGCATTATAGAAAAGGGACCATAATTAGTTGTAAATGGGCCATAGTTAATAAATAAAGTGGTTAACCCGTGTTATGCAAGAGACGCCTAGTAGTTAGGGTTTTGGATGTCATTAAGCTATAAATAGTTGTATTTAGTAAGGGAAATATCACCGAGTCATATTTTAATTGAGCTCTTCTTTACTGGAGGTTTCCCCCTTGAAGAGGCAAGTGAGCATTGTATTTTGCTTCTAAATAATAAAATGTCTTGCAGTTTGTCTCATTTCATATGACAATTCTATGTTTTGGGATATATTTCTTCATATTTCTGGTATTCTATATTTCTCGTAGGTCAAGAGTATAACAAGTGAGATTAGAGTACTTTCCAAGGCCAATTCTACCTCCAATTTTCGTAGAATTGTTTAGGCTAGAGACATGTTCCGATGACTTTAAACCACGAGATTTTTCGTTGAGTGCATAAACCTGCGATTGGGGGAGGCATGCATGCAGTAACTACAAGATGTGGTCATTGTTTGTCGATAAAAGGTGCCTTTTAAAACTCCTAATTATCCTCACATTAATTATCAATCCGAGCAAGTCTTCTTATTTCAAGAGTGTACACAGTATGTGGCTGCTATTTAACTCAGAGAGTAATGTTTCCTAAATTGTAGTATAGATCTTTTAAATACAAGAGTAAATGGATGCATCTAGTAAATTCCAATTGCAATTAAAGAAAACTCAATCCTTTAACGAAATCAAATCTTACATTCATCAAAGTAACAACAACATCAGTTGAGAGTACAGTAGTGATAACTCATCCCTCTTTAACTGATTTAATCTAAATCAAACCCAATCCTCAATAATTAATCTAAACAGCGAATGATATCAATCTGAGAGTTTCAACAACGATAGTTAATACTCTTTACAATTGATTATATCAAGCAGAATATTTATCTAAGAAACTTGATCTGAAATGAAAGTAAACTAAATCAACGACAATACTGCAAATTATATAAAGCAGAGAGATTCTATTAACACTGGAAAATAATAAACAGCGAAGTGATAAAATCACATAAAGCAAGAATACTATCAAACCATCACACTTGCAAGAATTGGAAATGTATGACACAAGAAAAGCAGTTGAATCCACCAGAGGTCAGGCCCTTAGCCGCCAACAAACACTGCTAAGTTACTTCAGGAAACGCGAGGGAACAACAACTTCACTTATATATTAATCATCAAACTGAATGAGCATTACAATATATTCGTGTTCTTCTCGGCAGCGAGAGTCTGTGATTATAATTACAATTTCAATAATACAGAAATTCCTCTTTTTCTTCCTTCTTACAAAACATCTCCTTTTATAATAGGAAAGGGTAAAAATATAAATGATAAACGCATTCCCTCAGGATCTCTCGATCCTGAGGAACTCGCAACAATTTTCCATCTTCAGACATCGTTTCCCTTCTTGCGTTGATTCTGCTGATTTGCTTTTGGCCTTATCTGCAACCGCCGCATTCCTTCCTTAGCTTGCCAATTTTTGTTGTTCCTTCATAGGGAACAGCATTTGTCCCTTTTGTTGTTTTCTTGCATAAAGGAAGGTAATAATTAGCTAAGTCATAACTGCAGATAATTCCTTCATTTCTTATTGTAGTTCCTTAATAGATTAGCGCATTAAGATATAGAAAGGATAAGAATAAAGGAAAAGGATGATGAGTTTAATAGTAAATGCATGCCTTTTCCATGACCCAACATACTCCCCTGCTTACCCTTTTTCATGTCCTCATGAAAAGCATGTAGTTCGTATGTAGAGCGGTCAAAGAATAAGCTGGAGAAGGAATGTCGTAAAGTGGTCTGAAAACATGATTCTTGGCCAAGAGCTCAAAGATGTGCCATGTTTGTCCTTCAGGCAGTTCATATATAGCCCGATATCCTTCAGCAGGATACCAAACAATAGGGTTGTGGAACCGACAACCTAGCCAATAAGGACGTTTTCTTAAGATGAGATTGCTATAAGTGACAAAGTGTTTTGCAGTCAATTTAAAATTTTTATAATTAAATGGCTCTCTATTTTGTACATTACTATTGGAGACTGTCCACCTGAACTTGGCTGCAGCCAAGGAGCTTTCCTGAATGGAGAGGAAGTATTCTACTTCCTTCTGTACAATCTCTTTCTGAATAGGCCCCAAAATTTTGATTACTTCTTCCCTTTTCATTAGAATTTTGTGATTGGCCAGCATTTGTAACAGGTGTTTTGGTTCACCTCTGACCCAAAGTTCCAGTCCATTCTCCTGCCTCTGGAACGTGTTATGAGCCTTGAACCATTTCATTTGATTGACAATGAACGAAATAAAAGCTTGGAATTGCACATCCCCCACAAAAGGATTGGGGTTCTTTTCGATTTCTTCCTCTAATAAAAAACTATGTAGGTAAAATTCACACAGCAATCTCTGAACTTTTACCCCATGTTGTTTACAACAATTTATGAAATCCTCAATTGTTTTTAATTCTATCGGTTTTCCAGCCCCGACGGCTTTGATTTTCAGTTGCAAGTATATTTCTAGCAAAAATAAGGAATAATTATTGGCAGGAGATATACATGCCAAGACATCAATGTACAATGAGCAAATAGTATCCATTTGACTCATGACCTTCTCTAATCTGAGCTTCATTTTCTCAATTCTTTCTTCTTCCTTTCGGTATTTATCGAAGGTCTCACTTTCTGATGTATTCATGTCCCGAAGTTGCCTCTATAATTCTTGGTATTTTTGCTGGGAGATAGTTTCCAGCTCAAGCCGTTCTATGGTAAGTCGAGCCTGGGCTAAATCTTCTTGAAGATTCACTATACTGGGGTCATTGCTCATCATGATATCTTTGGCTTGGGTATTTGTTTGCATACTCCTGCTATGAGAATGGATGCCTATTGTCTATGTTTCTTTGTTATGGGAGGCCCAAGCCTTCGTCTGGGTAGCTGTGCTGTAGGAGGGTACCACCTCCGTCTGAATAGCTAAGTCATAAGAAGGTATAGCCTCTATTTGGGTAGCTGCTTCTGCAAAAATTGCATGTTGTTCCTTAACAAGTTGAGTGAGTGTGGGCTCAGTTTGAGTCCCTGTAGCTTTTGTTTCATATAATTTAGTTTGAACGGTTGCATTTATTGTTTCTGTGGTTTTATCTGGAACCTTCCCGGTGATAATTTTCTTATCTTTTTCCTGAGCCTTTTTAATATTTTCCACAGCCTCTGCTGTTCCTTCCTAAGATTTTTAATTTTGTCTCTCTACTTTTTAGGAGGAACAACTATTCTGCTAATCGTCTCTACTCCTAACGAGCTTGGTTGCTCATCTTGGCTTTGTTCTACAAGAACTGTGTCCCCAGATTGGTAGTCATCTCCCTGGTTTGTTTCTATTTCTCCTGTTTGGCCTACATTCTCTGTATTTAGGCCTACCTGACTGGGTTCTCTTGGAGGCATATCACCAGGTTGGTTCACCTCTTCTTGAGTGGCTTCTGCCATTGTTTCTGCTTCGCAGGTTATGTTTGTTGATATAATTCTATCGTGACCAGAGTTCTCTACAGATTGGGTTGCTCCAATGTTCAAATTGAGCAGGCTTTCGGGCTGTATGAAATCATCCATATTGGCCAAAATCTGGGCCAATTCAATATCATGCAGTAAATCACCTGGGGGACTTGATGTTGAGGGGAGTTCTGATTCATTTCTTTCTTCTTCTCCAGAATGCCTTGATTCTTCCTCATGGTCCGACTCAAGGTTATCCTGGCCTTCTATCTGCAATTGCTGTTCACTTCCCAGGCTAGACAATTCTATGGGCTGGTTGATACTGCCCTAGGGGTTTTCAGCCGCTCCTAAGTTTGTCCTCAGCCTAGCAGAATGTCTGCGCTTTTGGGGAATGTTTGCTGTAAGGGTAGTCCTCTTCCTTTTCAGAACAGGGTTAGGCACAGGTAGAGCTAGGCCCCCTTCAATGGAAAATACTAATTCCTCCCAACTTGATTGCTGCTAGGTGAGGTTGTAACTCACTATCAGCCTAATCAAGCAGTGGTGGCTCATGATGGTTTCTATATGTTGGGACTTTTTCATGCTTCGAGCGGTGTCATGAAATAGGAAATTCAAATATGCAGGCAAATTCACAAAACATTTTTGTTTTAGGACTACTAAGAGTTTAAGTTGACGTGGCCTTACCACGTCTTTTTGCCCGTCACATGTAATGTAATTCTGGATGACTCTGGCTAGTTCTCCCCGCGGTTCTCCAAGGGATGATGGTCGAACTCCTTTGCCTTTAATGATTAGGTCCTGTCCCTCGTCCTTAAAGATTGCAATAGCATCCTGCAACTTCAATATTTTATTAGCCCATATGGGTCCTTTTGCTGGTAATCCGGACACTTCAGCTATCACTGCATCTGTCACTATGAATTATGTTATCCACCAAGCTCGGGCTAGAATTTCTTTATCTGCATCAGACACAGCCAGTATGTGAAATATGTTATCCACCAAGCTCGGGCTAGAATTTCTCTGGCTGCATCAGACATAGCCAGTATTAGCGGCTCCATGTGCACTGTTCTTCCTCCCATACTGCCTGGATTCTACGAACAGTTAGTGTCGCAGAGATATCACAACAATAGACAGAGCTGAGTAATGGAATAGCAAGTTGTTATAATGGTTATTTTGGATGATACTTTATAGGTATAAATACCATTATCTAGGACTTGCTATTGTACCACATACTTTGTAATCATGGAATGTTGTATTGCCCTGCACAATCGAATAAAGGACTGACATGCATACATAAATGCACTGGAGGTTTCTCCTCGTCCCCCCCTTGAAATGATAGGTTGTCTTCGACTGAATGAGTGAAGGAATGGCGTGCTGGCGACGAAGTATAGGGGTGATAAAAGTCGCAAGGTACGCATATTAATAATACAGTCGCAAAACATATCAGAGTGTTGAAATCAATGCATATAATGAAAATTATCAATAAGTGTGGAGATGCCGTGAGGTGATTCGAAAAGGAAAAAGGACATCTGACGTAGGAAAGATACTTTGCCGTCATCATTCCACTTAAACTACTATGATTGATTTTTAAAAGATATCGCATGCATAAAGGTTCAAAAATAGATTAGGAACATAATCTCTCTGTAGTAAAGGTAAAAAATAAGAAAAGGGAGTTATAATAACTATTGATGTTGAAAATACAACTCCAATACCATCAGCAAAGCTTCTGTTGCCCGTAGGTGTTTATAACCTTGACAGAGTTGCTTTTTCACCCTTTGGAACCATGATCCTCTATGTATAATTAGGGAAGTGCATTATGATGTCAGAGTAGAGACCAATGTGCTAGCTTGGTAACCAGATGAAAACATTGCCATTCACTAGGAAGGAGTGGAAGGTGGGCAAGCTGACTCATGATGATACCTCCTGTTCCAAGGACTTTATTTTTCTCATGCATCCATTGGATCATATCCCTGGTGTGGTGGACATAGTGGGAATGCCACTTCGTTGCTTCCTTATGATCATGGTAAGCTGGCTCATGATGAGACCCCCTATCCTCCATCTATAAAATCATTGAATTGTTAGTAAACATATATATATATACATATATATTTGAACACTTCCTATTTATATATATAGAGGGTGGCTCAACACTCCTTAGGAGTAGGGATGGTGGAAGAAGTCTGAACATATCAATAGAAAAAAGTATGCCCTTAACCATATTTGATGATAATGAATAGAGAGAATTAAAGGGGTTCGGGGAGAACCAACATGGTACAAATAATCAATCAATTCAATTTATAGTGAAAATAAGGACAGTGAAGTGATATAGATGGTTGTGTCCTTCCTTTTTCGATCAATACAAAGAAATTTCATTAAAGATGATAATATTTGATTTTCCTGTTCCAGTAAACTTCAAATTTGTATCCTTACACATATTTGTATACTTTCCCTATAGAGGATCATAAAGAGTTAGCAAAGGAGAGAAATGAAAGTCATAAAGTGCTTATTTCCTAAAGGAAACAGCAAAAGAAAACCTCACACAAAGAGTGTTGTTCCTTATAGGGAACAGCAAGAAAAAAACACACAAAAAGGTGTTGTTCCTTAGAGGGAACAATAGTTGTTCCCTGTAAGGAACAGCAAATGAAAAATACACGCAGATGGTGTTGTTCCCTGTAGGGAACAACAAAAGGATATATACACAAAAGTGTTGTTCCTTATAGGGAACAACAGCTGTTCCTTAGGAGGAACAGCAAGAAGAAAAACTGCACACCAAAATTGTTGTTCCTTAGAGGGAACAATAGTTGTTCCCTGTAGGGAACAACAAAGGAAATACATGCCAAAAAAAAATCGTTGTTCCTTAGAGGGAACAGCGGCTATTCCTTAGAGGGAACAACAACTGTTCCTTATAAGGAACAGCAAAAAGAAAGAGAAAAAAAATTGGATGCGAAATTGTTGTTCCTTAGAGGGAACAACAAGAAAATGAATACACATGATATTGATGTTTCTTAGAGGGAACATCAGTTGTTCCTTAGAGGGAACAACAGTTGTTCCTTAAAGGGAACATCAGCGATTCCTTAGATGGAACAATGGGAAAAAAATAGATATGAAACTGTTGTTCCTTACAGGGAACAGCAGTTGTTCCTTAAAGGGAACAGCGGGAAAACAAACAAAAACGAAATTGTTGTTCCTTAGAGGGAACAATAGCTATTCCTTAGAGGGAACAACAACTATTCCTTAAAGGGAACAACACAAAAAGAAAGAAGTGAAAAATTGTTCGCAAAATTGTTGTTCCTTAGAGGGAACAACGGTTGTTCCTTGGAGGGAACAACAGTTGTTCCTTAAAGGGAACAGCAAGAAAATCTGCACACAAAATTGTTGTTCCTTAGAGGGAACAGCAGTTGTTCCTTAAAGGGAACAGCAAGAAGAAAATCCATACGAACATTGTTGTTCCTTAGAGGGAACAACAGCTGTTCCTTAGAGGGAACAGCAAAGGAAAAGTAGAAAAAAAGAACTTATATACAATTTATACAAGCAAATTCAATCAAATAGAAAGGAAAATTTATGTACAAATTTCAAAAAAAAATGAATTATTCACTGGGCCAATGTTGTGGACAGGTTTCCCTCCTCAGCAAGAATTTGTATGGTGGAATCTTCCCGTAATTGTTGGCAAAAGGACTCCCTGGTAAGCGGTTTGTGATAGAGTTGTACTCGATGTCCATTCGCTTTAAAAGAGTAGCCAGACCCATCAATGGTGGCTAATGTGAGGGTGCCATTATCATGCACCTCTTGTATCTCATAAGGCCCTAACCATCTATTCTGGAGTTTTCCCGGGAAATCCTGGAACCTAGAATCATACAGGAGTGCCCAATCTCCTTCGTGGAAGATCTTCTTCTTGATAAGGGCATCATGCCATTTTTCTCTTTGTTGTTGGATCAGTGCAGTGTGCTGAAGAGCTGATAGCCAGATTTCATCCAATTCATTGATTTGATGTAGCCTATTAATCTGTGCTTCATTTAAGTCCAAGCCTACCTCCTGAGCTATCCTCAATGTCTGGATTTCAAATTTGATTGGGAAGATAGGTTCTTTGCCAAACACTAGTTGATATGGGGAATATCCCATGGTATTTCTCCATGTTGTGCGGTATGCCCACAGGGCTTCTGGCAATTGGGTAGCCCAGTCATGTCTATGTGATGCAACTGTCTTTGTGAGTATTGCCTCGATTACTTTATTGGTGCTTTCTACCTGGCCATTTGCTTGCGGGTGGTATGGAGTTGTGATTCTGTGCATGATATGATGATTCTTTAATGTTGCAGCAATCTTATGGCCTATAAATTGTGGCCCTCCATCCGTGATTATTTCTCTAGGCAAGCCATATTGCACGAATAGTTGGAAAAGAAAGTGGATTACCGAGTCCTCTGTTGCCCTTGGTAATGCTTCTGCCTCCACCCATTTAGTGACATATTCTGTTGCGACTAGTATGTATATCTTTTGATTAGATGATGGGTTTATTGGACCAATAAAATCTAACGCCCATCGTTCAAAAGGTTCAATGACTAATTGCAGATGCAGGGGCATCTCATTAGACTACCCAGGGTGTCCCATTCTTTGGCAACTATCGCATGCCTGGACAAACTTCTTGGCGTCTTTAAAAATGGTGGGCCAATAATAGCCCGTCTGTAAGACTTTGTGACCAGTACTGCGGTTTGCAAAATTGCCACCACAAGGCCCATCGTGGCAAGCTTTCAGGATGTCGAAGACTTCATCTTCCCTAACAAATCTTCGAATGTGCATATCGGCCCCTGTATGAAATAAATATCCTCTGATCTAAGAAAACTGAGTGCTATGTTGTACTATTTGTTTTCTTTCAATAGGCGTCAGTTGCTTGGGTAATTTTTCCACTACTAGGTATTTTGCGACATCTGCGTACCATGGTGTTTTCACGGTGACAGTGAATAAGTGTTCATCAGGGAACTGGTCTTCTACTGCTGTTGAGTCGTCTGTCTTTGGAATTTGTGAAAGGAAGTCTGCTACTGGATTTTCTTTTCCTATTTGATCTTTGATTGTTATCTCGAATTCCTGCAAAAGGAACAACAATCTTGTCACTCTTCCATTTGTAATAGGTTTATTAGCTAGATATTTAATAGCAGAGTGATCAATATACAAAACCACAGGGTATCCTGTTATATAATGTTTGAATTTATTGATAGCATAGATTACATCCAAAAATTCTTTTTTCAGTCACAATATAATTTAATTAAGTAGGAGATAGAGTTTTGCTGATGTAGTATATTGCATATGGCTTCTTATCTTCCTCCTGGCCGAGAACTGCTCCAATGGCCGTGTCTGAAGCATCGGATGAAATCTAGAATGGAAAATCCCAGTTTGGGCCCCGTAATACTGGGGCTGTTGATACAAGCCATTTTAAATCTTCAAAAGCAATGTCACATTTGTTAGTCCAAATGAAATCGATATTTCCTATTAATGCATATAATGGTGCAGCAATTTGAGAAAAATTCTTTATAAATCTTCTATAATAGCCAGAAAATCCCAAGAAACTGCGTACCTCAGTTTGTGTGGAAGGGGTAGGTATTAAAAGAATTATATGAATTTTTGTTGGATCTACCTGGATTCCAGCTGCTGAGATATAGTGACCCAAGATGAGGCCCTCGGTCATCATCATGTGGCATTGTTCATGGCTTAAACAAAGCCTCGTAGCAATGCATCCTTGTAGAACTTTCTCTAATGTTTGTAATGTCAGCTCAAAGTCATCTCCGTAAGATGTAAAGTCATCCATGTACACCTCGAGCCCTTCATTTATCAGATCTAAAAAAATGATGAGTACAGCCCTCTGGAATGTGGTAGGTGCATTGCACAGCCCAAAAGGTAAGACCCTATAAGCAAATTTCCCCCAAGGGCAGGTAAAGGTAGTCTTATCCTGGTCTTCAGGGGCAATTTGAATTTTATTGTAGCCACTGAAGCCGTCTAAGAAAGAAAAGAATTTTTTTCTAGCCAATGTGTCCAAGACCTGGTCAATGAATGGAAGGGGAAAATGGTCTTTTTGGGTTGCTTTATTAAGCTCTCTATATTCAACACATATACGCCACTTTCCATTCTTTTTAGGCACCACTACTAATGGAGAGACCCATTTGTTGTCAGATATAAGATAGATGAAATTTACATCTAACATTTTTTTTAGTTTAGCTTTAACAATATCTTTAAGGTGAGGGTTTAACCTCTGTTGAGGTTGTCGAATGGGCCTGGCATCTTTCTATGTATAGATGTGGTGCATGCATAATTGGGGATCAATCCCTTTCATGTCCGGGTAATCCCATGCGAAGGCCTCTTTATATTTTCTCAGAAGTTGAACAAGCTTCTGCTCCTAGTCAGCAGTCAGGTTTTTGTTAATATTTAAAGTTTTCCTGGTTCAATTTCTATGGTTTTGCTATTATAAACAGAAGTTGTTGGTATTGACTAGTCGTTAATATCTTTTAAGGGATCTTCTTCTATTTCGTTATCGAGGGCTGCTTCGATCATGTGACATTTTGGATGGGATACGGCATCTGGTTGGTTAATGTAAGTGTTAATGATGTCATCTTCTGTTTGATCCTTGAATTCGAGAGCATCTTCTATAGTTAGTAGTGATCTAATGTTTTCAGTTAGATATGATATAAGTTGTTTTCTGGTTTTTATTATTGTTAAACTTGGTGATCTAGAGGATATAAGGCTAAATTCTTCACATTGCTTCCTCTTGCTATAGTCATGCTGCCTGTTCGACAGCTTATGTAAGAATCCGTAGTTGCTAGCCAAAGTCTACCTAGAATTAGGGGATATCCATCGAGCCGGTTTCTAGGATTGATGATCAGAAAGTCTGCTGGGTATTCCCAAGAGTCTATAGACACCATTACATCTTGTAATGTGCCTTCTAGTTTAACTACCGATTGGTTAGCCAGCTCCAACAAGGTCGTGGTTGGGTCCAAGGATGTAATGCCAAGCTTTTGACAAGTTGTTGTTGTAATGCATTAGGGAAGGAGCATCCATTTATTTTCACCGTGACTATAGGATTTCCTGGGTCCTCATATTTTACAGGTGTTTCTCTACCTAATAGTAAATCAGATAAGGTACCGACTACTTGGACAGTTGGGGTTGTTTTTATTTTCCTCTTTTGATTTTTCGTACACAATTCCTTAATAGTTTTTGCATAAATTGGAATGTCCTAAATAGCCTAGAGGAGAGGTATTTTTACACACAAAATTTTCAATTCTCCCAGAAGATCAAAATCGGGATATTCGATTGGGCGGGGTATGATTAATCTTTCTGGGAATGGTGGAGAAGAGGTGATCGTTTGATCGTGAGTTTTCTGTTTAACCATGTTCTCCACTTGTGGTGCTTGTTCTATAGGTAACGGATCTTCAATTTGTATATTTTTATCCCCCTCTGATTCTATTATATGTATAGACCTTAATTGAAGCTCATTGCGCTCCCTCAACTCGGTTTTTGGCTCTGGTCCTTCAATAATTTGCACAGATTGAACCGGTCTGTTGTTGGGGTTCGGGTTGGGTTGGGCTGGGAGCTACGGTTGTAGGTTGGTCTGAGGGTTTTGTTGCAATGTGTAGGGTGCTGGTAGTGTGGGTTGACGTAGGGGGATTATTCCTGCTAGCTGGTTTGTAGGTCTTTGCCAGCTTGACTGCCAGTTCTGGTTCTGTGAAGTGGAGGGTGACCATTGAGATTGATATGCATTATTCTGCCAGAACAGTGGGAAGTAAGAGGAATTTGGCCAATTGTTATTTTGATTTGATCGGTTGGGCCAAGGTGACATAAAGAATGGTTGTTGTGACCAATTGGAAAAAGGTGGCTGGTTCTGCCACATAGCTCCTGGGTATTGTTGCGAATTATATTGCGAGGGTTTAAAGAAAGAAGATGGATCAGTAGGCGTACCTATTTGTCGTGGTTGCCATTGGCGAAGTTAATTTAGTAGGTATACTAGTTTTGTTTCTTCCTCTGCCTCCTTATAGACTGCTTTTAACCCTAGGAGTGATGGGCAGCTTTTTGTGGCACAATATTTAGTACATATGGCACAAGTTTGCACCATATCCAGTGGGCATTCTTTGTGACTATGCTTCTTTTTACATCTAGGACAAAATAGCACCAAGTCTTGTTCTGCTTTAGCCTGATTTTGCTTGGCTTGCATAATGTCTAATTGCGTTGTCAAAGTTCCCAAAATATATGTTTTGAAATCCTCTAGCAGGTTGCCAATTTCTACACGAGTTATACCTCCACCAGAGATTTTGTTGTCCCTAGAGGTCATGTCGCGTTCTGTTGGTTTCAATCTTGTACTGCCTCTTGAGCACCTGATACACAATTTAATAATGTCAGCATACTCTTCTTGATATATATCACCTTTACCCATAATATTTAATGTCTCTATCCATTGTTCTTTCATCCCTTTAATCAGTGTAGTTTTTAGCACATTATCAGGAAAAGGCAGAGTTGCATAGGGAGACCACTGGAGGTTATATTGAAAACATTCCACATATTCTTCTAACGTTTCATTGGGTCTTGCTACCATTTGGAATATTTCATCTTTCAATTCCCTAGATCTGCAATAAGGAAAGTGGTTTTCATTTGATCCCAATCATTTATTGTGCCCCCACCTAATCCCATAAACCAACGTAAGGCTGCTCCTTTTAATGTATATGGAAATAGATTTAGTTTTTGGGGGTCGGTGATATAATCATAACCTCGACATAATAAATCAAATTCAAACAAAAATGCCTCTGGACCCTCTGATGTCAGTCCATGAAAGGTGGGAATATTTTGGAGAGGGATAGCTTTCATGGGTGCGTTGATAGTCATGTCAACGATGGGATACTGCAATGTAGAGGTCTAGGGTACTTGTGGGTTGTTGGCCATTTGATCAAATATATGCTAGTACCCTTCTGGGATCTCTAGAGAGTTATTCCTAGGATGATTAGAAGGGGTGGGAATGATCTTAATAGCACTCCCTTGGTCTAGGATACTAGGTGTTCCTTATTGAATTACTACCTAAGGGGATCTTGGCTCCTCTGTTTCCCCTGTTTCTCCTCCTCCTTCACGAATATTACAAGAATTCCCTTCTTGTGAGGAAATTGAGAGCGAATTTTCAATTTCTTGAAAACTCTACTCAGTCCCTATTGTTTTGTTGTGGACCTCAGCGTAGGCTACAGATGGTGAGCCTATGGCTCGAAGGGAAACAGTAGGTTGTTTGGAAGCAACGTTTCTAGGACCTACTAATGGCTGATAGTCGGCTTTCTTTAAGATGTCGTCTATGAACGTTGATTGTCCAAGGGTCACCGTTCCCTTAGATCTGTCGGTTTTGTGTAGTGGAATTGGATTTTTTTCGGGTTTTTTCTTCTTAGTCATTCATGCACAATTCAAATGTTTATCTCTACCCTAAGTTCCTAACAATTCTGCTAGAAAGTGGGTGGGGAGCAGGCATTTTACATGCTCTGTACGCAGGTTCTTACCTTTCATTTTTAATACCCAGTTCTCTCTCAACAGACAAGCAGCAAATACCTACTTCAGTTTTCTGTAATTATGCTGAAAAGCGGGTAGAGGAGCAAGCACTTTACTTGCTCGTTACGTAGGTTCTTACCTTCCATTTTCAATACCCAATTCTTCTTCAACAGCAATCATCAGATGTACATTACTCTTTAGAAATGGCTACACTCTCCCCGGCAACGGCACCAAAATGTTGGTCGATAAAAGGTGCCTTTTAAAACTCCTAATTATCCTCACATTAATTATCAATCCGGGAAAGTCTTCTTATTTCAAGAGTGTACACAGTATGTGGTTGCTATTTAACTCAAAGATTAATGTTTCCTAAATTGCAGTATAGATATTTTAAATACAAGAGTAAATGGATGCATATAGTAAATTCCAATTGCAATTAAAGAAAACTCAATCCTTTAACGAAATCAAATCTTACATTCATCAAAGTAACAACAACATTAGTTGAGAGTACAGTAGTGATAACTCATCCCTCTTTAACTGATTTAATCTAAATCAAACTCAATCCTCAATAATTAATCTAAACAATGAATGATATCAATCTAAGAGTTTCAACAGTGATAGTTAATACTCTTTACAGTTGATTATATCAAGCAGAATATTTATCTAAGAACCTTGATCTGAAATGAAAGTAAACTAAATCAACGACAATACTACAAATTATATAAAGCAAAGAGATTCTTTTAACATTGGAAAATAATAAACAACGAAGAGATAAAATCATAGAAAGCAAGAATACTATCAAACCATCACACTTGCGAGAATTGGAAATGTATGAAACAAGAAAAGCAGTTGAATCCACCGGAGGCTGGGCCCTTAGCCGCCAGTGAACACTGCTAAGTTACTTCAGGAAATGCAAGGGAACAACAACTTCAGTTATATATTAATCATCAAACTGAATGATCATTACAAGATATTCATGTTCTTCTCGGTAGCGAGAGTCTGTGATTACAATTACAATTTCAATAATACAGAAATTCCTCTTTTTCTTCCTTCTTACAAAACATATCCTTTTATAATAGGAAAGGGTAAAAAGATAAATGATAAATGCGATCCCTTAGGATCTCTTGATCCTAAGGGATTCACAACAGTTTTCCATCTTCAGACATCGTTTCCTTTCTTGCGCTGATTCTGCTGATTTGCTTTTGGCCTTATCTGCAACCGCCGCGTTCCTTCCTTAGCTTGCCAATTTTTGTTGTTCCTTCATAGGGAACAACATTTGTCCCTTTTGTTGTTTTCCTGCATAAAGGAAGGTAATAATTAGCTAAGTCATAACTACAGATAATTCCTTCATTTCTTACCGTAATTCCTTAATAGATTAGCGCATTGAGATATAGAAAGGATAAGAATAAAGGAAAAGGATGATGAGTTTAATAGTAAATGCATACCTTTTCCATGACCCAATAGTCATGCTTGTTGGACTCCCTTGTAACCCCTATGGGTACCCCTTCGAGTAGTAGCGCATTATACAAAATCGCAAACGGACTGCACTTCCACGTACCCTTGGGTATATCGAAAGCCCCTAGGATAATTTGAAAGCTAATCTTAGATAAGAACATCACTCGGGGAGATTACTTGCATGTGCAATAGGGTATTCAAGTAGTATGACTAAGGGTATGGTTGATCCTCCTTAGTTAGCACCCTCAAAGATTGGGCCAAGTACTATTATTAGACCCCTGCATATATTACGATCTATAGCACATGACACTCCTTTGAGACCATAGTTACCTAAGATATTTGAATATCACCCCCTAGTTTTTCATCCAGATCAGATCCAATTGTTGGGGTTCGGCTATTATTCTCGAGATCAGATCCAGTAGTTGGGGTTTTGCCACCACCATACAGATCAGATTCAACAATTGGGGTTTTCATCGCATAGATTAGACTCTTTGTGCTATGAGGTTTTTGGCCACCACAATCTAGATCAGATTGGTGTAGAACATTTTGTCATACCAAGACCTTGGGGTTTTTATTACTACAGTCCAAGCCTAATTTTCGTACGATATTTGGCAGTATCAAGATTTCTGGAATTCAGCCACTGCATTATTGATCAGATCGGAGTAAAACTAATTTCTGAATGCAAAAAAAAAAAAATCAAAGGCCATCCTGGGACACTTACAAGAGACTTAGCCCATAATATTTAGGATGACGAGCTGGTCGTAGTGGTACCATTCACTTGTAAGCCCCCAATTTTCCGATGGTCACAAATTTCCCTCTTTCCAAGAATATTACTCTTAAGTAAGCTCAAAATTTTGACCGGAGCTTTTGTATTCTTAGTGCCAAATCTTATGTCATGACTATGGAAAGGGCAGTTGAGAAGGTCGACAACCTTGAGAAAATATTTGAGGCATTCGAGGAGAAAATTTCTGCCCAGCTATCACAAATAATGGATGCTATAAATATGTCTCGTTAACTCAGGCGGGAGGATCCTAGTGTTGATGCACATATAGAAGGAGAATCCATCCATCACATTCACTTCCATGGAAATGACCATTCTTCAAGCCACAGGACACCCAAGCTAGACATGTACAAATTTGATGGCTCTAACCCTGCAGTATGGGTAGCACAAATGGAATAGTATTTCTTCCTTAATGATGGAACTAAAATACATGTGGGGGCCCTTTACTTGGACCAAGATAGATGGAAGTGGTGGCAGTGGCATCATAAATGTTATCCAGGGAGGGAAACTTGGAACATGTTCTCAAAAGCCATATGTGATCGCTTTGATCGAGAATCTCATTTTTTGGGTTGTCTCCCTAAGCTCCAGTAAATAGGTATAGTAAAGGACTACATTGTAGCCTTTGAACAATTGGCCATCATAATTGAAGGCCTAGAAGATGAATTTTACATGGAATGTTTCATTAGTGGTGTAAAGGAAGCCATCCAAGCCCATGCCCGGATGCATCACCCAGCTACTTGGTTGGACGCATGCCACAAGGCCTTAGATGTGGAATTTTCCTTAAATTCCCAGTCCAATCATCCAACTTTCATCTCTAAGGCACATCCCACCCAGGCTCTTTGCCCCACTCAAACACTTAAGGTTCAAAAAGTGTCACTGGCAGAAATGGATGAAAGAAAGAAACAAGGATTATGCTACTACTATAATGACAAGTACTCACCCAAACATAAATGCAAGGAACCAAAATTCTTTCAAATTGTTGCTACTTATAACAACTCAACATATGAAGCTTCATCCCATGAGGTGTGTGAGGAAGAAGTAGGTGAAACCCAAATCGACCCAGACAATAATCTCATAGCTACACAAGATGAGCCAGTTATATCCCTACATGCCTTCGCAGGAATTTCTTCACCCTAAACTCTCAAAATTCGAGGTTTTATTAAACATCGGTCAGTAGTGGTATTGATTTATAGTGGCATCACTCATAAATTTGTCCATAAGAGAGTCACAAAAGTCGTTCATTACTTTGTAAGTGCGGTATCTAATTTTCAAGTCCTTATCATTGATGGGGGGACCATGAAATGTGAAGGACGCTATGAAAATATTAAGCTTCAAATGGGAGACTACCACCTAAAAACCCACATGTTTTCCATTGTAATGGCTAGCTGTGACATTGTCCTTGGTGTTGAATGGCTTCGCACACTAGACCATATCACAATGGATTTCCAGGAGTTATATATCAGCTTTAAGAAAAATGATCACATCCATACATTGAGGGGACTCCAAGTAGGTTTTCCTACTATCATCGGCTCACATTGAATGGAGAAGATTTTTAAAAAGGTCCATCATGGAGTAGTCGCCCAATTTAACTCCATCAAGGCCATTCAATCCACTACTCCTCATATTCATCCTGAGATGCAACATGTATTAGATTTCCACCAATGAATCTTTGACAAACATAAAGAGCTTCCACCCTCTAGGGGTGAACATGATCATAGCATCCCTTTGGTCCTGGGTGCCCAGAGGCCAAATGTCCACCCATATCAATATCCTTTTGCCCAAAAAAATGAAATTGAAAAAATCATCAAGGAACTCCTCGAAGCCAATGTTATCCATCCTGGCACCAACCCTTATTCATATCCAATGGTCATGGTTCTAAATAAATATGGTGAATGGCGCATGTGTCCTAACTTTCGGGCCCTTAAAAAGCTCATTATCAAGGAAAAATTTCCTATTCTGGTTGTTGATGATCTACTTGATGAACTGCATGGTGTTAAATTCTTTATCAATCTAGACCTTTTCTCAGGCTATCACCAAATGTGCATGAAGGAAGTGGACATTCCCAAGACAGCCTTCCAAACTCATGAAGGCCATTATGAATTCCTGGTCATTCCATTTGGTCTCTGTAACACTCCATCCACTTTTCATAGCCACATGAACCACCTTCTGAAACCATATCTCAAAAAATTGTCATGGTCTTCTTTAATGACATTCTCATATATAGCATAACATGGGACAAACATCTTCAACATGTTGACCAGATATTGCAATTGGTCCAAGATCACAAATTATTTGTCAAATTATCGAAGTGGTCCTTTGGCATGGAAGAAGTAGAGTATTTAGGCCACATTATGGGTCATGATAAAGTGAAGGTTGATTCGAAAAAGATTTAGGCAATGCAAGATTGGCCCCAACCAATAAAATTGAAGAGTTTGAGGGGATTCTTGTGTCTCATGGGCTACTATTGCAAATTTGTCTACAATTATGGATGCATTTCTAGACCCCTCACTAATCTTCTCGAGAAGAAATCATTTCTATAGATTGATGCATCTTAGCAGGCCTTCTTGGCTCTCAAAGGCCATGTGCTCCACTCTAGTATTGACCTTACCAGAGTTCACTAATCTTTTATGATTGAATGTGATGCTTCAGGTACAGGTTTTGGCATTGTATTAATGCAGGAAGGTAGACTGTTGGCTTTCACCAATTAAAAACTCACTGGAAAACATTTGGGTCAAACTACATATGAGAAAGAAATGATGACCATCTTACATGCAGTAGACACCTGGTGACAATACTTATTGGACCGACATTTCCAAATCTGCATGGACCATCATAGACTAAAAAATTTTCTGGAGTAGTGTTTATCATCGCCATCGCAAAATAAATGGCTTGCAAAAATTTTGGGATATGATTATGAGATAATTTACAAGAAGGGGCATGAAAATGTAGTGGTTGATTCCTTATCCCTCCAATTTGAGGATCAAGGCACCCTTCTATAACTCTCTCTACCCATGCCAGATTGGATCAAAGAGGCCTGCAATGAATGGTTCTCCCACCCCTCTCTATCCCAACTCATTAATAACTTAAGAGTAGATCCTAATTCCTCAGAAGACTACTCTTGGAGGGATGATATTCTTCGCTACAAGGATCAGGTAGTGTTATCCCCAATATCCACCCTCAAAACCCACATCTTGGATGAGTTTCACTCCTATACAATTGCAGGACATTAAGGATTTCAAAAGACTTATGCACAAGCACATCATTCTTTCTTTTGGATTGGCATGAAGAACAACATGTTGGCTGTGGAGTCTTATTATCTTCTTTATTCAAAGGTATCACTACATTGACCCCAGTTCGTAATGGGGTGGCAACACCTCCCATTTATGTGCATCACTAGGGGGGTCCAAGGGGGGCGAAAACGATTCTTTAGAGCCAACGCACCCGAAGCTAAAAATAGATGTATAATTTCCTTGTAAAATCTTGTAATTTCGTAGTCAATCTAGGCCGTTCATAAGGCGGAAATCTGACGGTAGAAGTTATGTTTAATTTAGGGTTTTTTTCCCTAGAAGGAAACCCCTCGCTATATATGGGGGAATTGTATTGCGACTATGTAGATGTGTATTATGAGCGAGAAAGAGAGAGGAGATTATGTGAGAGAGAAGTGGGAATTACAACGGATTTGTTGTAGGTTGTATCTTTTCATTTTGCTAGACAATATAAAAGGAAGGACTGGCTATTTCTCCATGGATGTAGTCCAAATTGGGTGAACCATGTATATCTGTGTCTCTCTTGTTTTATGCATTTTCTGTGTTTATATTTCTACAATATTTTATGTGTTCCATTGCTCTGTAATATATAATTTTCTAACACAACATTCTTCCTTTTGTAGCTGAATGTGATGTATGCCAACGCAAAAAAGGGGAAATGATCAAGCTACCAGAAAGCTTACAACCATTTCCACTCCATGCTTCCATCTAGATGGATGTTTCCATGGATTTCATTACTGGTCTCCCAAATTTAGGAAACAAATTAGTTATCATGGTGGTTGTTGACAGAATTTCCTAATATGCTCATTTTTGCGCTCTACCACACCCATTTACCCCAACATTGGCAGCTTAAGTTTTCTTGGATCAAATCTTCAAACTGCATAGCATGCCAACTTCCATTGTCTCTGATTGAGACCCCACTTTCAACAAAAAAATTTGGAAGGAAATTTTCAATCTCCAGGGCACACAACTCCAACTAAGTACAACTTATCATCCCCAAACATATGGTCAAATAGAAGCAGTCAATAAATGTTTGGAGACCTATCTAAGGTGCTTCACTTCATACAAGCAACATCAATGGGTACAGTGGTTTCCTTTAGCGGTATAGTGGTATACTACTAACTATCATGAAGCCACCAAGATGATTCCATCTGAGGCAGTGTGTGACTAACTCCCACCTTCACCCGTTTCTTATATCCCTGGATGTTTCAAAGTACATGCAGTTTATCAACTCCTATAGAACCATGCTACCATGATCACTCATCTCAAAGATAATCTACATCAAGCTCAGAACAGAATGAAGCAATAGCCTCACCAACATCATTTTGAGTGCTTATTTCAAGTAGGGTGTTATCCTCCACAATGTCCCAAGGCTGAGAAGGGAGATCGAAGGAGGTAACCTCAGACCACTTGGGTTCAATAGCTAGCCCTACTAGACTAGAGAGGGATCTCTCTATGAATTCACAACCAATGAACACTGAAATGGGAAAAGATTTTAGGCTAGATATTCTAGGCTTAGGTAGGGTTTTGAGTTTTTAGGTTTTGATGCTGGATTAGGGATGAAAACCAGGTAGCTAGATCAAATGATCAAAGGATTACAACAAAAAATATATAGAGGAGCATGGTAGAAATAATTTTGTGATGGCTTTAGGGTTTTTCGGTGTAGTGTAGTGTTTGAAAGAAGAAAAGGGTCTTAATGAGCATGTGCACCATCAATTCATTAAGTAAGAAGGAAAGTTACACAAAATGATTTTCCCATCAAAATGGATATTTAATGAAATAATTATGTTTATAACCTTTAAGGAAAATCACTGAAGAAATAAGATATGGAAATGAGAGATATATATCATTAATAAAAAAACTATAACAGAGAAAATACTTCATCACAAACTCACTGCACACGAATTCCTAGATAATAGCTACAAACTACTCCTTTGATTTCCTAAATAAAGAGTTGAAATACAAGCTACAAGTGTTCTCACCTCTGATGTCCAACACCTAATACTTCAAAATCTGAAATATTTATATAATGCTTTTCAAAAACAATATCTTGAAACACACTTCAAGAATTATTACAAAATTTCCTAAAATAGATCAAAACTACTAGAATATCATTTTGCTGAGTTTTGGTTTTGTTCTGAGCGTTCTGGTGCAACTGAGGCCTCAAATAAACACTATGTTAGACCTATTGTTCCATTTTTCTTGCAATCGATTCTGAGAACTGTTGTATCAAATATGCAATGTGGCTCCCTCGTTGTTTTTCCTATTAAAAGTGAGTCATGAAACTAATTCGTTCTTTTCCTGTTGACCTTCATCACAATCACAACCGGATCGGGTTTTTGTCATATCGCAATCGCAACCGAGACAAAGAGTTGTTTCCACTGATATTCTCTGTTGTTTACCAAAGGATGAACTTGAAAACTTTAAACACTACAATGCATAGAATTATCACATCCGCAGAGTACATTGCAACTGGATTCCAGATGTAGGACTTTACCCTTTTTCGTGGCATTTTGTCGATGGAACGCACGTAGCAACTTATTCAAGAATATAGTATAATTTATCGCATCTAGATGGAGGGATTTATTGCAATCGCAATCGCATTGGGGAAGCGGTATATGGGAGTGAGACTTGAGATGGTGCGATCTTTGGGGTTCGGGGTTTATAAGTCATGGGACTTAACACTGCGGGTTATTGGGAGTACTTGCAAGACTGTTTGTGGGATTATAAAGCAGGAGGGTTATTTGCAGGATGGCTGACGCGGGGTAAGGAATGCAAGATCCCGCATCACATTTGGGAAAGCAGCGAAGAGTATTGCTTGAAATTTCATATGACATTTCCGATTGCGGGCTGCGAGATGATGCAGACCTAGTTATAGCAATCGGCGGAGGGGTGAGGAGTTTTATTTGATATTTCATATAATAAACGCCGACTGCGGTAATGCGATATGGCGATACATGGCTGGTGGGTCAGGGTCGCTTCTTTTAAAAACTAAGAAATGTGATATAAAAAGGACTTTAATATGGTTTTCGAATGTTTGAAATATTTTAAAGCAAAAGTGGAACAATGGCTAGAGTTTATGATATAACATGGAAATTCGGCTAGATTTGGAATTTCAAAGGGATTTCACATAAAATTTAATATATATAACAATAGAAAAGCAGATAGAATGAATATACAAGGGATTTTTGGGACTAAAGCTAGAGTTTGGGAATAAATATGAAATATGAAAATTTCCAAGGGAAAAAGGATTTTAACTTAGGATTTAGAAATTTCTCAAGGAAAAAGGGATTTTAAAGGGAATGAGGGAATTTATGAGTGAAATTTAGGGAGATGAGAACATGAATGAAATATGAAATGGGGATATTGAGATAGGTTGAAATCTCCTTGAACGTCATTATTTCTCCAATTACTACTCCCATGATGATGATATCAGGTGATGACATGACTCTTTTGATGACATCTAATGGAGTATGAGACTGACCATGAGATGAGACTGAGGTGGAAACCAAGACATTTACCGATAACTTATCATAATGAGTAATGACACAACTAGAATGGCATGGGACCCTGAAATGGAGGGAGTAGTAACGACCTAGACATACTACCAAATTTTTATTTCGAAAACGTAATGAAATGTTAAGAATTTGACTTGAGACCCTAACAAAAACCTTGTAAGAGCATATTTGATCACTGGTGACTGGAAGAACTGACAGGAACTCACATAGGGGATAGGGTATTCCTGGTACTCCAACCATATAATAAAACCTCTCTCAAAGAAAAGGGCTTCCAGAAACTAGCACCAAAATTCTATGGGCCTGATCAAATACTTCAGCGGATAGGATCAGTCGTTTATAAACTGGCCTTGCCAGCTACTTCAAAAATCCACCCAGTCTTCCATGTATCATGCCTCAACAAAGTAGTGGGGAAAAATTGCAAGGTTTAAACAATTCTGCCAGAATTAGATGAGGAAAGCTCACTTTGGCTCTAACCAGAATAGGTCCTCGATACTCACGAAAGATATCTATGCAACCGCATTATCAAGGAAGTTCTCATCAAGTGGAAAGACACCTCTCCAAAAGATGAGACATGAGAACCAACCACTATTCTTCATCATTTTCTGAAGATTTAGCCTTGAGGAGAAGGTTGTGTTTGATGGGGGAGGACATGTTAGGGTCCAAACCTAACCCCTTTATTTATATAATAAGCCCAAGGGGCCTAGTCAGATTCATAGTTAGTTAGATAGTCAATAAAGCCCATAAGCGGTTATCCGCATTAATAATAATTGTAAGTGATTGACCCACAGTATAGAAAAGGGACCTTAATTAGTTTTAAATGGGCCATTGTTAATAAATAAAGTGGCTAACCCGTGTTATGCAAGTGACCACTAGTAGTTAGGGTTTTGGATGTCATTAAGCTATAAATAGTCATAGTTAGTAAAGGAAAGATCATTGAGTCGTATTGTAATTGAGCTCCGCTCTATTGGAGGTTTCCCCTTCAAAGAGGAAACTGAACATTGTATTTTTCTTCTGAATAATAAAATATCTTACATTTTGTCTCATTTCAAGTGATAATTTTGTGTTTTGGGCTATATTTCTTTGTATTTAGTATTCTAGATTTCTCACATGTTAATAGTATAACACAATAACACTTATTAGCATGTTCATTCATCAACCATTCAATAAATTAATCAAGAGAAAGATCCATAGTTAGAGAAAATCATATAACCATGTATATAACTGTAGAGCCTCCAACCTACACCTAGTTACCTATCATTTCAACAGCTTTTCCTCACTTGTTTCTCTCTTTTACCCCTATTTTCCTCATCAACCTGTCCAGATCATTACATTGCATGTCTTTTAGCATGATTAGTTAACTATGCTAATGTTTGACTGTTTGTCTAGATTTTTGGCATATGTACAGTGATTCCGCAGCCATTCAGCAATTCTGCAGCCATTCAGCAATTCCGCAGCTGTCTAGCAATTCCGCAGCCTTTTTATTGTTCGACATGTTCCACGTGTCTTCTTGAGAAATGGGCCACATGGGCACGTGGGAATGGAGGTGCTAATGGTTCATATGCTATCGGTTGGATCAGTAACGCCACGTACACCCTCGGTCAACGCGGATCCATTCTCGGTCAACCAGTCAGCTCAAACGATGCTGCGTGAGCTGAAAGGACATGGCACTCCAGGTGGCACTTCCTCCATGCCACGAAGGTTATGGGAGATAGGATCCAACCTTGGATTCAACCTCCATGATGACCGTACCCTCCAGATAACACACGGACCTGTTTACGTGTTGCTGTACCATTTAATTAGTATGCTGTTAGTTAATTTCCAGTTACTTAGTTTGCGCAGTGGGCAGTTGTCCCTATGCCTATAAATCCAGCGTCTGCGTACGCTTGAGGATTAGTTTTTTAGCTACTCAGATCATGTATTTGCTGTAATTTTGTTTGACATATAAACTCTGTTTTAAGACTGCTTTTCCAGCACTTTTTCACTGTAATTTCTGCATGATGAATTAATAGAAGACTGCTGTTTTGCCCATCGTCAAGTAGCTGATCTTTCTCTGGTTTAGTGGATGGAGGGCCCCATTCATGACAACCTCTGTACAGTAATATTTACATTTATTTTCCTGCACTTTCTTTATTTGAATTCAGCACTTTTTCATTTTCTTTATGCATGTACAGTTTGCTTTATGTCTTTAAATTCTGTCATTTCATTTCCAGCATTTCTATGACTGATCAGCCTTGTTTTCTGCAGGTGTGTTAACCCGGGATAGTGTGTCTTTATTGTTTTTCTTTACCTCTGATGGTATTTTAAGTTGTCATGTCTATAGCTGCTAATTTTACTTTGCTTTTTTAGTTTAATTTCTAGCTTAGTTTATCAAGTTTCTAACAAGTTGTGTACTAATCTGTTGATGATCTCTTTATCATAATTGACCAATCTTTAGAAGATCAGAATATCACTGAGTAGCAGCTTGCTTTGAAGTAGCTTTTTGGAGTCATATCACTAACTCCTTCTTAACTGTGTTTCACATTACAATGTATGTTAGAGACAGAATGTTGAGGAAAGACAAGGTGTTATGATTTGTCATTTTAGGATTTGATTACTTTTTAGACTCATATATCTAACTCCTTCTTAATCGTGTTTCACATAATACTGTATGTTAGAAGCAGAGTGTTAAGAAACGATGAGGCATTATGATTTGTCTTTAAAGTAGTGTTTTTTTTCACTTTTCATTGCAGCAGCATAGATAGTGACTAGTGCCATTAGTTAGCTGTTTTGCTTTCAGTTTCATTTCGAGTTATCTTTCAAGCTCTTTCTTTACAAGTTCCAAAAGTAGTTAGAAGCCACCATTTACACACACTCACTCATTTAGAAACCACCATACACACACAAATCACTCATTTGTTTATAAAATCATCACTCCATCTTAGGAAGTTAAATTGACCACAACACCCCCAAACGACAAAAAGATCTAAGAGGTTACTTAAGTATATACTGCACACCTTCACTTCATCAGCTTACGAGCCCCGGGTTGACAATTTATGATAGCAATTTAGACAACACTAAATTGACTAAACATTTTGGCGCCGTTGCCGAGGAAGTGAAATTAAGTAGCCATATTCTTAGAAAAAAAAAAGAGCATAAAATTTCAAGAAAAGAAGTTGATAACCTATCAAAGTATGCTCTCCTCTTGCATTTCAAAGTGATCTGGAGGATCAGAAAAGAGAAAGTTATTGATTTAGTAGTTTCTTGAGTATGCTCTCTTCTTGCACCTAGAGTGACCTGGAAGATCAGAAAAAGAACTATTAACTTGACTTGAAGAAAAATAATAAAAAAATGGCATGCATAGAGCTAGAGATTCTAGGGGAAGGTTTTTAGCTAGAGCTCGAAGTTCAATTTTTACAAGTCCATCTGCTTCAAGGAATAGACAAGAGACACCTCCCTCATCTCCAACCGACACTCCTAGCCCTAGAATTCCTGGAATTCAAGAGCCAAGAATTGACTCTCCCACACCTTCTATTGAATTTGAACCAGGAAGAGACCCTTCTCTTTCTCCTACAGAAAGACCAATTGTAATTGAGGAAGTAGAATCATCTGAAGAAGAAGGAGAAATCTCTTCTCATTCACCCTTTGTAGAAGAACCAGAAGATCTTGAAATCCCTAGGGGAACCATCATGGCAGAGGAAGAAGGAGGTGGTAGAGGTAGAGGTAGAGGAGGAGGAGGAAACAACAATGGAGGAGGTAGAGGTCCCCTTGGAGGAGGAAATAGAGATGGGGATAACTCATTTGGGTTTCCTATTGTTAATGAGGATTCCCGAGCTACTATGAAAAACATATCGCCATCTGTCCTCCCAAATTTCCATGGGTTAAGAACTGAGGACCCTGAAACATTTTTATTTGAGTTTGAAGTTGTGTGTCGAACTTATGACTATCTGGATGACTCTCAGAAACTCAAATTGTTCCCTTCAACATTGAAAGATCAAGCTTTGAAATGGTTCATGGGGTTACTCACTCAATCCATTAGGTCTTGGGATGAAATGAAACAAACATTTTTGGATAGGTATCTGGACTATTGTATGCCTACTAATCACAAGGACGAGGTATTTAAAATGATACAAAGAGAAGATGAGAGCTTAGAAGATTTACTTGAAAGATTTCAATATAACCTGAAAAGAGCAAAAATGAGTAACTTGGATGAAGAGACCTTAAAAGCCCTCCTATTAAAAGCCATTAGAGATGAATGGATAGATATCTTGAACATGATGGGGAAAGGGGATATATCTCAACTTTCACTCAATGATATAGCAGAACTATGTATCCATCTCTCAAGGGGCAAATCAAAAACTCAAAAAGGGCCTAGAGATCCTTCTCTCCTTAGAGCAAATAAATCTGCAACGGGATCAGTAAGTAGGGCTGAAATCGGCAATATGCTTGATGAATTCAAAACTGACATCTTAGGGAGTCTTAGTGAACAATTAGATACCCTTAAGATTCACAATAAACAAAAAGCAGAAGCTGAGGCTTTGGCCATTTTTTGCCCGAAATGTAGAAAGAAACATGCTTTAAGGGAATGTCCCTTGGATGCACACGTTGTAGAAACATGCGTAATTTGCTCAGAAACTCATGAGACCAAGGATTGTCCTTCAATTCCTGGCCTCAAAGTAGTCTTTCAAGAAGATCCAAATACACTTGAATCTCTCTGTTTTGTTGCAAGGAGACCTTGGCAAGGGCAACAGAATCAAGGGTTTAACAACTCTATGAATTTTCAACCCCAACCAAATTGGAATCCTTGGCAACAACCCTGGTCTCAACCTCAAAATCCTTTTCAATCATGGATGCAAAGCATGCAAAATCCTTATGGGAGATTTGCTCAATTCTATCAATATCCTCCATCTTTTCAGAACTAGCAAGCTCCACAACTTCCAAATCAAGGTCAACAACTATCATTGCCATACCCTCAACAACAACAACCTCCTCCACAAAATCAAAATTCTCAACTCTTGCTTCAATCCCAACAGAAGTCAAATCAACTTCCCTCTCAACCATTACCAAATCCCAATAATAGGAACTCTCAAAATGCTTACATGATGGAAGGTCAACCATTCCCTACCTATATGATTGTTCCTCTCAATGAAGTACAACTCAGATCAGGTAGAATCCTAGATCAACCTTCTATAAATGTTCAACAGCCAAGCATTTCTGAGGAAGAATCTCTTAAAGTCAATAAGGGTTCTGAAGTATCACTTCAAAACCAAAATATCCAAAAAGAAAAAGAAAAAGAATCAACCCCCACAACTCCCATAGTTGAGCAACCTACATCTTTAGCTACACCTCCTTTTCCTGAAAGATTACAAATTGACAAAGGAGTGGAAAAGCAAATTTGGTTGCCTGACTATAATTTTCTAGATGAATTGAAGAATGTCTGTATCAAGATCCCCTTGTTACAAGCCATTAAGGAAATTCCCATTCTAGCAAAGACAATAAAGGAGTTGAGTTTGAAGAAAACAGGAAAGAGAACCAGAGATACCAAAAGGATACATCTGGTTGGAAAAATTGCAGACATTATGATGGGTAAGATTACCATGCAAAAGTATGTGGATCCCGGTAGCCCTATTGTCAAAACTCATATTAATGGGGTTGAAATCCCAAATACTTTGATTGACTTAGGAGCCGCTATCAACATCATGAGTAGACAGACCATGGATCAGTTAAAGCTTCCTAACCTTCTCTTTACACCTACTTTACTGCAACTTGCAGATCGATCAATCATTAAACCTGATGGTGTATTGGAAGACATTCCAGTCTCCCTAGACTCTTGGGAATATCCAGTTGATTTTATGATTTTAACTCCCAAGAACAATCTAGGAGGACATCCTCTTATCTTAGGAAGACCTTGGCTAGCAACAACTGATGCTTTTATCAGTTGTAGGTCTGGGGACATGTATATATCAGATGGTAATTCCACCAAGAAATTCAACTTGTATCCTCCAGCAAAGGCAATAACAGAAATAGGAGAAGATGAGGGGGTCGATGATGAGGATACTATACAACCTGTTCTAACCATCTCTGAGATCAGTGAAGACAGTCAAATCCTAAATACATTAGAAAATTTTGAAATATCTTTAGAATATGACTCTACACAGTTTCAGTTAGATGCGGACATTGAATATCTCTCCTCTAGACAGATGTCTCTTTTCTCAATGGAAGAGTTTGGTAGTTCTACAGTTGAAATCCTTCCAGGAAAAACATTGAACATTAATAGAAACTTGGAAAGACCACAACAAGAAAAATTAACCAAACTTTTGCAAAAACATTCTACTGCATTTGCATGGGAATACACTGACATGAAAGGAATCGATCCTAAGCCTTGTATTCATCACATCTATATTGAAGAAAATAGCAGACCTATTAGGCAACTGCAGAGAAGGATGAATCCAAACCTTAGGGAAATCATGAAAGAAGAACTCCAGAAATTACTCAAGGTAAACTTCATTTACCCCATTTCAGATAGCCAATGGGTTTCTCCCTTGGTTATAGTGCCCAAAAAGAATGGTAAATGGAGAGTTTGCATTGATTATCGAGAATTGAACAAGGCAACCTTAAAGGATCATTTCCCTCTACCTTTTATTGATCAGGTACTAGACACTTTATCAGGTAAAAAGTATTTCTCATTCTTGGATGGTTTTAGTGGGTATAATCAAATTCAGGTAGCACCTGAAGATCAAGATAAGACCACATTCACCTGTTCATGGGGAACTTTTGCTTACCGAGTACTCCCTTTTGGATTATGCAATGCACCTGCTACTTTTCAAAGGGCTGTATTAGGTATCTTTTCAGATCTAATCCATGATTGTGTAGAGGTCTATATGGATGATTTTACAGTTTACGGTAATACATTTGAAGAAGCTTTGGAAAATTTGGAAAAAGTACTGATAAGACGTAAGGAAACAAATCTTTCTTTAAGTCATGAAAAGTGTTTTATGATGTTTACTGAAGGGATTGTTTTAGGACATCATATTTCAGGAGATGGGATTAAGGTTGATAGATCCAAAGTTGAAGTCATCTCTAAGTTACCGATTCCAAATTGCCAGAAAGATGTTAGAAGTTTTCTTGGGTTTACTGGATATTATAGAAGATTTATTGAAAACTTCACCAAGATAGCATCTCCTCTCTTCAAATTACTTACAAAGGACTGTGAATTCAAATGGGATCCTGAATGCCAATCTGCATTTGAAGCTTTAAAAACGAGAATATCTGAAGCACCCATTCTAAGAGGGCCAAATTGGAAACTTCCTTTCCATATTTCTACAGATGCTTCAGATATAGCTCTAGGAGCTGTTTTGGGACAAAAGGATTTGATCCCTTATGCCATTTATTACACCAGTAAAAATTTGACTCCCACTGAGTTAAATTATACTGTGACAGAAAAAGAGTTCTTAGCTGTGGTACATGCGATCAATAAGTTTAGACACTACATAACCGGCTATGAAACTTTTGTTCATACTGATCATTCTGCCATAAGATATTTAATGAACAAACCTGTTACTAATGGCAGAGTCACCAGATGGCTCTTACTTTTACAAGAATTCAATATTACTGTGTTAGATAGACCAGGAAAACAAAATACAGTAGCTGATTTCTTGTCTAGAATCCAAAATACTAATGAAGATTCTCCTGTAGAGGATAAGTTTCCTGATGAGTATTTGTTTGCAATAACTACTAAAACCCCTTGGTATGCAGATATTGCTAATTATTTGGTCACAGGGAAACTACCTCCACATCTTTTTCCTAGTGAAAGGAGAAAGATTATTCAGCAGAGTTCAAGTTATTCATGGATTTCTAATGAATTGTTCAAAACAGGGCTAGACTGTGTGATTAGAAGATGTGTTCGGGAGGATGAAATGCCTGACATCCTTAAGGCATGCCATGATGAACCATGCGGTGGACACTTTGCTGACAAGAGGACAGCCTATAAAATCCTTTCTTTGGGATATTATTGGCCTACTCTCTTCAAAGATGCAAAACAATATGTCAGAAGGTGTGACAGCTGCCAAAGAATTGGGAGACCAACTCTTTCAAGTGAGATGCCATTGCAGCCACAGGTACTCATCGAACCTTTTGAAAAATGGGCTTTAGATTTCGTTGGACCCATTAATCCGCCATCTAAGCAAAAGAAGTATATATTGGTTTGCACTGATTATGTTACTAAGTGGGTAGAAGCAAAAGCTTTGCCTTCTGCCACTGAAAATTCAGTTGTTCAATTTCTTTTTGAGGATATTTTCACTCGTTTTGGTGTCCCAAGAGAAATTGTAACAGATCAAGGAAGCCAATTCACATCTAATTTGATGGAGAAGCTGATGGAGGAATACAAAATCAAGCATAGAACATCTACTCCTTACCATCCGCAAGCAAATGGTCAAGTGGAATCTACAAATAAAGTCCTTGAGAATATCATCACCAAGTCTGTTCATGTGCATAGAAGAGATTGGGCTGAAAGGCTACCTGAAGCTTTATGGGCCTATAGAACTACATGGAGGAGTACCACAGGATATTCTCCCTATGAACTTGTTTATGGGAAAGAAGTCCTGCTCCCCATTGAGTTCCAAGTCAAAACTTTCAAGATGGCAGTCCAGTTGGGGATGAATCTTTCAGAAGCCCAGAAGCACAGAATGGAGCAGTTAAATGAACTAGATGAGATAAGACAAGATGCCATTTTAAGGACCGATCTAGTTCAGCATCAAAGAACAAAATGGCATGATAGATACATCAAGGAGAAGAAGTTTCAAAAAGGAGATTGGGCACTATTGTTTGATTCCAAGTTTAAGGACTTCAATGGAAAATTTCAAACTCATTGGCTTGGGCCATATGAGATTGATGAAGTCTTTAGCAATGGAGCAGTTCGAGTAAAGACTATTGATGAATTTCATACTCCTCTTATTGTGAATGGCCATCGCTTGAAGGTCTACCAAAAGCCACTCTCAAAAGAGGAATTTGTCAAGTTGTTCAAAGAAGATTCTGCAATAAGGTTGGTGGAGAAGGATTCTTCTCCTCCATCAGCCTGATCTTTGGTTTTTGAAAAAAAAAAAAAAAAATTGAAAAAAAAAAAAAAGAATAAATGTATAAGCCTGAAAACCAATCTCTGATTGGCAGTCTTATGCAGAAAATCTGAGGTGAAAATCAGGGTCACCTGACACCTCATATTTTCCAAAGAAAAAAAATCTCTCTCTTCTCCTTATTCCATCTCATTTCGCCATTTCATCCACTTCATTCGCCATCTCATTCATTCCATCATTCTCATTCCACCTTATTTCTTTTTCCTCCATCCATCCATTCCATCTCATCTCACTAATAAAGTCATTTCCAGGACTATTTCATACAGCCAAAGTTGTTTGTGTGCAGACAGAAGGTATTACTGCAGTTTCCGCAGCTGAAGAACAATTCCGCAGCCAATATCACAATTCCGCAGCCGATACACTCTGTGCCTGCACATAAAAAAATACACTCTGTTTCAAGAAGAAATCTGCAGTCAGAAAAAAATCACCAGCATTATTAGAAGGCAAGGTCATGTAGCAGCAATAAACAATTAAAGGTTAGCATCATATGAGCAAAAGGAATCAAGATGCGGATACACAAGGTATGTTCTAATTTCTGACCAACAGTTATATCATTATGCATGGTTTTCGGATTATGTTTTGAGGCACCTAATGTAATGATTGCAAAATCCTTCCACTCCTCGACCAAAAATCCATGTAACCCTCATCCATAACGGTCCCTACTCATTACAGTTTCAAACCCAAACACGGCTGCTCTTTCATTAAAACTCTCGTACCAGAGTGACGTATACAACTGTACTACGGCACTCTGAGTTATAATTCCGCAGCCAAATGTACACCAATGACCGACGTCTATGGGATTTAACCGTTTTCACCCATTACTCGTAACCCTCCTACGCATACATAATTCCATTCCCACTGTTGACTCACTCCCTCATTTCCATTGTTCTTCACTGCTCTGTCTTATTCACTATTCTGTCCACCGTAAGCACTCTCTGTTTTATTTTCTTCTCATTTCTCCACTAAAACCTTGACCACTGTTGTAAGTGCATCACGGCTATTTTGCTGTAGCCGTAAACCCACTGTCTAAACACTTTTCTCCCGTATAACTCTTTCACCAAGTGTTAAAACAGTGTTGTTAAGGCAGCCAGAGAGCTGATGGGTAAGCTATTGAGGGCAGAGCCTGAGGGCTCTAGATTTTTAGAAGGCTATCCCCAAACTAAAGACGCTTTGCAAAAGGCCAAATGGCTCCAGTTCATTCAAAAATTCAAGGGATACCATAAGGAAGTCACAAAGGCTTTTGCTCGTTCTTTCAAAGACAACAAAGTGGAGATTGGAGATCTGAAATTTACAGTTACAGAAGGCAGTTTAGCACAAGCAACTTCATTACCTCAAACTGGGGAAAGGTGGTTCAAGAATCGATCAGTGGAAGACCAGGAATGGAAGCAAATATTGAAAAATCCAGGTATGGACACTAGTATTTTTAAAAAGGGAATCCCTGTTAGTCTTGTCAAAGAAGAATGGACAGCTTTGCTTCTGTTAGTACAGAAATTCTTTACATGTGAAGGAAGATTCGGAATTTTGTATGTTTACCATGCTAAAATTATGATGCATTTCATGGGTGAGCATGACATTAATCTTCCTTATTTTCTACTATCTAGCCTTAGAAAAATGTGCTCAACAGTCCAAAGAAACATAAATAATATTGAGCCACATTTATACCATCACGGGCTTGTCAAAATGCTAATTGAAGAATAGTTAAAGGCCAAAAGGGATACATGGGAAAGATTTCTTGTGAGGAACCACTTCCAAGAGGCAGGAGAAGCCTCTGGTAGTTCACCTAAAGTGCCCAGAAAGAGTAGAAGAAGAAGAAGAGAAGAGGTTACCCCAGAAATTGTTGTCCAAGTAGAAACTGTCCCTGAAATTGTTGTCCAAGAAGAAACTGTCCAAGACCTTGTTGAAGAAGAAATTGTTGCCCATAACTCTGAGGAAGAAATTGACCCTGAGCTTGCTGTAGATATTGACCAAACAGCCCAAGAAATCATTACAGAAACCCTGCAAGAAATTGTCCAAGAGGCTGCTCAAAAGAAAAAGGAGAGTAGGAAGAGACAAAAGAAGGATAAGGGAAAAGCTATAGCCCAAGAAACCTACCTTACTCCTGAAAATTCCAGTGAAGAGGACACTCAGCCATTGGCACATAGATTGGCCCAATTTCATGAGGCTGCCCTTTCCAAGAAGATGCAAAAACAAAAGCAAAAGCAACAAAAGGAAAAACAGAGCATCACCACCGTGAGGAGGAGCAGCAGGCTACAAGACAAAGTGGGGGCCACAAAGGACAAAGAGTCACTCTTTATTGACTTGAGCACACCTGAAAAGGTTGCTACAAGACTTGACTTTGAGGCAAGGCCACCACATGTTGAGGTTACTCCTCCACGAGAGGAAAGCCCTTTTCAACAGGAGCATGAAATCGAATTTGAGCATGAGCCTAGTCCAAAGAGGTCACCAGAGATTGACCCAGATCAGCAGAGAGTATATAACTACTTGGAGACATTAGAACAAGCTGTTGCTGGTCCAAGCACTGTTCTACCTCTTGAACAGCAAGTTCACTCACTTAAACAAGAAATTTTTGAGCTTGAAGTTTTAAACCGCCACATCACACAAGAGAATGAAGCATTAAAGGAACAAGGTAAAGTGGACAAAATGGTCCACAATAATACAATGCTTCATTTGGGCCTTTGGCAAAGGGAGAACAGGAAGCTAAAGAAGAAATGCAGGAAGCTAAGCAGGGCTTTGGTCAACTTAAAATTCAGATGTTTGGTGAGGAAACCAAGAGTAAATTTGGCTACAAATAGGAAGAGGAGAAGACTAGATGTCTTAGCAGAGGCATCTCAACAGGTGGATTAAACAGTGTTTTTGGTTGCATGAGGACATGCAACACCCTCGTAGTGGGGGTATGTAAAGCCTCCAACCTACACCTAGTTACCTATCATTTCAACAGCTTTTCCTCACTTGTTTCTCTCTTTTACCCCTATTTTCCTCATCAACCTGTCCAGATCATTACATTGCATGTCTTTTAGCATGATTAGTTAACTATGCTAATGTTTGACTGTTTGTCTAGATTTTTGGCATATGTACAGTGATTCCGCAGCCATTCAGCAATTCTGCAGCCATTCAGCAATTCCGCAGCTGTCTAGCAATTCCGCAACCTTTTTATTGTTCGACATGTTCCACGTGTCTTCTTGAGAAACGGGCCACATGGGCACGTGGGAATGGAGGTGCTAATGGTTCATATGCTATCGGTTGGATCAGCAACGCCACGTACACCCTCGGTCAACGCGGATCCATTCTCGGTCAACCAGTCAGCTCAAACGGTGCTGCGTGAGCTAAAAGGACACGGCACTCCAGGTGGCACTTCCTCCACGCCACGAAGGTTATGGGAGACAAGATCCAACCTTGGATTCAACCTCCATGACGACCGTACCCTCCAGATAACACACAGACCTGTTTACGTGTTGTTGTACCATTTAATTAGTATGTTGTTAGTTAATTTCCAGTTACTTAGTTTGCGCAGTGGGCAATTGTCCCTATGCCTATAAATCCAGCGTCTGCGTATGCTTGAGGATTAGTTTTTTAGCTACTCAGATCATGTATTTGCTGTAATTTTGTTTGACATATAAACTTTGTTTTAAGACTGCTTTTCCAGCACTTTTTCACTGTAATTTCTGCATGATGAATTAATAGAAGACTGTTGTTTTTCCCATCGTCAAGTAGCTGATCTTTCTCTGGTTTAGTGGATGGAGGGCCCCCATTCATGACAACCTCTGTACAGTAATATTTACATTTATTTTCCTGCACTTTCTTTATTTGAATTCAGCACTTTTTCATTTTCTTTATGCATGTACAGTTTGCTTTATGTCTTTAAATTTTGTCATTTCATTTCCAGCATTTCTATGACTGATCAGCCTTGTTTTCTGTAGGTGTGTTAACCCGGGATAGTGTGTCTTTATTGTTTTTCTTTACCTCTGATGGTATTTTAAGTTGTCATGTCTATAGCTGCTGATTTTACTTTGCTTTTCTAGTTTAATTTCTAGCTTAGTTTATCAAGTTTCTAACAAGTTGTGTACTAATCTGTTGATGATCTCTTTATCATAATTGACCAATCTTTAGGAGATCAGAATATCACTGAGTAGCAGCTTGCTTTGAAGTAGCTTTTTGGACTCATATCACTAACTCCTTCTTAACTGTGTTTCACATTACAATGTATGTTAGAGACAGAATGTTGAGGAAAGACAAGGTGTTATGATTTGTCATTTTAGGATTTGATTACTTTTTAGACTCATATATCTAACTCCTTCTTAATCGTGTTTCACATAATACTGTATGTTAGAAGCAGAGTGTTAAGAAACGATGAGGCATTATGATTTGTCTTTAAAGTAGTGTTTTTTTTCACTTTTCATTACAGCAGCATAGATAGTGACTAGTGCCATTAGTTAGCTGTTTTGCTTTCAGTTTCATTTCGAGTTATCTTTCAAGCTCTTTCTTTACAAGTTCCAAAAGTAGTTAGAAGCCACCATTTACACACACTCACTCATTTAGAAACCACCATACACACACAAATCACTCATTTGTTTATAAAATCATCACTCCATCTTAGGAAGTTAAATTGACCACAACACCCCCAAACGACAAAAAGATCTAAGAGGTTACTTAAGTATATACTGTACACCTTCACTTCATCAGCTTACGAGCCCCGGGTTGACAATTTATGATAGCAATTTAGACAACACTAAATTGACTAAACAATAACCACCATATAACTAGAATAGAGATCATGACCAATCAACCATAATGTCAACATAATAACCAGTACAAATGCTCATATATCAAAATAGGAAAATAACTCATATTAACATATGAAAATTCTAACCAAGCCAGGGACTTCCATTTACCACCCAACCATAGATTGGTTGAACTAAAATCTCTCTTTCATCCAATCACCCCCACGCCATATTCCAAGCATGAATGTGGGATCATAAGGGTTAAACCAAAACAAAAGAAACTAGGGATTCTAGAGGCCAAACCACCTCAACCCTCCATCATAGTGATTTCACCTACCCTATTTAGAAATCACTAACAACCATCAGATCGATCTCTATCCAAGTTTTCTAGGGCTCTAGGAACTATTAAATCAACCCAAAGCCTTCAGGGAACCCAAGCTATTACAAGGATCCATATATCTCACATATCAAACCACAGCCTCCAGGGAACGCAAGTTATTTTAGTGCTCCAAAGAATTTGTTCCAACCCACAGCAAAGGGAATCTGAGAAATTGATCTATAATTGATTGCTAGTTAATGCTATGCTAGTATCATTTCCAGATATAAAATTTTCTTTGCTTTAGTTTGCTTATCCATAGAGAGTTTATCCATGATCATGTGATTGTCAATTCATCTAACTTAGTGAAATTTACTGTTTTGCATGAACTTAAAAGCATGAATTTAAATGTCTGAAAATCAGCATATAAAAACATAGCAAGCACAAATAATAGAGCTCAATACACAAATTTTTGTTGAAGGAGTTCACCCCTCCTGGGCTACATCTCCTTGGTCCAGCTTCATAGTGTGGGCCTTTGTATTAGCTTCAATAGTGCTCAAATTGTTGTTACATGCATCCAATGCTCTTGGTACCTATTCCAATGAGTTTAAAACATTCAAATCTATCATAAATGACTATTTTTTTACTCAATTTGGTTACCAGCTGCTTTGGGAATGGCCTCCAACACCTAGTGGCCCTAGGCTTCAAAAATCTTCAAGTGAACAAAAAAACTTGTAGATGACCTCTTCTGCCTCTGAAACTTGCTCCAATGAGTTTAAAACATTCAAATATATCAGAAATGACTATTTTTTACTCAATTTGGTTACCAGCTGCTCTGGGAATGGCCTCCAACACCTGGTGGCCCTAGGCTTCAAAAATATTCAAGTGAACAAAAAAACCTGTAGATGACCTCTTCTGCCTCTAAAACCTACTCCAATGAATTCCCAGCATGCCAATTAGCCAAAAATGACTATTCATTTTCGAAATTTGGTTGAGAATTGAGTAATTTATGACTCAAACAATTTTTCCTAGAAAACCTCCTCTAAATCTGGAGAACTGCCACTTAAGTCCGCCAAGTTTGGTGGTGGTTTCGGATTTAGTGACTCCGCCATAAATTCCGCCAACTTACTAAGTTACATATTAATTAAATCCTAAATTGATTAGTGGCGCACTAATCCCGCTTAACAGTTGGCCCCTAGCTCCTGGTTCAGGCGCTTGGTCACATGGGGTGGGGGCTCGCCCCTTGGGGCTTATTTTTTTACCAAACTTTCAGAAGCTCTAACTTTTGCATACAATGTCGGTTTTTTGAACCGTTCACAATGTTGGAATCCTGGAGACGAACTCTATCCATTCATTCAGGTCTGAATTAATTCTGAGCACTTTTCATTTTTTAGCTAAAATACTGATCACTGATCATTCCTCCCCACTAGAAGCCTTTTGGACCCCAAAATCTCTATTGATCACTTATTATGTTTATGAGGGGACTTTTCCCTCATCCTTCCAATCTTTATCCAATGAAATTTTCCTAATTTCATCATTTGGAGCTTTTCATAAAAAGTCAAATTTTTCCTTGATTCTGACGACCATCTATTGTTGTCTTTGACACTGTAATGCTGCAATATTTCTGAATTTGCAAAATAGCAATCTAATTTTGCATAAAACATCTTGTTCCTGCCTTGGTCAACAATCAAAGGAAACTTGGAATCTTTCTCATCTTGCACTTTGTCTCTATGGAAATTTTTAGATGCTTTTGCCTTGTACTTGAGTAGACTCTTGCCCAAGTTTCTTTGTCATTGTAATGTGCCTTTTGGAAACCAGCAATGAAAATTTGTGAAACCCATGCCTTCTTTGCCAAGATTCTTTGTCCCCTTCTCTTTGACCTTTGCAACTTCTTGCACTAGAACCTTGTTTTCAACACCGCTCAACACTAATGTTGGCTACTGCAAATGTTTTTCACCTTCTTTCAAAGGAAACCTATTACCATTCTGAAACAAATCATTACAAATATAAGCATCTTTGTGAAAAGTATGATTTAAAACATCTCTTTGTTTGATCATAAAAAATGTTAAATTATGACTTGCATTCACTAGCCTCTTCATCTTCCCTGCATTAACTAAAGAAATGTCTAGTTTCTTGTGATGAGCTCTCACAATATACTTCACCCCATGTTTAAGCAAATTATATTTGTGCTCATAGTGATGCAACACCATTTTCCTGTCATACAAATATCGACTTCCCAAGATAATTCCATAAATGTCAAATGGAACCACATCTAACTCAACTTCATCAACAAAGTTTGCAGTAATAGCAAATCTAAAAATGCATTTCCTTGAAACCTGTAAATTGGCATCCTTAACTATCCAACCAAAAGGGTATGGTTTATGATGTGGTACGGTTTCAAGTTTAAGTTCTTTAACTAATTCTTCTGAAATCAGGTTTGCTTGTGATCCACTATCAAAGAGTGCATCAATCTTGGTATGATTTGAGATTACTCTGGCACTGAACAACTCTTCTCTTTTATCATTATTTGGAGTGTTGTTGTGACTATTTGAGGAACTAGTACTTTCAACATGTTGACCTTTCAAACCCATAGCTGTAATTTTTGTCTCATCTCCTGAATCTGACCCTAAGTATTTTTCAACTATAGCAACAGTTTTTCCCTTCTCTTTGGCTTTCAATCTATCTAGTTTTAATTATGGATGAAGTTGCCAACAATGGTCTTCAGCATGGCTAGTATTTGAACAGTTTTTGCATGTGAGTTTTTCCTTCTCTTTTTTGATACTTGCATTCTTATTTCCCTTCCATTTTCCTCCCTTCTCTTTTCCCTTACCCTCGCTTTCACCTTTCTCCTCTATGTTTTGTTTTCCCCTTGCCTCAAGATGCGTGGCTTGCACACATACTTCATCTAAGTTGCTTGGGTTAAACATAAGGATAGTATGTTGCAAATAGGAATGTAAACCTCCAATATATTTCAAGAGTGTGTCTTGTGAATTCAAGTCTACTCCTAATAACAAAGCCCTTTTTCTAAACTCTTCTGTATAATCTTGGATTGTTTGGCCTTTAAGCTACCTAAAATTCTGCCAACTCATAATGGCTTTTTGCATATAGGTAAAGGATAAAACTATCTTTTAATTGCATAAAAAATTCAACCCAAGAAATGGATATCTTACCATGAATTCGCATTTCCTCTTGATTCTTTTCTTCCCACCAAACTAGTGCAGCTCCTTCTAGCCTTAGTGAAGTCAATTGGATCTTTATGTCATCTTCTTGAAGGTTCTAAATTCTACAGTATACCTCCAACTATCGAATCCAATTATCCAACTTTTATGCATTCACTTCTCCATTGTACATGGGAAGTTTGAATTTTATTCCAATTTCGGTAATAGAGTTTTTCCTTTTGGGGTTTTGGAATGAGTATGGGCAGTGGTGGTAGTGGAAGATGATGTTGTGTGAGATGGTGAAGATGATGAGGAAGATGATGAGGATGGTGGAGATGGAGGTGGCTTTCCACCATTCCCTTTGGAATCCTTCTTTTCATCTTTTTTGTCCTCTGAGCTTCCTTCTCCATGTGGAGGTTTAGAACTCTCTCCAACCATTCTAGTGTTCCTCTCTTCATAGAGGACTTTAACCATCTCAGTCAAAGTGTAGAAAGATTTCTTGAATTCTTCCTCTTCTGAAGAGGGACCTTCATGCTCCCTTTCTCTAGACATAATGGCAGCAGATTCAGGCTCATAAATTTGTATTGATTGTACCTCTTCAATCACTTCAGCGTCTTGTGCAATCTATGCCTCTTCTATCTCAACTGATGGAGATGGAACTTGAGGTGATTCAGGTGTTGCCTTGAGTGGTCCTTTGGGTGAGGATGGTGCTTTCTCAGCCTTCTTCCTTATTGTCCTAATCTCAGGACTAGCTATCAGTAGCTCCCCTTCTCCTCTCTGCAACTTCAACCTTGTAATCATAACAACAATTGCAACTACTAAACCCTTCAAGCAAATCAAGCAAGCAACCATGTGTATAATTTCCTACAAATTCTCTACAAATCTACCTCTGAGATCTATGTAGAAAATCTAATTGTAGATTAACTCGATAATGCAATATACCAAAGAAAAATACTATAATCTACTTCTACTATCAAACTTGCGGAAGCTTAAAGATTGAGTTGAAACAAAGTTGAACACATATAACCATAAGAAGAAGAATTAATACACATGAAACATAGAAAATACTCAGGGGAAAGCCTCAGCTAAAAACCCCACTATTTGTATTATCATATAAGGTGGAAATACATCAGAATTATACAAAGCCTTAGCTCTCACAACTAGCCATCTCTCATTACAATCCTCCTGGATGCTCACAGGAAAACTTGGCTTCTCACAATCCTTCTCCTCTGCCCTCCAAGCTCCTATTTCCTTGTGCAGTTACCTCTGGGATGATCTCCTTCACCCAGTGTAACACTGCTCTAACACACTGTCAGAACTGCGCAATCCTCAAGGAACCTTACCTTGACTGCATGGATGAGTTTCCTTTATAGGAAAACACATGCAACTGATAGTAACCTATCCTTGACATTTATCTCAACTGGGTCTTTCTCAGAATATACATGCATGAGTTTCTGATGAGAGAATCTTCAGTTATCTAGAGTACACTTGTTGAGTGCATGCATCAACTAACTCATAACTCACAATTAGTTCCTCAAACAATTTGGAACTAATTTAACTCGACTTAACTCAGTAAACTGAGATAACTAATTACAACTCAAATATAACTCAATCTTATCTCCTTAATTAAGGGATAATCTCCTTAATTTAAGGGATAACTCTCGCATGACTTCAGAAAGACTTCTAACTTGAATTTCTCCAACTAATTAATCCATAATGAATTAATTAATTATTTTTCAAGCAGCTGGTGAGACTAAATTCGAATTTTAATTCAAGGACGAATTAAAATTGGAATATTTTGGATTCTATTTTTATCATTTCTTGTTGCTATTTTCAACACTCCTCAACAAGAAAGAAATTCAACTCAATCCCAATCCTGAACATTTGGAATGTTCTGCATGCAACACTTCTCTCGAGTGTTGTAGCTCCAGCAACTCTAGAAACAAAAAAAACATCCAACTTGAATCAGTATGATGCATCTGTCATCAAAGTCTTTGACTGCTATTTCCTCTGTCAACTGAAAACTTTGCGCTTCTGCTAACTCTACCTTTCTGCACTATTGTCAAACCTTCTATGCGCTCTTCAGTATCTGACTGCTCTAGCCTTTATCACTTTGATCTATGACTGCATCAATCCCACTGATTCCTCCCACTACTATGTACTTTGGGCTCTGGTAGCAAGGTACGATCCATGAGATAAAACCTCTCAATGGACCCTACCCAATTTCAGCCTTCTTGAGGCTATCACTTCACATCGCCCCACCTCACACCTGAAGTATGGCTACATGTGATCCCTTTGCCCACTCCAATTATGGATCCTCCATAATTTTCTGAGACTTCTTCTGGGACTTCATGTTGAGAGGTAATTTACCCTCCCTCTCAACCACGAAGTCTCTAACATTTGCCTTGCTCCTCAAGGCTCTGCATTCACCTTGAACCTCAAGAGCATACAAGTTCTTAACTCGTGAACCAATCTGTTTCACCTGTCTCGTGGTGATGTGTCTAAGGAAAACCTTTTCCCTTACTGAAGACAACATCGTAGCCTTTGTCCTCCAACATCACGACCGATACCAAGTTCTTCTCCAGTCCATGCACATACTTCACATCTGTCAAGGTGATAGGAGCTCCATGCTCCCTTTGAAAAGCAACAGTACCCACTCATGAAACACTATACCTTCCGTCGTCACCCATCTCTATGCACATCTTGAGTTCTTTCTCCTTCAAGGTACTAAATAAACTTTTATCGCCGGTCATGTGGAATGAGGCTCCATTGTCAAGATACCAGACATAACCCATCATCGATGACACCAAGAATGCGATGAGGGTAAATTCCATTTCGAACTAAGAGACTAATGCCTCACCTTCTGATCCTTTCAAAGATCCCTTCTTGGACTTCTTTGATGGGTAATTAGTCACATAATGTCCCATTTCGTGAAAATTAAAGCATCTCACTTTAGATTTGTCAACCTTCTTCCCTCCATGAGAAGAATTTGATTTGGAATGGGAAACCTTCCCCTTCCCTTTCCTTTCCTTACTTGCTAAGGCCAAATTTTCTTCATCATCATTCTTTGATGAAGAACCATCTCGTGTGCTCCTCCTGATCTCCTCCTGCATCAGATCTGACCACAATCGTTCCCGATCCGACAGTTTCTCCCTTCCATCCACAGAGTCTTGGTAGCTATTCCAACTCTTTGGAAGGCTGAGGAGAGCGAGGCTCACCATATCATCATCGATAGTAGTTATTCCCACACTACCAAGCTCATCTCTACAGGTTGTGAGCTTTCAGATATGTGGAGATAGTATCACCCTTCTCCATCTTGATTTTTCAAAGCTTATCCTTGAGCGCCAATTTCCTCTGGTCACTACTGTTCTGGTAGAGGTCCTTCAATATCTTCCACATTGAAAATGGAGTATCCTTCCATGGAGACTCGAGACAATATGGTCTCAAACTCCCTCGAGGATGATCCGTCTCGCCTTCGCCACACACTTCTTCCACTCAACCAATTCTTGTGCATTAGCTGCAGCTGGCTTTGGGATTTCTTGATCAATGACATCCTTCAAGCCATTTTCTTCTAATACAGCTTCCATTCTATCCTTCCATCCTATGTAATTCGAGTTGCCTTCCAAGGCATACTCAAGTCTCAAGCCATAGAACGCCATTGACCAACCTGAAGTATGAGGTGAATTCAATTTGTACCTACAACCTCAAACTTCAAACTTCAAATTCTCTCTTCAGTATATTGTTCACAACTCCGATAACCTTTGCTCTGATACCATGTAGAATTTCCTGCAACTTCTCGACAAATCTACCTCTGAGGTCTATGTAGAAAATCTGACTATAGATTAACTTGATAATGCAATATACCAAAGCAAAATACTGTAATCTACTTCTACTATCAAACTTGCGAAAGCTTAAAGATCGAGTTGAATCAGAGCTGAACAATATAACCATAAGAAGAAGAATCAATACACATGAAACACAGAAAATACTCAGGGGAAAGCCTCAGCTAAAAACCCCACGATCTGTATTATCATACAGGGTGGAAATACATCAGAATTATACAGAGCCTTAGCTCTCACAACTAGCTAGCTCTCAATACAATCCTCCTAGATGCTCACAGGCAAACTTGGCTTCTCACAAGCCTTCTCTTCTTCCCTCCAAGCTCCTATTTCCTTGCGCAGTTACCTCTGGGATGATCTCCTTCACCCAATGTAACACTTCTCTCACAAACTGCTCTAACACACTGTCAGAACTGCGCAATCCTCAAGGAACCTTACCTTGACTGCATGGATGATTTTCCTTTATAGGAAAACACATGTAACTGATAATAACCTATCCTTGACATTTAGCTCAACTGTGTCTTTCTCAGAATAGAGATGCATGATTTTCTGATGAGAGAATCTTCAGTTATCTGGAGTACACTTGTTGAGTGCATGCATGCATCAACTAACTGATAACTCACAATTAGTTCCTCAAATAGTTTGGAACTAATTTAACTAGACTTAACTCAGTAAACTGAGCTAACTAATTACAACTCAAATATAACTCAATCTTATCTCCTTAATTAAGGGATAATCTCCTAAATTTAAGGGATAACTCTTGCATGACTTCAGAAAGACTTCTAACTTGAATTTCTCCAACTAATTAATCCATAATGAATTAACTAATTATTTTTCAAGCAGCTGGTGAGACTAAATTCGAATTTTAATTCAAGGACAAATTAAAATTGGAATATTCTGGATTCTATTTTTATCATTTCTTGTTGCTATTTTCAACACCTTGTGCTCTGATACCAACTTGATTTTTAATTGATTGCTAGTTAATGCTATGCTAGTATCATTTTCAGATATAAAATTTTCTTTGTTTTGGTTTGTTTATCCATAGAGAGTTTATCCATGAGCATGTGATTGTCAAATCATCTAACTTGGTGAAATTTAGTGTTTTGCATGAACTTAAAAGCATGAATTTAAATGGTTGAATAGCAGCATATAAAAACAGATCAAGCACAACTAACAAAGCTCAATACACAAATTTTTGTTGAAGGAGTTCACCCCTCCTGGGCTACATCTCCTTGGTCCAGCTTCATAGTGTGGGCCTTTGTATTAGCTTCAATAGTGCTCAAATTTTTGTTACATGCATCCAATGATCTTGGTACACATTCCAATGAGTTTAAAACGTTCAAATCTATCATAAATGACTATTTTCTTACTCAATTTGGTTACCAACTGCTCTGGAAATGGACTCTAACACCTAGTGGTCCTAGGCTTCAAAAATCTTCAAGTGAACAAAAACACCTATATATGACCTCTTCTGCTTCTGAAACCTACTCCAATGAGTTTAAAACATTCAAATCTATCAAAAATGACTATTTTTTTACTCAATCCGGTTACCAGCTCCTCTAGGAATGACCTACAACACTTGGTGGCCCTAGGCTTCAAAAATTTTCAAGTGAACAAAAACACATGTATATGACATCTTCCTTCTCTTAAAACTACTCCAATGAATTCCCAGCATGCTAATTAGCCAAAAATGACTATTCATTTTCGAAATTTGGTTGAGAATTGAGTAAGTTATGACTCAAACAGTTTTTCCTGGAAAACCTCCTCTAAATCTGGAGAGCTGCCAGTTAAGTCCGCCAAGTTTGGTGGCGGTTCTGGATTTACTGGCTCCGCCATAAATTCCGCCAACTTAATTATGGATTAATTAAATTCTAAACTGATTAGTGGCACACTAATCCTGCTTAACAATTGGCCCCTAGCTCCTAGTTCGGGCGCTTGGTCACATGGGGTGGGGGTTGGTCCCTCGCGGCTTATTTTTTTACCAAACTTTCAGAAGATATAACTTTTGCATGTGATGTCGATTTTTCAAACCATTCACGGCATTGGAATCATGGAGATGAATTCTATCCATTCATTCAGGTCTGAAGCAATTATGAGCACTTTCATTTTTTAGCTAAAATATTGATCACTGATCAGAAATAATCAAAAAATCTGAAAGGGAAACCCACTACACCATGGCCATCCAGGAAGTGACAAGGCAAGGCTGAAACCAATGTCAATCAAGCAAAATATCCATGTGAATGATAACACATAACCAAGGAACCACATACATATATCATGCATCCAAAAACCAACAAGGAGATCCCACATGCAACCTATTACCTACAAAGTAATCCTGCTATAGTTGTTGATCCAACTATCTCCTTGCGCTTCCTTGCTTTCCTTTTATTTCCCTTTACTTTCTTACTTGTCTTCTTCCAAATCCAAGTGAATGATATAGTGCTTTAAGAATACTCTAAGTGTGCAAGAGTGTAAGCTAGAGAAATGCTAAACTGATAAAAGCTTGTGCTAAAAACTATCAAAAGCTAGCAAATGTTTCTGTGATGCCTTTTTATTATTGATGTCTCTTTTTTCTTCATTTTCCTTAATTTTTCCTCTAATTTACCTTTCATGCATATTTTTGTTTCTTCACCTTATTTTTTTCCTATTTTCCTTTATTTCCTTAATTAAATTCCATTTATTGCCTCTTTTCCTTTGCCAATTTCCATAGTCATTATTAATCTACAAGTGATGCCCACTATAATGTTTTCCCACCATTCGATTTGGAATACATATCCCATGACCTTGGTTTTATTTTATTTACTTGGAAAATCAACTAGGGGTTGTTATAGTGATAGTAAGGATGACATGGGAGCAGAGACTACCACTTAATAATGTAAAGTGGGACCTTCCCCCTCCATACAAGAAGAATTTTTTTCACTATCCATGTAAGGAACTTGCATGCAATAAGGCTCACTACCGTCATGATTTAGTTGAACTAGAACTGGGTTGAGAACATCAGTCAAAAGAGGGTTAAAGTGTTGCAAGGGAATTTTGTCGATTACCTCAATAGTAAATTAGTATTCCTCCCCAGGACCAAGATTATCCTCCCCAACCTAAGTATGGTCTAAGTGTTTCGATGTCAGAATTAACCTTCGTCTACATGGTGGTGGACCCTCCTCTTCAGGAGAAAGGCCTAACCTTCTACAAGAATGATGGTTACTTCATTCAACCATGGTGAATATATGTTTATATCCAATTAAAAACAATTAAGACACCCGTATGTCCAAACTACGACTCAGACCAAACAACACTCCGTAAAAGAAACACTAAAGGTAAACACATACAAACCAAGAGATAGATTAGGGATATTCTCGTTGTCAATGGCTACTTGATCAAGGCACAGGTCGAAAATGAACATGTGGTTGGTACAATGATAATGAGTAATTTCTTAAACACCCTTTTAAACTTGGTCCAAGCATCATTATTAGTCGTGGGGTACCCTCTAGGAGGATCGAGTGAGTATGCCTGAAATATGCCCTGGGTACAAAGAGGACGAACCCCTACCCATCACCCTATGTAAAATATCCTAAATAAATGTCATTATGGCTACCATCAACATTAACAGATCCTGGGGGGACTTTCATAAGCCAAATTCACACACAAGGTTAGGAAAACAAAGTTTGAAACCTATTATCACCAAAAAAATTGATCATCTAACCTAATTTACTAGATGGGTCGAAGTACACCATGTAAAGCCAATTTTACCATAATAAAATTGCTTTCACAGTGAGAAATTACTTAATAAACCACCTTTATTAAGTAATTTATAGTCAAACCCATCAAGAATAATTAAATAAATAACTATTTATTTGATGTTCTTCTAGGAATAATTAATTAAACCATTTTTTATTATTATTCCTTGTTAAATTTGACCCAATCATGAAAAATAAACAGATAAATCATTATTTTTCTTATTTTTCTCCAAGAATAATTAATTAATCACTAATTAATTATTATTCTTTGCTGAATTTGACTAAATCCCTTAGGAGTAATTAAATAAATCCTTATTTGTTTGTTATTCCTTAACTAATTCCTTGAGATGATAAATAAATCATTTATTTATTATTTCTAAATAAAAGTTTAAATACTTTTTACCTCCTAAACAAATATAATAAAATATTCCAAGTGGTAATTCCAAGAATGGGATCAATAATATTTTATTATTGCTCATTATTCGAGGATAACTCAATATTTTGTTATAAATAGGAGGGTTTTCCATTCATTATTCACTTTTGATTATTTTCATTGTTGCACTCACTGTTGTAACTCTAATTATTTTCATTATCGCACACCATATTTTTGTTGGGTTTATGCATTATAGAGAAGAGAGACTCTACAGAAGTTGAAAGCGTTTGAGGATAGCCAAGAACCCATCCCATAGAGGGGGACTGGTAACATTTATTTGTTTTCTTCACAGGTGTTATTATAAAATTATTCTTTACATATATGGTTTCCATTGGATGTTTTGGGGTTATTACTCTTTCTTTCATAGTTTAACTATGATTGCAGCATAGATAAGAATTTTGGCAGGTTTTGTTTCTATCAATAGCTGCAGATCTACAATGTTTAGCTGTCATTTCTATTGTTGATATTGTTTGTCATCCACAATCTTAAGTGGGTTCTTTTCGTACATCATTGAGAAGAAAACACTACAACAAAACCCCTTTGAGATATTCCTCAAATCTAGGTGCACTCCTCCCAAGTGGTCCCAAAGTCCTACAACAAAAATACTAATAGCATTGTTTGTAATATGTGAGAATCCCATAATCCGCACCACCAAGACTAACGAAGCGGGTCATGTCACTCAACTAGCCTCAAGTGTGACCTCATGGTTAACCCTTGTGTTAGAAGGGCTTCTAGGACCATATCACTGAAATTGGATTTACCCTCCCTACTAAGTCTTTTCCTGGTCTTGGAGTAGTTTACCTCACAATCATATTCGAAGAGGCTAACCTAGACTAATGTTGGTGTGCTACCAACGAAAATAAAAGATGAGTCAAATCAATTATATTAAAGCACTAATTTTAAGAGGTTGTTGTTTACTGAATAGGGAAATGGCATGAAGCTCAGATGGTGTGAATAGAATCTTGTTAGTAACACCCTAATGTACAATGCATAATTTACTTTTAAATTCAATGAAAACCAACTACATAAGGGAAAAGAGTCTTTTTCCTTTTACAGTGAAAACAACTTCTTCAAAAGCTCTCAATAACTTCTATGAAATTCATTAAATTTATAGTAAAGTGGACCCAAACACAAAAACACAACCCAAAGAATATCACTCAAAAGAGAGCAAAAAGAAAACCCCCAAGAAAGAACATGAGACACTTAGAAGCTCAAGACTTGGTATTTTGCAAACAAGAAGGCTCAAATGCAATCGAAAGAAATCTAATGAAGAGAAACTAAATGATTTAAATCAAGTAGTGATGTAGGTCAATGTATAAAGGAACGATGATCTACAAAAGGTCAAAAAACACAAACCCTAAATCAAGGACAAACTAGCAAGGAATGAGAGTAAACCAAGAATTTCAAATTTGATTGAAGAAATAGATCAAAAACATTCACACAAACCTTTCTAGGGAAAATTTGCAAAGCCGCAACAATTTGAAAACAAAAGCACCACCAAATGCAAGCAAAAAATTCAATGGAAACACCAAATATGGAAATAGATTAGATCTAATTCAAGGCAAAAGATCTAATGCAAATCTAAAATAGTTCTAAGCTTCTATTTTCAATAATGATACAAATTCAAAATATCAAAGAAAGATCTTGAGAGAAATCCCCTCAAAACAAGCAAAAACAATCTCAAGGGAAACCCTAAAATTGGAAAGCAAATAGACACCATTTAAAACAAGAGTTTTAAACTAGATCTGAAGTGGATCTAAGTTTTGATAAGCAATAATAATACAGATCCAACAAGTAATAGCAATATCTTGAAGATAAAAGCTCCAAAATCAAGCAAAATAGGCTCAATAGAAACCCTAACATAAGAAAATGAAGCAGATATAATTCAAAACAAGATAGAGAAATTAAATAGATCCAATTCAAAACAAGGGTTCTAAATCAGATCTAATATAGATTTGAACTATAATAGCCAATTGAAATACAAATCTAAAAAATAAGAGCAATATCTTGAGGGTAGATGCCCTAAAACCAAACAAAATTAGTTTTGAAGAAACCCTAAAATTGATAAACTAACATATCAAATTCAAGATAAGAGTAATAAATCAAATCTGAGGTAAATATTATCTGTAACAAATAGTAAAAATGAAAATCCAAAAAGCAACAACAAGATCTAAAAAAAAACCTTCAAAAATTCTAACAAAGCAACTTGAAAGAAAACCCTAAATTTGGAAAACGAATCAGAAAATAAGTTGATTTTTCAATCACCCATAACTTCCTTGTTATAACTATGTTTTAGGTGTTTTTTTTTGGGGTAAAATTATGCGAAGAATTCAGATCTTTGGTTAATTCAGTCAAATTCTATGCAAAAAGGTCTAGAATTTGGTATGAAAGCCACAATCTGTAATTTTCTCATCTTTTTTATATATAAAAATAATCAGATCTAAGATCTATTCGTATTTGTAGAAAATGAGACTAATGGATATATAGATAAGGTAAAATAGCCATAGATAACTCAATGGATGCAAGAGGAAACTGAAAATACAAAGAGAAGATGAGATCTAAACCAAACAAGGGCTAACACCCTAGTGGAGTTGCCAGTTCTGTTATGGGGGAATTTTGCCTAAGCTACAGACTACTTAAAACCTTGTAGATTAGCCAAGGATCTAACCAAAGTTGTCTGTGTAATGTTGAAGATGAATCAACAAATATTATATCCCTAGTTCACTCTTACATAAGAAATCAATTTTCACACTCATAAATGATATAATAAGAAGAAGGTTTGAATACTCGTACTAGGAAACCTCATAGATTGGTGAAGTCTTTTGGGCTTGATGTAGAGAAAGATCTTCTCCTAGTTGAATATCTTGCTTTCAACTATCACAAACTAAGACCCTACACACATAAACCAGTAATCAAGCAAACAGTAGCCTTCTGCAGAGGGCTTGTTAGTCTAAAAACAACATGTATAGCAACAAACATTATTAGATCATGAGTATAAGAAGGGAACAATAATCTATTAATCATAAATGACAATACAAAAGATAATATACCTAAGGAATAAGCTCCTCTCCTCCAACTTGAAACTTGGCTTCCTTTTCCCAATGCAACAAAGATCCCACGATATAATACTAGCTCTTACCCCCTTTCCTCTTGGTGAGATTATATAGGTTCATTCTATCCTCCAGGAGAATGTATCTAGACACCTAGGAGCTTAATAAGTTAGGAAACTTCTACAATAATGGACCCTTGGCCAACTCATACATAAGTGGATTAAGTTAATCTCCTAATTGGTAATGACAAACTCTAGAAACTCTTTTCACAATGATGAGTTTTTTCTCAATTTCTCAATTATGAAATAATTATTATCTCATAATTATAAAATTTTGACAAAATGTTTATGAGAAATTACCAATTATGTAATTCCACCCTTTTAACATGGAATGAATCTCACATAAGTAAAAGAAAAGGTGAAAGGGGATGCATTCTAGACAAGAACTAAGATAAGTTGAACTTGGGTCTCTCTTACTATAACGGAGTGGCAAATAGGGTTAAACACTCGCAGTTATTTTCTATTTAGAGAAAGAGAGCAAAGTGACCTCCCCTTCCAGCCAGGTTTTCCCCCAACAAGGTTTCGCAAGTTATATCTTATGCCAAATCATGATTTTTGTGTTTTTATCATTGTTCTCTATTTTCTACATAAATTTTAATTTGCATGCACACACAATAAACAATAATTTAGAAATTTAGAAATCTAAATAGAAATAAACCCTAATAGTGCAGATTTCAGATTTTTAAGTATGGTTTTATTAAATTTGTTGTGAGGAACTGTCCAGTGTAATATCAATAACAGTTTATGGATAAATTGAGATAGAGATTTAGCGATTTTTAGAGAGATAAATGATCCCCCATCCCCTCTTGTGGAAGGGTCCCCTTGAGAATCACCATAAAAAAATCCTATTGTAGTCTTATTTAATTTGAGTGTCTACCCTGACTCTTTAAGAAGGTTTGTTTATAAAATGTGCGTAAGTGTAAGATATAGATAAAATTTGTAGAGCCTTGTGTTTTTTGGAGTGTTAGGATGTTCATCTAGTGTTTTAGTGCTTCTTCAATAGTGGGACCTTCCCACACATTTGAGGACCATTGTGTCATCTAGATTTCCTTCCATGCCTCCTTTGACAAAGGCCATAGATGAATAAGGTGTGAGTTAGTTTCTACCTCCAAACGACAGAAACAACACTTGTTAGGAACATGGAAATGCCTCTTCTAAGAGTTGTACCATATGAAAGATTTGTTGTGAATTAAAAACCACATGAATAATCTAGATTTAATAAGGCATTTTAGCTTCCAAAGTTTCTTCCCCTGCCAAGGGTTAGGATCACACCCAATTTCCTTAATAAAAATGGTGTAATCCATTTTTGGAACATATCCCCTAAATTTGAAGACCAAATCATCAACATGATTTAAAATAATAACAAAAAAAACTACTCCAAACATACAAGATTAATGAAATTTCTTAAAATAAAAAGTTTCTCATTAATTTTTACAGTTTAAAAATAATTCACATATTAAAACATTCAATCTCTCAAAATTTATGATAAAACCAAAAATTTTAAAAATAAATAAAAATACCCTAACAATTAAATTTAACATGAAAAAAAAAATTATAATACTGGAAAAGGTCATAAATAGGTATACATTTAGGTTTGGAAAATAGTTGTTTAATTGGTTTAAAGAGAAATTAAAACAACAAAAATCCCAAAATTTGTTCTCAAAACCTTAATTCCCGTAGGACGTGTAGGATTCGGACTCCCCAAACTGCCTCACTTTTAATTATCAAACTGTTAATTACTTCAGCCATCAATATTGAGCATTCCATTAATCAACTTTTCATTAAAAAACAACTTTGAATAATCAAAACTTCAAATTTTGTACTGGACAGAGGCGAAAAATTAATTCACCTTTCCATATTATAAAATCCTTATAACTTTTGCTTGCCCTTACCTTAACTTCCAAGTCATGCCTATCAATTTTCAAACAAACTCACCTAATCAAAAGGCAAAGCCTAAAAAGTGCCCTTTTTTATCGTGCCTTAGCTTGATACCTTGGGAACATCATTAACTCATGACTTCACATTAGTTATTTCCTAATCCAAATCCTCCAAAATGAAAAGCTTCTGATTAATGTTAAAATTAATCTTTTTCCTCTTTCAAATAAGTTCTCAAATGGTAATTTAAAAATAGCTAAAGGGGAAAAAATTAAAATTAGCTTAAATTAATGAAAAATAATAAATATATAAAATAAAACAATCAAATTTTTAACTATCTACTCATGAATGTGTTTAATGTTATTGTATACTTCATAAATGTGTTTAATGTTATTGTATATTTTTTTGATTCCTAGTAATTTATTAAATACCAAATGATGATGGATACGAATCATCAACAAAATGTATGCTTTAGTATTATTTAGAACTTAGTATTTATATTTGGTGTCTAAAAATTATTATCATGTTTATTTTTGTTGATTATTATTTAGTTTATTATACAATGTATTTTTTCACAATATTTAATTTATTAAATAGCTTATATCTATATAATCTTATCATTTTATTGGAAATTCCATTATTTTAGTGTTGATGGATGTTTCTAGAAAAAGTTTGGACACGTCATTTCTCTTAATCACCTCTCAAATTTATGTGTTATGAGCATTATCAATCCATTTTGGTACAACAATTCTCATTGCATTCATTCTTTGTACTTTTGTCACTTAACATAATGTCATTTCATTTGTTATCTTTACCTCTTCTCTTTGCTCTACAAAACATTAAAACATAAAAATAATTGGTCATGTGTTATGGGTGTAATTTTTAATGGTATGGAAACTACTTAGAAAATAAAGTCTCATTGAGTCACATTTATGAAGAGAAATCAATAAACATCTCACATTGGTTGGCCTCTTGTCCATTTAATATGTAGTTCATGGCATCCTCATCATTATATTATATACTTAATGGAAATAAAACACACAATTAGTACTTGAATGTGTTATATTCTTGGGCACTAGACTTAGTGTGCGCACACACACATACAAATATGGTAATAGCTTCCTATTAACTTACAAAACTAATGAATTAAAATGCACTGATGTGTCTAACCATAAACAAATTTAGCATAACATAATTTATAAAACCAACAATCAAATCACGCACACTAAACACAAAATTTCAGCCCCAAAGCACCATTTTCATTAGTCATTCAACAAAAAACTAGGGTCCTTGCATAAGGGAAAATGTCCCTTTTTCAATGATCAACAAAATGTCAAATGACAAGGGAAAACTTACGCAAAAAAATCCTTTCCTTTACTACTAAAACCCTCCTCAGTCTCCATGCCACAACCTACTCACTTTTGGTTTCTCCTGTAGTTATGCAATCACTGGAGGTCAAGGGAAAACTCAACCCTTCTCTTTTGTACAAACAAGGGCAAACTCAACCTTTCTCTTCTATCCAAATAGGGGCAAACTCATTGCTTCTTTGCTATCCAAATCAAGGAAAACTCAACCCTTTTATGTTGTCAAAATAATGGCAAATTTGGTCCTACTTTGTTGTCAAAATAAGGGAAAACTCTACCCTTCTTTATTGTCCAAACAAGGACAAACTCATCCCTTCTCTATTGTCCAAATATGGGAAAACTCAACCCTTCTCTGATCTCCCAATATGGGAAAACTCAACCCTTCTTTGTTGTCAAAATAGGGTAAAACTCAATGCTTCTCTATTGTCCAAATAGGAGAAAACTAAACCATTCTCTATTGTCCAAACAAGGGAAAAACCAATCATTCTATATTGCCCAAATAGGGGAAAACTCCACCGTTCTCTAATACCCAAATAGGGGCAAAATTATCCCTTCTCTATTGTCCAAATAGGGGAAAACTCAACCCTTCTAAGCTATCCAAACATGGAAAACTTAGCCCTTCTTTGTTATCCAAATAGGGGAAAACTCAAACGTTCTTTGTTGTCCATACCTTAGGAAAAATCAAACCTTCTCTATTTTTCAAACAGGGGAAAAAAATAACCCTTCTATGTTGTCCACATAGGGGAAAACTAAACCCTTATTTTTTATCTAAACAGAGGAAAATTTAGCCTTTCTTTGTTGTCTAAACAGGGGAAAAAGTATCCCTTCTCTGTTATTCAAATAGGAGAAAATTCAACACATATTTGTTGTCCAAACATGCATAAACTCAACCCTTTTCTATTGTCCAAACACATACTCAACAACCTTACTTGGCTTGCCCAAGGCTTACTCAACCTCCTCTTACTCAACCTCCTCGAAGTAACCCTACTTATTCCCTCTTGACCCTCTCATCCCTCCACATGCCCTCTTGTCCCTCTCATCCCTCCACAAGCCTTAGGCCTACTCGGCATTCTTTTAGTCTACTTGTCCTCTCCCTTTTGCTCTCACAGCTAAATCATGCTTAGTAGCCTTATTAGGCCCACATACGGCCTCCTTAGCCTCCTCAAAACAACCTTGCTCAACCTTCATATGTAATTCCCATTAATTCTCTAGATACAAGGCCTTCTCTCCCTTCTTCACAATACACTTCTATTGCACACTAGACTTAGTGAAAACACACACTAGTGATAGTATCAAATTAACTTTAAACTAGCTAATTAACTGAAACACACTAACATGCCTAACTCTTACACAACAAAAATTTTAAAACTAGAAATTAGATCATACACATAAACATATTACACAAAATTTCTTCCTAATCAACAATTCTTCATTAAATTCTTCTCAAAAACTACTCAAACTCCCTTACTAGGATAATGGTCATTAAGGAAATTAAATTTACAACAAATAATATAAATCTAATCTGGAGAATAAAGCCCTAGATCTATCCTTGATTTAGTTGATTTGGATTTCCTTCGTTACTTTACATTCTTGAGTCTCAGACCTGGTGCAACTGAGTATCTCACTCATAGATAACCTACAATATTACTCATGCAAATTTCTTCCTTACTTGAGAGAATCTTTCTCTCAATTTCTCATTGAGAGAATCTCTCTCTCAATATCTTATGCCATTGCACGTCTCTATGCTCTCATGGAAACAATGAGCTCTCTCAACATTCTTTGCCAACAACAAACCTTGTCAACCCTCTTTTCTTTCAGTAGGTCCTCTTGGCCCTCTCGACACTCCACAAGCCCTACTAGCCCTCTCAACTACAAGATGCTTTCTTTCCAACCACCTTCTACATGACCTCTCTTCCCTCAAGGAGTCTTAGGCCTACTTGGCATTCTCCTCCAGAAGATGTTCTCTTCCCAACCACATTCCATAGGTCCTATTAGCCCTTAAGGGGTTTGAGTCCTACTTGACCATCTCCTCCACAAGATGTTATTTTTCCAACCACAAGAATGAATCACTTACCCTTGTACTTATACTTTTCCAAATGGTGCAATACAATGGGTCATTATAATACCATTTTTAATATGGATACCCTGGGTCTATACCATGGATCATAAAAATACCATAGGTCATCAGAATACCATTGTTCTATGGGTATAAATCCCCAACAATTAGCCTAATAGCCCCACATTTGAAAATACTCTTGATGCTACCAAAAAAATCAACACTCCCTCCTATCAAGGGATGCGTTTTCACAACACCACTTGGAAGTGGTTGTGGCTTCGAACCTGGAACGCATTTCCACCCTTGATCTATTACCATAGCTTCTCCATATGATAGAATAAATTCCCACTGTATGGAAGGGACCCTTCTTCGAAGACACCCTACTCCTAGAATCCTCCCACTCTTGAGCTTCATGCATGGCCATCTTGTATCATGACACAATACTGGAAGACTAATCTCTCCCATGTGCATGGCCATCTCATACCATGACTCTTGGAAGACTATTCTATCCCACCTAAATGGCCATCTTTTACCATGAATTCATGAACCTAAAGGTTTTCTTTCTCTAAGTCGTTGACTATCTTTGAGCTTACTAACCCACTTTGAAGGTTGGCTTCCTCCTGATCCTACTCACTCCTTCTAAATCTTGACTCCCTCTAACTCTAAAATTTCAAGCCTTCTTAGCCATCAAGGTCTTTATTTGACCTCCAGTCCATATTCTCACTTGGATCCCTAATGGCTATCTGAACTCTCTAACCATCTCAATCCTACCTTCTCATCCCCTCTCTAATCACAGGAATAGGTTTAGACATTACTTAGCCCCTCTAAGCTTTGATATCTGCATAAGACCTTAAAGCATGGATCATAATGAATCTCTCATTCTCCTATGCTAATATTCTCTCAAGATCCTAGCACATATAATAAATGAATCTCACATCCATTTCTCTCTATCTAGGACCAGGTTACAACTATTCAAAACTCCTTTCGTGAATGATCTACTCCATTTCTCACTAGGCCTAATGACCTTGGTCTACATGGCCCATACAAGAAGTTTACCATACTTATCCAAATCTCTTAGCATGGGTATTCAAAACAATACTGCTACCTACAACAATTTTATAGCTCCCTCTCAGAGATATCACATGTGCAAACCTTAGATCCAACTTCCCTTCTTAGATACCATGCTTTGATACCATGTTATATTTTGGGCACTAAACTCAGTGCACACACACATACGGGATATGGTAAAAGCTTCCTATTAACATTAAACAATTAATGAACTGAAAAATATGGATGTGTCTAATCATAAACAAATTTTTCACAACGAAAGTTATAAAACCATCAACCATACCATGCCAATAAACACAAGATTTCATCCCCAAAATGCAATTCTTCATTAAATTCTTCTCAAAACTACTTGGACTCCATTACTAGGATAATGACCCTCAAGGGAATTACATTTACAAGAACTATTTTGGGTTTGATCTAGTAGATCAGGCCCTAGATCTATCATCAATCTAGCTGATCTAGATCTCCTTTGTTGTTGTGTCCTATTTCCTCATACCTAGCACAACTGAGTATCTGACTCACAACAAACCTGTCATATTACTCATCTAGATCTCTTTCTTAATTGAGGGAATATATCTCGCAATGTCTTGTGCCCTTCTTGTGTTTGTGCTCTCTTGCTAAAAATAATCCCTTTTGGCCCTCTTTACTAGCAATAGGCCCTCTCAACCTTCTTTGCCAATAACAGGCCCTTGTGACCCTATTTGTTGTAGAATTTTCTTCTATATTCAGGTTGCATATTGTGATATGCTAAAACAAAAGACAAGGATCTACTCTACTCATTAGTGGAAGCCAAAATTGATCGATGAAAACACTAAGCGAAAAAGGAATAATTTCAATCGCACATAACACAATACTTTTCTAGGGAAAGAAACTTCTCAAAACCTCGACTATCTATATTGCATTAACCAGAAGATCTGAGAAGAAAATACAATGCTTGTTCAACCCCGAACAATTCTTGCACAAGTACAATCTATCTCTCTAGTTCACAAACCAACTCAAGCCAACACTTAGCCAATTCTGCTGCCTTCCAACCCCCTACTTTCTTATGTCATTCCTTAGGGAATTAGCCCATATTTAATTGGGAAATTCTCTCTCCATAACTGTGTGATCCATCCATAGGCCCTCAGCTGATTGCATGCACCATCTATACAACTCGAAAAATTATACAACTGATAGTACACTGTCCTTGAACTCTAATCTCAACTAGGTCTTCCTCTCAACTTACATGCATGAGTTATTTATGAGTGAATTGTTAGTTATTTGATTGATCACTGCATGTGAATTAAACCCAATTTTATTCACTTGGCCACTAACTAGTTCCTCCAACATTTAGAACTAGTTTAATTGAATTTTACTCAATTAAACTAAATTAAATAAATACAACTCAATAAGAACTCAACATGGACGCCTAAAATGAATGAATCATTCTACATGACTCAAGATAGACTTCCAACTCAAATTTACTCAGACAACTAAGTCAAATTAACTTAGTTAACTATTACAAGTTGCTATGAGAACAGAATTTCGACTTAATTCCTAATTTAATTCAAGGACAAATTAAATTAGAATTTCTAGATGTTATTTTTAACATTTCTTGTTGTTATTTTCAACACTACCTCTCAACAAGAAAGGAATTCAACTTTATCTCGATACGATACCTTTGGAATGTTCTGCATGCAACACTTCTCTCTAGTGTTGTTGCTACTGCAACTTCTGAAACAAACAAAAAAACATCCCAACTGAAACAGTATGATGCATATGTCACCAGAGTCTCTGACTGCTACTAGCTACTACACTATCTACTGAAAACTTTGTGTTGCTTCTAACTTTGTATTCTGCCATATGCTTTGTTGTCAACTCTGCTCTGCACTCCCCAGTATCTAATTGTTGTTAGTCTTTGTCTCTGTCACTCTAACATCTGACTGCATCAACCGCCACTGATCCATCCGGCTACTGTGTACTATGGGCTCCCATAGCAAGGTAATGATCTATGAGACAAAACACACCTCAATGGATCCTACCCAATTTCTACACTCTTGGGACTATTGCTTCACATCACCCTGCTTCTTACTTGGAGGTATGGTTGCATGTGCTCCCTTTTCCCACTTGGCTCAAAATTTTCCCCTATTGGAGGTCTCTACTTGAGTGGATGCCTCCACTCGATCTCCTCTCTGCTTCTCTAATTGTGTTTGCTCCACAACTTTTTGAGGTAGCTTCTGAGGTTGCATGTTAAGAGGGAATTCATGCTCCCTCTCAACCACCAAGTCTCTAACCTTTGCCTTGATCCTCAAGGCTTTACATGCATCTTGTACCTCAAGTGCATACAATTTCTTGACTCACACATCGATCTATCTCACTTGTCCCATGGCGATGTGTCTAAGGAAAACCTTTCCTTGGATAAAAATCACATCATAGCCACGGTCTTCCAATACAGCGACGGAAACAAGATTCTTCTTTAGTCCTGGAACATACATCACATCAGTGATTCTAAGAGGGGAGCCAGACTCCCTCTGAAAGGTAACTGTATCGGTGTCGGTCACGTTATACCTCCCATCATCTACACACTCTATGTTATGTTTGAGGTTTTTCTCCTCCAAGTCACTAAAGAGGTATCTATTCCCCGTCATATGAAACAAGGAACCATTGTCGAGATACCACATTCTTACCATTACAGTGTTGGCCATTCATGCAATGAGAGTGAAATCAAGTTCGAATTTTGAAGCTAGAGCTCCACCTATTGTTGCTACTGCAAACTCCTTCTTGCTTGCTTTCTTTTGTGGGAAATACATGGCATAGTGCCCGTACTTGTGACGATGAAAACACTTGATGTTCAACAAGTCCTTCTTATTTCCACCCTCCTCGCCTTGGAACTTATTTCCCATGGCTTTCTTTTCTTTGTTGGCTAATGCAAAGTCCTCTTCCACTTCTTTGGATGAGGTCCCATCTCTGGTGTTCCGCTGAAACTCTTCTTCTACCAAGTCAGACCACAACTGCTCCCACTCTGGTAGCTTCTCCCTCCCATTAACTGAGTCCTGGTAACTATGTCAGCTCTTGGGAAGTCCTAAAGCTATAGACTTACCATATCGTTTTCATCAATATAACCCCGACACTTCCAAGATCATCCTGACAGTGAGTAAACTTTGTCAAGTACTTCAGAATAGAGTCTCCCTTCTCCATCTTGATCTTTTTGAGTTTGTCCTTTAGTGATAGCTTCTTGTGGTCACTTTTATTTTGAAATAGGTCCATCAATGCCTTCAACATTGCAAATGGAGTTTCCTTACTATGGAGATTCGAGAGAATATGATCTCGAACACCTTCTAGAATAATCCTTCTTGCTTTTGCCACACACTTTCTCCATTCAACTAGATCTTTATAATCAGATGTTGGAGGCTTTAGAATATCATGATCTATGAATTCCTTCAACCAATTGTCTTCCAGAACTGCCTCCATCTTGTCCTTCCAAGCTATGTAATTTGAGTTGCCCTCCAGGGCATACTCAAGTCTCAAATCGTAGAATGACATACCACTGACTCTGAAGTATGAACCTACAAATTGAATTTAACCTATACAACAAACTTGAATTCTCCTCTTCTATAATGTCTTCAACTCTTATACAATGTAGAATTTTCTTGTAGATTCAAACTGCAAATTGTGCTATGCTAAAACAAAATACAAGAATCTACTCTACTCATCAGCGGAAACCAAAAATGATTGATGAAAACACTAAGCAGAAAAGGAAGAATTTCAATTGCACATAACACCATATTTTCTAGGGAAGAAAATGCTCAAAACCCCTACTATTTATATTTCATTAACTAGAAGATCTGAGAAGAAAATACAATGCGTTTTCAACCCGAACAATTCCTATACAAATACAATCTATCTCTATGCTTCACAAACTAGCTCAAGCCAACACTTAGCCAATTTTGCTACCTACCAAGCCCCTACTTCCTTGCATTGTTCCTGAGGGAATTAGCCCATATTTAATTGGGAAATTCTCTCTCCATAATTGTGCAATCCATCCATAGGCCCTCAATTGATTGCATGCACCATCTGTACAACTCAGAAAATTATACAATTGATAGTACACTGTCCTTGAACTCTAATCTCAACTCTGTCCTCCTTTGAATTGTCATGCATGAGTTATTTTTGAGTGAATTATCAGTTATCTAATTGATCACTGCATGTGAATTAAATCCAATTTAATTTACTTGACCACTCACTAGTTCCTCCAACAATTAGAACTAGTTTAACTGAATTTAACTCAATTAAACTGAATTAAATAATTACAACTCAATAAGAACTCAACCTAGGCCCATAAAATTTAGGAATCACTCTACATGACTCTAGATAGACTTCCAACTCAAATTTACTGAGCCAACTAAGTCAAATTAACTTAGTTAACTATTACAAGTCGCTATGAGAATATAATTTCGATTTAATTCCTAATTTAATTCGAGGAGAAAGTAAATTAGAATTTCTAGATGTTATTTTTAACATTTCTTGTTGTTATTTTCAACAGTTGAGAGGGAATTCATGCTCCCTCTCAACCACCAAGTCTCTAATCTTTGCCTTGATCCTCAAGGCTTTGCATGCATCTTGTACCTCATGTGCATACAATTTCTTGACCCACACATCGATTTGTCTCACTTGTCCCATGGCGATGTGTCTAAGGAAAACCTTTCCTTTGCTAAAAATCACATCATAGCCACGGTCTTCCAATACCGCGACGGAAACAAGATTCTTTTTTAGTCCTGGAACATACATCACATCAGTGATTCTGAGAGGGGAGCTAGACTCCCTCTAAAAGGTAACTGTATCGATGTCGGTCGCACTATACCTCCCATCATCTACACACTCTATGTTATGTTTGAGGTTTTTCTCCTCCAAGTCACTGAAGAGGTATATATTCCCTGTCATATGAAACAAGGAACCGCTATCGAGATACCACATTCTTACCATTACAGTGCTGGCCATTCATGCAATGAGAGTGAAATCAAGTTCGAATTTTGAATCTATAGCTCCACCTGTTGTTGCTACTGCAAACTCCTTCTTGCTTGCTTTCTTCTGTGGGAAATACATGGCATAGTGCCCATACTTGTGACAATGAAAACACTTGATGTTCGACAAGTACTTCTTATTTCCACCCTCCTCACCTTGGAACTTATTTCCCTTGGCTTTCTTTTCTTTGCTGGCTAATGCAAAGTCCTCTTCCACTTCTTTGGATGAGGTCCCATCTCTGGTGTTCCGTCGAAACTCTTCTTGTACCAAGTCAGACCACAACTGCTCCCACTCTGGTAGCTTCTCCCTCCCATTAACTGAGTCCTAGTAACTATGTTAGCTCTTGGGAAGTCCTAAAGTTATAGACTCACCATATCGTTTTCATCAATAATAACCCCGACACTTCCAAGATCATCCTGACAGTGAGTAAACTTCGTCAAGTACTTCATAATAGAGTCTCCCTTATCCATCTTGATCTTTTTGAGTTTGTCCTTTAGTGCTAGCTTCTTGTGGTAACTTTTATTTTGAAATAGGTCCATCAATTCCTTCAACATTGCAAATGGAGTTTCCTTACTATGGAGATTCGAGAGAATATGATCTCGAACACCTTCTAGAATAATCATTCTTGCTTTTGCCACACACTTTCTCTATTCAGCTAGATCTTTATAATCAGATGTTGGAGGCTTTAGAATATCATGATCTATGAATTCCTTCAGCCCATTGTCTTCCAGCACTGCCTCCATCCTGTCCTTCCAAGCTATGTAATTTGAGCTGCCCTCCAGGGCATACTCAAGTCTCAAATCGTAGAGTGACATACCATTGACTCTGAAGTATGAACCTATAAATTGAATTTAACCTACACAACAAACTTGAATTCTCCTCTTCTATAATGTCTTCAACTCTTATACAATGTAGAATTTTCTTGTAGATTCAAACTGCAAATTGTGCTATGCTAAAACAAAATACAAGAATCTACTCTACTCATCAGCGGAAACCAAAAATGATTGATGAAAACACTAAGTAGAAAAGGAAGAATTTCAATTGCACATAACACAATATTTTTCTGGGGAAGCAAATGCTCAAAACCCTGACTATTTATATTTCATTAACTAGAAGATCTGAGAAGAAAATACAATGTGTTTTCAACCCGAACAATTCCTATACAAGTACAATCTATCTTTGTGCTTCACAAACTAGCTCAAGCCAACACTTAGCCAATTTCGCTGCTTACCAAGCCCCTACTTCCTTGCATTGTTCCTGAGGGAATTAGCCCATATTTAATTGGGAAATTCTCTCTCCATAACTGTGCAATCCATCCATAGGCCCTCAATTGATTGCATGCACCATCTGTACAACTCAGAAAATTATACAATTGATAGTACACTGTCCTTGAACTCTAATATCAACTCGATCCTCCTTTGAATTGTCATGCATGAGTTATTTTTGAGTGAATTATCAGCTATCTAATTGATCACTGCATGTGAATTAAATCCAATTTAATTCACTTGACCACTCACTAGTTCCTCCAACAATTAGAACTAGTTTAACTGAATTTAACTCAATTAAACTGAATTAAATAATTACAACTCAATAAGAACTCAACCTAGGCCCGTAAAATTTAGGAATCACTCTACATGACTCTAGATAGACTTCCAACTCAAATTTACTGAGCCAACTAAGTCAAATTAACTTAGTTAACTATTACAAGTCGCTATGAGAATATAATTTCGATTTAATTCCTAATTTAATTCAAGGAGAAAGTAAATTAGAATTTCTAGATGCTATTTTTAACATTTCTTGTTGTTATTTTCAACAGTTGTCAATAAACCCTCTCAACTTTCCACAGGCATTCTTGGCTTCCTTGGCCCTCTTAGTTCTCCATAGGCCCTCTCGACCGTCTTGGCCCTCTAGAGGCCCTCTCAACACTCTCAACCCTCCATAAGCCCTCTCCGCCTCTATAGGCCTGCTCATCCCTCTCATCCCTTCACAAACACTCTTGCCCTTCGTAGCCCTCCATAGGCCCTCTCATTCCTCTACAAGCCCTCTCAACCACAAGATTCTTTCTTGCCAACCACCTTATGTAGGTCCTCTCGACCCTTAATGAGTCTAAGGCCTACTCAACCTTCTCCTCCACAAGATGTTGTCTTTCCAGCCACCTTCTATAGATAGTCTCGACCCTTGAGGGTTCTAAGGCCTACTTAGCCTTCTCCTCTACAATATGCTCTCTTGCCAACCACATGAATGAATCACTCACCATTGTACTTATAATTACTATAGGGTGCAATACCATGGGTACAAACCCCCATCACTTATCCTACTTGCCCCACACATGAGATTACTACCGATGCTACCCAAAACATCAACAAAATGTACATATCTCAACAATAAACCTATAATATATTAGTTTATTCCAACAAAATTTTGTAATTGATTTTGTTTGAGATAAAAGAACACTAAGATTACTAATAATTTCTAATTTGTATGTCTTTCGCTAAATTTAAATGTGAACCTATACTATGGAGCTTTTGAACATAAAAAAACTTAAAACTAAAATTACAATACTGAGAATGTAACGATATTTATTTAAAATGATGTCTCATCGAAACCTCAATTCTTTATTCTTAAAATCGATCATTTCATTTTCCCAATTTTACATTTTTATCAGTTTTCTTATATTCACTCTTTCACGTTTTTTCTTATATTTATAAAAACATTAGTATTAGTGCAATTATATGAAGTAACCCAAATAATTTGAGAATGCCTCATAACTCTCTTTCTTTATGCCTCATCTAATGTCCAAGCTTAATGAAATGTAGACTTTACAACCTTAGTAACATTTTGCTTGGGCGAGATTCTTAAGCAATATATGGAGAAAGTAATCGAATTGTGTTTATCATCATATATATGCACTATGGCATTAGGAATTATGCTCTAACCTCCACTATGACATACATTTTGCATTGTTTAAAACATAAAGTGAAAAAATCAATAATAAGACTAACATATTAGGTGTGGATAATTTTATTTGGCATTGCCTATATGAATCTCAAGAAGACATGTTTATCTAAATGATAAAAAGTGGATGCGAGTATCATAGATTTTCATGTTCTCAGAGATTTGTAAAAGGAGTCGTCTAATGAGGCGGAAGAATTGACTGGATGGCCCTAAGTTGCTGGAATCTGGGTAAAAAAAATTTCAAAAAATCTTGATGGTGGAAATCAACACCATCAAAAACGTCTAGGACACCTAAAATTTTGAAGTTTAACAACTATAACTTGGATTTACAAAAATCCTTGCCAAATTTTTTCTAAATTTGACCAAAATTTCCATAACTATCAAGCAACTCCTCCACCTCGTTAAACTACGCACATGTAAAATAAGTAAACTCTCTTTGGGGATGCTCCTCCGCCTCGTTAAACTACGCGCTTGTAAAATAAGTAGACTCTCTTTGGGGATGTTACATTGTTTTGATAAAGTTGTTCCCATAGTTAGTCGTTCTCATAGTTAACTCAAATGGCGAAGTTTAATTGTTACATACTCAAATTATGAATCCGACATAATTGTCAGACATTTGTCATTTCCCAATAAAACAAAAAATAATTCATTACCCTGTCCGAGAGTGGTAGTTCAGATTGTAGGTGAGTTCGGTGCAATGCCGAATTGTGATGTGAAATCACATGCGGCACCCCTACACGAGCAATTGAGTTATTTCATGAGACAATGTGGGGTTGAAACAACCAAATTTGGTGGGGAGGTGTAATCAACTCCATGTGACGGTTGGTTCGTACCTACTTGATGGTGTGTTCAAGAAGATCGTGTGCGCAAAGGACGCATAACATTTCAGCCACTTAGATGAGTGCAGAAGCATGTGTGATATGTCATGGAGACGAGTCGGCATGTAGTTGGCGTGGGTGCATCGCATCTGAGCAAGACAGGTCGGCTGGCATATGGGCACGCGAACGAGATGAGACGAGTCGGCTGGTGTGTTAGCATTCGGAACGTCACACCAGGTGAGACCAGTTAGCTAGAGACACAAGACAAAGATCAGTTGGATTATGAGTATGTGGAACATCAACACGTGAAGGGCTGCGGCTGGAGCTAACCAGCCATATATTGGGTATTTAATGTCTTGAGAGCAGCACGCAACTTAGCCCGATAACACGGGAATGGGTAAATATTATTTAATTCTGAATTTGCCCGCTCCCATATTATCGCGTTAAGTCGCGTGCTGCTCTGAGGGCATTAAATACCCAATATATGGCTGGATAACTCTTTCCAAGAGCTGCGACCAACAAAACCGACGCGTTGGCCGCATACCACCTGCCTCAAATCAGGTTTTCGACAATGACAATGAGCATGTGTCCACAGTTAATAAATGAGAATGTGATCGCAGGCGGAGTAAGGGGACGGACGTGGCACGAGAACGTTAGTAGGTTGTGCCTTGCCATATGGTAGATCATGCAGAAGTTGCGGCTACGTAGAATCATAGGTTGTTTGACTGATCTGTAAGTGGTGTTCGGCTAGGCCAAAATTTGGCATTCAGTTCGACCGAGTTTTGATGTTTAGGTGAGTTGAAATTTCGGAGTTTTGGCAGGCTGAATTTTGGAATTTCCTGCAGCATGAATTTTGAGGTTCCGGTTCACCAAAATTTGTAGCTCGAGCATGCCGAATTTTGGGGTTCATTAAGGATATGGAATTTTGGGCTTCAGCCCAAATTTGATGTTTTGTCTAGCAACACCATTAGTTTGGTATGGGTTACTCGGATATATCGAGCGAAGAAGAAAGGTTGTTTTAGGTAAAGTTGTATTGTTCAAATTTTAATGTATACATCGTTTTAGTATTATGAGAGAGATCTACCCTCTTTATCGTTTTCTATTGCATGCGTGTATATTTTATGTCGAGATGATTCTTTTTGTAAAAATTTGAAATTGGTTTAAGTAACAAAGTTATTTTATAGACATTTAACTAAGGAATATTGAGTAAGCATGGTCTAAGTTTAAGTAACCTCAAGTTGAGAAGTGCCTCGTAAGAAAGAACATTTATGTTGCATGCATAAAGATCTATTTGGTGCCTTTAATATATGATTTCTCTAGGGGCATAGTAAGGGGTATTAAAGTTGAGATTCCAAGAGGGGACATCATAGTGTGTTTGTTAATAGTAGAAACTACCATGGGAGCTAAGGTTAGGTTAAGATAATAAACATGATTTCAGGTGTTATAGAAGTGAAAAGTGTTGTGTCTATTATAGATATTATTAGGAAAGTGTAGTGGTATTGTTCACTTTTACTTTCATGACAATTGATGTTGAGTAGGGTATTGTGATAAATGGATTTGGAGCATATATTAGATATGCTTTCCAACATAGAGTGATATGTGAAATAACATTGAGGTTTGATAGGTGTTGAAGAAGAATGCACATAGCTATGGTCTTTTAGCATTGGAGTTATTGACCTAATTGGTTTGGTCATGAGAGAGAGTGGAAGTTTTGATGCATTGGCAGTGAGCTTGAGTTGTAATAGTTTTTGAGTCGAGACTTTTCAACACTACGATGAGATAACCATGTGTTTCATGCAGTAGATTAGAGCATAGGAATTGCTTAAGACTTGTAGAGAGAGTGAAGCTAGGGGATAGTTGTGAGGGTTGGTGCACATTGTAAATTGAGGTGATTTTCCATTCACTTAGGAGTTGTTTACCATGGAGAGATGTGGAGAGTGTTTATGTGGCAGTCAATCCAAGGTTGGATGGTGTCAATGCCTTGGACAAGGGTGGTGGATAAGGTGGACTTGTAAGAGGTGAGTGACAATTTTCCAACACAGATTGGTCAATTGTCCATCATGACTTGAGAATTGACGTTGTTTGGGTGGAGTAGCACATGGAGCAAAGGGGCACAATAGTTTGATTCCATATTTTCATGAGATATTGTGAGTTTAACAGGGTATCAAAGCAAGTGAATTCTTGCCTTGCTCAAGCATGAGCCAATGGTACATCAAAAGTATATATGTGAGTTGGTTTATATAAAAAAAGTCTCTTTATATTGGAAAGCATGAAGGATAAGGTTTGAAAGATATAAAGTCAAGGTCAATGATTATTCTAGCATCAATTTGAAAATTATCATGGCTGATTCATTTTCCTAATAATATGTGAGGGAAAAGAGGTCATTCCTGCATTGAGGCCAAGCAATTATATAAAGAGACTAACAATGTCATTTGAACACAGTCCATTCCTTTAGCTGCATCCTCAAGCACTGAAAATCATTCACAAGCTTAATAACATTAAGTTATCGAATGTTGATCATTTTGAATTCATTGCTCAAAATATTACAATTACATTTGATGATGTAAATAGACTTGCATGCATTGAATTCTTTCCTTGGGAAGAGCTTGTCAACAATAGGAATAAAACTAGTCTTGGATATTAAAAGGATGTGTCCTTTCATATTTTGAAATTCCAAGCCAATTCAATTTCAGAATCCTAAATTTCTTCAGGGCGATTCATATTCACGTGGTCTATATTTTTCTCCTCCACATTCACAGTAAAAAATTGTCAAATGTTGATATTGTGATGGAGTCGGCCATGTGATAGATCATTGTTTTGATATTCAACCTTGTAAGCATTGTGGTAAGCACACTCATCATTCAAACAAATGTTGCATTAATAATACTTTTACAAGAATGAAGATTCACCTGGGGATGGATCGCTTCTTGGAAATGGGATTTAACAACCAAGAAGATATTTCACTCATACCACATAATTTCTTTTCGAATAATAACATGTATTGTAGCTGAGATTTCTTCATCATCTCACCTTGTATCTAACAAGGGGGAATTGATGGTCATTTACAAGGTTCAAAGATACGTCAAGCAAGTCTGAGCCACAACTTGGACTTGTTGCCTAAACTTAGAGCTAGAGTCATCCATACCCATATTTAGAGTTGTAGCTAGAGATAAAGCAATGCCCGAGTAGCATGCTTATGGTTGGTGGCCTTCCTTAAACCACTATAGGTTGAGACCTTAATGGTATCCCTTTGAAGAACACTTCCTTTAGCAAAAGAATTTAGCTTCTAGCCATATTTGGAAGCATTCCAAGTTGAGACCTCAATGGTCTCCCTTTTCACAACAATAGGGAGTACTTCCTCTAACAAAAGATTTCAACTTTTGGCCAAATTTGGAATTGTTCTCGGAGCTTGATTTAGGTGGATATTGGTGGCCACCCACCTATTCCACTTGGACTGCCACTATTGTTTCTTTCAGTTTCCTTAATTGTAGCACAATTTTCTATTTTTGGTAGTTTTTCAGGTCTTGATCTTATTCAAGGACTACAAATTTCGACTATAAACCCTTGCCTCAAGCTATGGGTTTCCCTATTTCCCCAAAAAATGTAAAATAAATTAAATGTGAATTTTAACTGGTTAGCCTGAACGGAGGGACACATAGATCTAAGGTTTTGAGGGGGTTTCCTATTGCATTATTATTGGTTTCTTGTGGCATGCCTATTGATTTTCAGTGATGTTGCAGTTGGGTAGACCCATTATAATAACATTTAGCCTCCATAATGTTTCCTTGGCCAACCACTAACCTACGATAATAAGTATTAAAAGTTGTGGAGTAAGAAGCATTGGGAAGGATGCTTCCATCTATGTCCCTCCTTATGGATCGATACAAACTGAATGAAATATTGGGAAGAAAGAGTGGAGAAGTGGAGACAACACCATCACTTGAAGAGAGAGGAGGTGGCACAATGGACTAAACCACCACTTGACAGATGAAAGGATGTGATTGGATGGAAGGAAATAGAATAAACATAAAAACATAGCGTGAAAGAAAGGAGTAGGGGAAGATAAGAAAAGGGCATCGAGCCATTAGCAAGTAAGGGGAAGGAATTCTATGTTGAATGATGGATAAAGATACTCTCTCAAGTAGCCTATAGAGAAGGAGATTGGTTGCTAAGTAGCAATGGAGGGAGATAGTAATAAAGTTAAGCGTAAAAAGAGCAAGGAGAAAAAGTAGATCCAAAAGGAAACAATGAACTAGACTAAACCTTGGGTTCAAGCCCTATGAATGAGCCTAGAGGAGTAAGGCAATCGATGTGGCTCTTATTGCCATAGGAATTAGATAAGTGACGTGGACAATGGACTCCACCTCCTAAGTGTGTGACTTTTCCCTTGGTGCGATTTCCTTGAACAAGCATCCCCTTAGACTTTGCATCTAGATTGGGGATGGTCAGCTACAAGAAAAACTGCAATGTAGCTACCCTATGGCTGGACAGACAGTTGAATCCCCTCCTTTAGTTTCCTATCAACTTAACACGCACAAATAAGTATACTTAGTTATGCATGTTAGAAAACAAGCTATGATATTCCTTATTATGCTTATGATTAATGATTAATCCTATATCATTCATGAAAGAATGTCTAATTCACTATTTAATCATGGTTTTCCAACTATCTTGTATATTTATCTGGTGATAACGAGCTTCTTGAACTTTGTGGTCACTGCCACCTCATGAAGTGCAAGACATCATATATGTTTATGGTTGATGGTCTAAAGTCCTCTCAAGATCAAACAATTATTTTGCAAATTTCAGTTATGTTAAATGTTGGAATTGGGTAGTTCATTTACATACTCATGATTGTAGGCTTCTCATATGTTGCAAGTTTATCTTATATGTTGTGATTCTATTTTAGATGTTGTGATTGTAGTGAATATTTGGTTAGAGTTGTTGATTACATAATTAAGGAATGATGCGTGGCTTGTCTATATTCATGTGTGGATACTTGAAATTTGTGATTTCCCTTACTAATTTCTTATTGTGAGTGTTATGATTTTAATAGTTGGTAGCACCATGGGGTTGCTGCCCTATTTATGATCTTTAAATTATCTATATGCTTGGGTTGAGCACCTACATGATTGTTTATCCTTTTTTAGGTCTTGTGAAAATTGATATAAGTTGTGAATCTTTGCAAAATGGTTCTGATTGCTACTACTTGGATGATGACTTCAAACTATGTACTCAGATGTCACTATATTAAGAAATACTAGGTAAAATCCTTAAGGATTGAGTTACATACTTGCTTCATCTCTCAGAGCCTAATATTCAAGCTTTGACCATCTCCTTTAGAGAAATTGATGTTTGGGCTCATGCCCCAAGCCATAAATGTTTTTTCTCAGTTTACAATATGTTTTTCCCCTTCATGCCTTGGAGAATCTAAAAATCTAGTTTGGTAGATGTTTTGCCACTTTGGGAACATCCCAGATCATTTTGTGATTGGATTCCTTTGTCCAGAGGTTTGGTAGAGTATTGTGCCTTGTGCAATCTAGATTTTGTTGGACTAGATTTTATCTTGAATCCAAGGGTCAATACATCCAGGGGTGGCAAAGGTTTTCCAACCCCTAGAAGCCCACGTATCGTCAGGCTCTAATAATTACCCTTTTCCTTATCACATGTGTACCACATTGTATGGGACCCACAATGCATTATATTTGATTTAATTCAATATCTAAGGAATCCAAATGTGGGCACAGGTATGTCCATCTAAGAGGTATTGGATAGGGATATGACCATATTTTGTGATTTGTGCATAACATATGGGGAATCCAGGATCTACGGGTGACAAGAAATGCACACCCTTATGGAGCCTCATATATTTGTTAAGCCAAATTTTCCTTCTTCAACCAAGTAAATTTGGGGTCTAGTACATGCCAATGGTGGATAATGACATGAACCACTCGATTTATCTAAAGCTAGATATAACATAATTTCACTGTAAAATCTAAGGGAGACCATGGTGGGCCCCAGTCCCACACCCTATGTTGACATGGTAGTGCCACATAGGCATGACAAAGAAAACGTGGGGGATACATATGAACCCAATGAGGATGAGGACTTGTGCTATATTGATATGGTGGAACCACATAAGATAAGAAGGAGCCACATGGTAGAACATTGCCGATGTGGACAACCCTATTGTGAGAGTGAAATGAGTTGTAAGTGATAATGTGTGCCAGGAAGTCTCGTAACTTGATGGTCTCGATAGATGGGGAACTTTCCCATCATCTGTTTCTTCATTTCTTAGGATATTGGGAAAATGTGAGATATCAGAAGTATGAAAGTGAGGTCAAGATATGAAACCTTTTCATTAGATCTATTATATGATAGTAACGTGAACTGAGAAGGTAGCGAGTGTTGTAAAGGTTAACTGGATTGTAGAACATATCTAGTCAATTCAAAGTAAAGGAAGAGTTCCTCCCTTGCATGAAGTTCTACCTTGAACAAACCAAAGCAGATTTCGTGGGGGGTGGGGGTGAGTGGGTGTGAAAATAGTAAGCGGTAGAGGAAGAAGGGGCCCCATGATAAATCAACATATTCCACATATGCCAACGGTACTGAGGGTGCTTTCCTATGCACTCCCCCTCCCCCTAAGTTTAAAACCTTGACAGACCTTGGGGACCCTGCAAACGTGTTGTAGAAAGTTAGTGATCCATTAAATATAGAATGCACAAAATGAACAACTAGAGCATGTTGCGAACGTGATTAGCCGAAGAGGAAATTTGAGGGTGCACAATATAGACCAAATTTGGCATCAAGTTTTGGTATTGGTTAAACTTTAAATGGACATAACATTCACTCCAGGAGTTAGATTGAGATAAAACTTTTACATCGCCGAAAATCTCCCGATGTGCTGAATGCAATAGTGGAAATTGTCTTGGGTTTTGAAAAAGTTGTAAGAAGAAGATCTTTGTAACCCCATCTTCATAATAGATCTCAGAGTGTGGGTTAGATTATCAAGCAACACCTCCCACATCTTGAGTTAGTACAAGGGGGTGGTAGAGAGTGTTTAAGATGTTGCTTGAGACATTGCACACACAGTTAGGAGGGAGGTGTCCTTTTAGGGAAGTATGGCTAGTTTCAACAAATGGTAGTGTGGATGGTTGTGAAATGTTGTGATTGATCAAGTGGTACTAAGAGAATTCACAGTTTCCTATGGAGGATGGAGATGTTGGGTTGGGCAGAGTTTGGAGACTTGGTGACAGGTTTCCATGGAGACTTTGATTGGTGATTTGATGTGTCAAGTTTGTCAATTGGAGGATTGTCAAGGATGATAATGATTTTGAGTGGGGGAGAAAGTAATACCCTTAGAACTTTGATTACATCAAGCACATGAGACCACATAGACATACTTGAGATGGGTTCAGTGCCATGTTAAGTTGTGATGTAACATTGCACAAAATGGGCACACCTAGATGAGTGGTTGACTTCTTGCATGAGATCAATGTGGGGTAGAACAACCAAATTTGGGGTGTTCACCATCTTGTGACGAGAAGGGTTGTGAAACAAGGAGGTGCCACCAAATCCATGCTACAGTGGATTGCTACCTACATGATGATGTGATAGGGCAAGTAACATGTGGGACGATGTGGAACACGTTGATGCCAAATGATTGCATGAATACGGGAAATGTGTGGTAGAGACATGTTGACTAGTAGTTGGCATGGGCATATCACAATCGAGAAAGACAAATTAGTTGGTATATGAGTATGCACATGAGATGACATGAGTCAACTTGTGTGTTAACATATGGTTCATTACAACTGAGTGAGACAGGCATGAGACAAGAGGAAGATGAGTCAATTGGAAAATATGTGGAATGTCAACACACAAAGGGACATGACAAACCAAACTGATGTGTCAATTGCGTTATTTTTGTACCACCACGCATATATAGGTGATTAGTCAAGCCAAGTTGAGACAAAGATTGACAAATACCCTTAGCATGAGTCTATGGTTGAGAACCAAGGACGTGATCATAGGACGAAATAAAGGGACAAATGCAACATGAGAGAGATGTTAGGCCACTCCTTGCTATATGGGGAAGACAGGCATGTTGGGTGTTTCATGCAGTTAAATCGAAATGCAAGTCATTTCACTGAGCTACATGTTGTTCCACTTTACATAATGCATGTTAGAATTTGATGTTTGACTTGGTCAAAATTTGGTGTTATGTTGGACTAAATTTGAGGTTTGGGTGAGCTGAAATTTGGAGTTTGGATAGGCTAAATTTTGGGATTTCTTGTGGGGTGAATTTTGAGGTTCAAGTGAATCAAAATTTGGAGTTCAAGTAGGATAATTTTTTAGGGTTATCATGGGACAAATTTTGAGGTTTGGGTGAGCCGAAATTTGGAGTTTGGGTAGGTTGAATTAAGGTGTTTGTTGCAGATGAATTTTGAGGTTCAAGCAGGATTGAAATTTGGGGTTTCCACAGACCTAAAACTTGGTGTTTTGATGTAAACTTGGGGTTCAACCCAAATTTGGTGTTTTGACTAGGAGAGGTCATGTATGAGTTTGGCATGGGTTGCTTGGATGTATTGAGTAGAGAAGGGATGTTCTACATACCTTGTATTGTTCAAACTTATATGTATCATTGTTTGGGTATTAGGAGAGAGAATCACCCACCTTATATTTGTGTGTGTGTGTATTGCAATTGTACATGTGGAGATGATTGCCACTTTAAAAATTTAAAATTGATTAAGTAACAACATCATTAACTATAAACACTTAACTAAGGAAAATTAGATTAGGTTTCATCCATGTCTCGGTAAGCCCAAAATGAATTAGTCCTTAAAAAGAAAAAAAGTTAGATACTACATAATTAGAGATCCACATAACCTTTAACCATACAGGTTCTCTAAAATTGTGAAAATAATCCATAAAAACTTATATTTGTATTTATAAATTATATATACATATATAAATATATAATTCTATTTCATATTATAATTTATTATTTATTTTACTATTCATTAATTTTTTATCATTAGAAGTCTACACAATAAAATTTTAATTTAATTTTTTTCATAAAATATATACACTTTTCACTTACATTTCCATTTATAGTTTTTCATTGTTTTCAATCATGAAACAGTCAGAAGAATACACAATATTCAACTTTCTAAACACTATATCAATAAAACATCCAAAAGGCTTTTATTTGCTGCTCCGAACTCACCAAACCCATTTGGAAGGAAATTTAGAGAGTTTCCAAGCAGATCCATGCGGTGAAGTCCGATAATCCAATTTAGAGCTAATCATTTGCAAGTGCTGCTTGATTCGATATACGAGTAATTTTACCTTTGGTGAATGTTCATCTGTGTATGTTCTGCGGACTCGTGAAGCCATTAAATTCATAAGAGGAGCAAAAAACTAAAATGTTTGAATTTCTGCAAAATTGCTTTGAAGCAGGGGTGTTTTTGCCTTCAATATGGTGGTGCATAAGAAAACCACGGTAGGGTTTTTGGACTCTTGGAGTTTGAACATTTAAAAGGATTAAAGTAAAAGCAGTCTAGATAAAGAAATTGCAATTTATTAAAACCATCGAAACCTAGTGATGAACTCCTAACCTAGAGCAGCAACTCAGTGCAAAGCACAATGGTAAACATACGCTTTGAAACATCCTGCAAATTTCTAATACCCTAAACTGTTTCTAAGACGCAAAATGATGAGTCTAAATATAAGTATTCTTTTTCTTTTTTATATGGGATGCACAGCAGACAAGTGAGGACCCTGTATTTCCTCAACAAACTTCTCCATGTTATTGTAAGAAGATCCTCCTTTTCCCACTGCTCTCATTGACTCATCTCTCAACTCACCAATTCTCTTCCTCATCTGCCTCCCTTCCTCCCCATTCATCAATCTCCTTACCATGTCTTCCACATGTTCTCTCTTGACATCTTCATTCATTGCCATCCCAATCTTCCACACTTCACTAACGAATCTCCTGTTAGTCGGTTGCTCTGCAAAGAAGGGCCACGATATCATGGGCACACCAGCACATATGCTCTCCAGCGTAGAGTTCCATCCACTATGAGTCAGAAAGCCTCCCACTGAAGGATGTGAAAGCACTTTCATCTGAGGAGCCCAGCTCACCAAGAAACTTCTGTCCTTCACCTTCTCCAAAAACTCAGGAGGTAGCACAGCAGAGTGACCATGAATGAGATCTGGACGAATAGCCCACACGAAGGGCTGCCTGCTTGCCTCTAACCCCCACGCGAACTCTAAGAGTTCCTCGTCAGATATAACAGTGATGCTTCCAAAGCAAACATAAATAACAGAGCATGGCTCCTGAGTGTCCAACCATTTGACACAGCCAGTTTCTTCAGTCCACATGCTTGCAGAAATATCAGATATTCCATCATTTCCAGATTCTGCCTGTAAAACAAGAGGGCCTATTGTATACAAGGGAGGAAGTCTCTTCTGGAGTGCATCAACTACAGGACGGTCAAGTTCGTCAAAGGTATTAAGTATTACCAAGTCGGCTTCTAGAGTGGCCTGTGCTTGAGTTTTGTTAAACTCAAACCTGTAATAAGCATTCGATTTTTCTGTGATTCGCAAAGAGTCGGGCAGATCTTTGACACGCAATGGGGGCATTCCAGGAATGCAGGTGATTATTTCTTCCATGTACCCATTTGTGAAACAATTCTCATCTGCAACAGCAAGTAACACCATTTAAAAGTGACCTCTGCCTTTGACATGAGGAATCCATTAAGAATTATTACTGCAAGTGGAAATCAATGGAAAATTTGTTGTATTGAAAGTAGTGAGTATACCTTTGAGGGGAATATAACCTTTGTCGACAAGAAGAGGAATGAAGAAATAAGCCGAGAAGCCACAAGCGCTGTGCGTCCAGAAGGCCACTCTGGGAACTCCCAATTTCCGGGCGGTTTTCTGCGGAAAAGAAAGTACCCCGTCTGAAATAATACAGGTGAGGGGAGGAACAACTCCCTCTGTTTGTAAATGCTTCATCTTATCAATCAGCTTGTCGAAATACAGAGGGCCGTTATCAGTCAAAGACCGACATAGCTCGGTTAGGTTGGAGGTGCGGCCATGTTCCGGAGGCAGGCCATCTGGAATAGTCTCGAATCTAAAGTTGGGCAGAGAATTAAGGGCGTGCACCGATCCGGATGTGAGGAGGCGCTGTTGTATATACTCTGTATTAACGTAAGTGATGTAGAAGCCTCGGGCGTGCAAGACTTTAGCTAGCTGCAGCATCGCCTGAATATGTCCCTGAGCAGCCATAGGAAACATAAGAGCGTGAGGTCGCCCATTGACTAGTGCCATGCTAATACAGATCCGTGATAATCTTCGAAAACCAACACGGCAGTGGTAGGCGACACATGAACATGCAGATATATACCATCCACTGGGCCGTAGTCTAAGGAAGCTTTAATTTTGGCCAGATTTTGATTAAATCGGGCAGAAATTTTTGTAAATCCAACTTGTTTTAAGCTTTTGGTTATTTTGGAAATTTTCCATTATAAAAACGCTATTCAAATACCATTCAAACACTCCCAGATTTTTTAGGCAAAAAATTGCTGGATTCCAGCGAGTTTTGACTGTCAGCCCAAATTTGCAGCTCATTAAACAAGACCCCATGCACTGGAGTGTAATGACGTCATAGCTGTGCTCACATGCTGTAAGGTCAAGATAATGAGATGTGCCTGACAGTGATAATATAATGCATGTGCAGGTCATGGCTTCGCAACAGGTCTCTCCAAAATTTAGAGATTGAAAACTTGCAAAACAAGTCTCTCATAGATGAATAATGAGAGCAAGTTTCGTGCATCCAATTTTCAGAGCTCCTTAGTTTAAGGAGACTGTTTTTTTCTTAAAAATTATGGAAATTTTGGTTATATTTAGGGAAAATTTGATAAAGATTTTTGTAAATCCAAATACAATTGGTAAATTTCAAAATTTTTTGGTGCCATAAATTTTTGAGGGCGCTGAATCCATTTCCACCATAGAAAAATCATCTTTACAAAAAAATTTAAATTATTTTACCTAAATTTTAACTACTCCTAACTACTTTTGACCATCCCAACAATTCCTCTGCTTTCATAAACAGCTACTTTCAAAACTGTCTGGATGCATTTATTATACTAATTTTGATCAGTCAAGGAGAGAAGCAAATCTCCACGTCTCTTTGCAAGGCTATGTTGTACTAGGCCATCCATTTCGGCAACAAAGTTTATACCATGCGCCCCAAATTTCAAGCCAAAATGATAATTAAACTTTTATTTTTCAAACATGATTTATGCACCAAATTTCAAGCCAAAATGATATTATACTTTTAATTTCCAGACATGATTTCTTAATTTCTTTGTCAGTTTATTCTTTTTTAATTTTATAGGAAAAAAATACTAGTTTATTTTATGTACGAGTGTATAAAAACATTCAGAATAGACCCCAGCACATTAAGAGAGTATGCTCATCTCTATTTAAAATTAGAACATAAGGCTCTCAGAAATTTAATAGTTCCTAAAATATATGGACCAGAGACCAAATGTTTTACAAAATATACCGTTATATAAAACCATAGACTAATAAATTAAGGGAGTTGGATTGAGCTTTCCTTTCTGATGGTATTATTCTCCACATCATGTAATGCATATAACTTGTACCTTCGTTTAGACCCTTTGTTGACAAAGAACCAGTGACAATATTCGATACCCGAAAGGTGTTGAAGGGACACCTTAAGAATGCTGATGTGGTTGATCCAATTGCCAAGAATAGGAGGTGAAAGATATGTGCTCCCTAATACACAATCAATGAGGGTCTTAGAATCTCCATAAATGTGAATAGAATCCAAAGACAATTCCTTGGCAAACCAGAGAAGCCCCCATAGAGTCAGAATCTCCGCTCTCATGTTTGTTCCAAATCCATCGTGCCACCATAATTTGAAGTGAGTCATGTTACATAACCTGAGGCAAACTCCACATCGACATACGCCTCTCAGTGTAGCTTAATCAAAATAACCAGCTGGAAATTGTATACAAGGAGGAATGAAACAAAATAGAAAATCTTTATCCACCTGTATGTTTTTTGTTTGTGTATCCATCCAAATCCCAATGTTTATACATATCTTGTGTATGTTGATGGGGATACCTTCAAATATGTATCCATTCTTAGCATGCCAGATCTCCCCAAAAAAATGAAGAGAGGAATGGCTTGATATCGCCCCCCTCGATCCACCAACGAAGACACTGATCTAATGAGAGAAATGTGTAGGTTTTAACCCCTTATAGAAATTACTTGCATACGAATTCTAAAACATAGAAAACAAACAATGCGAGAGCATAACACATAAAACACATATACACAGAGATTTTCCCCTAGATCCCAAAACCGGGACTACCAGCTTGACTTTTCATTATGTTCCTTTCAATGTTATAATACATATTTATACATGTCGAAGCATCCAATACCATGGACCGAAAAACCATCGCGTCCAATACCATGGACCGAAAACCATCGCATCCAAAAAACATGTGTGAAAATCATGCACAAAACCATAGGTGGATCCACCCAACCTAACATAGGGTCCAAAATCAAAATTTTCTGGGGCACTACCCTTGGCAAAACAAGTCTCTCATATATGAATAATGAGAGCAAGTTTCGTGCATCCAATTTTCAGAGCTCCTTAGTTTAAGGAGATTGTTTTTCTCTTAAAAATTATGGAAATTCTGGGTATATTTTGGGAAAATTTCATAAAGATTTTTGTAAATCCAAGTACAATTGGTAAATTTCAAAAAATTTTGATGCCATAAATTTTCGAGGGTGCTGAATCCATTTCCACCATAAAAAAATTATCTTTACAAAAAAAGTTTAAATTATTTTACCCAAATTCTAACCCTCCTAACTACTTTTGACCGTCCCAACAATTCCTCTGCTTCCATAAACAACTACTTTCAAAACTGTCTAGATGCATTTATTATACTAATTTTGATCACTCGAGGAGAGAAGCAAATCTCCACGTCTCTTTGCAAGGCTATGTTGTACTAGGCCGTCCATTTCAGCAACAAAGTTTATACCATGCGTCCCAAATTTCAAGCCAAAATGATAATTAAACTTTTATTTTTCAAATATGATTTATGCACCAAATTTCAAGCCAAAATGATATTATACTTTTAATTATCCGTCCAAATCCCAATGTTTATACATATCTTGTGTATGTTGATGGGGATACCTTCAAATATGTATCCATTCCTAGCATCCTAGATCTCCCAAAAAAATCAAGAGAGGAATGGCCTGATATCCCCCCCCCGATCCACCAACGAAGACACTGATCTAATGAGAGAAATGTTCTTAAAAGGAATATGAAAAAATTGTAAAATCCTTCTTCATACCTGTGTAGAAGTCGAGCACTCCAATAAAAGATGTTGGTTTGTCTCAGTCGAATCTCGACATAGTGTGCACCATCCAGGAACTTGTACACCCCGCTTATAGAGGTTCTCCCAGGTCAATGTTTTGTTGTGCCAGACCAACTAGGTGAAGAGAATAATCTTCATGGGGACATCCAATTTCCAAATCTTCCTGAACCAGCAAGTATTATTTAAAGAAAATTTGGTGCACATAATGTACTTGTAGGTGTCTTCCACCTCCATCGCATCCTTACAAAGCGTCCCTCCCCAGGTGATGAAGTCTCCCCTCTCTATTCTGCAAAGTCCCGCCATTTTAAGATCTTGAATGTAGCCATTCCATACATCAGCTCTATGCCCAACCAGACCAATATCCGCAGCTTCTCCCCTAATAGGAAATAATCCACACCAACGTCGTATGACCTGTTCCAAGAATATATATCCCCTGGCATGTAGTCTTTCAATTATGTCCTCCGTGAGGGGAGTGGCTATATTAACTCCCTGAATATTATCTATCCCAATTAGAATGCATTTATCTTTTCCAAATGACCACCTGAGCCTTTGAAGATACTTTTTTACCTTGTGGAAACTAAACCAAATGTAAGATCCAGTTTTTTTGCCGATGTTGCCTTCCCTTATCCAATCAAAGGCGCTCTTATTTTTTAGGTACTTCGTCAGTATGATGTCCCTCCAAATTCCTTCTTGAAATAGTGCATGCCATAAAGATTTGATTAACATAGCCCATTTGAAAACTCTCACATCTAGTATTCCCCAACCACCATATTCCTTCGAGAGGGTGATCTTTTCCCATTTGATTAGGTGGTATTTTTTTTTCTCCCCCGTGCCTGTCCAAATGAAATGTGCCAATATACTTTGAATTTTGGAAAAAATTGCCGAGGGGAGAATGAAATGATGTGCCTAGTATACCGAGATATGTTGGAAAACCACTTGTGTAAGGATGTATCTTCCTCCTAGAGTAAGACATCTATAAGTCTAACCATGGAGTCTGTGATGGAATTTATCCAGAAGCCAATTCCTGTTTGTTAGCCTATAATTGTTTGGATTGAGATGATATCCAAGGTAAATGAAGCCATTGCTCAGTGGCTTGGTACTAACACCAAAAATTCCTGCGATAAATGAAATCAACTCATGATCACTACTCGAAAACAAGAGTAAAGACTTATTAGCATTCACCATCAACCCAGAAGCCTCACCATATCTCATAAAAATATAATGCAATGCCAACCATTATGATCTCGAAACCATCCTGAAAGTGAGGATGTCATCGATGAAAAATCTAATAATGGGAAATATCTACATTGTGCCCCAATCTGAGACCATATAAAAGACCCGAGGACCAAGCCACTTTAATTTTGAGACTGAGCCATCCATAACTAGAATGAGGAATAAGGGAGAACAAGAGCAACCGTGCCTCAAAACCCTTCTCGCATTAAAAAAAGAGATGGATATCCATTTATTAGAACAACAAAATACACTGATGAAACACAAGCCATAATCCATTCAACATTGTGCGCCGCTAGACCAATCTTCGTCAAGATAAGTCATAAGAATGACCAGTCTACACTTTCGTATGCTTTTTGCAAGTCCACCTTTAGAACCAAAGCATCATTTTTTCTCGAGGGGATGGAGTATATGCATTCCTACATTATGGCCACCACATCATGAATCAGATGATTATGTAGGAAACTAAATTGTTCCCGAGAGATGTTGGCCGAGAGAGACTTCTTCATGCGCTCCCTAATAATCTTATAGATGAGTTTGTAAGTTATATTACACAATGAAATTGGTCTGAAATCTAAGAAAGAGGAGGTGGTTGATACCTTTGGAACAAGAGTAATGAAATTTTATTTTATAACTTCAAAAACTTACCCAAAAGTTTTGGATCCTTCAACCATATCCAAGAGGTTCTACACCATCAAATTAAAGAAATGGAGGAATATATCCACTGTCCAGCCATCAGGGCCCAAACATTTGTCTTTAGCGAAAAATTTCAAAATCATTTGTACTTGTTCAATTGAAATCAGGCTGTATAATGCCTTATTTTGTTCCTCAATGAACATGAGTGGATAGTCCTCCGACCCCCAAATTTTGTCCTCAATATTAACACCAGAACATTCCTTGTAAAGGCTCAAAGAAGTGTACCGCTTCTTTTTGTATCTCAGCTATAGTGTATACATTCTCCACATTCTTCCCCTTTATATGCCAAATTGTATTGATGTATTTCCTGTGATTTGCAAATTTGTGAAAGAAGTGAGTGTTTATGTCGCCTCCACGAAGCCATAAAGCCCGACTTTTCAGGCGTTAAGTAGTTTCCTAAATCTATAAAATGTGTCTCTTCATGCCCTCCAACTCCTTTAGTCTCTCCAATAGTGAGTGAGGAGGGGTCCCCTATTCCATATTCTTGCCTAGACAGTCAATCTCCTCAATAATTTCGCTTAGTTCCAATAAAATTGTTTTTTTTTTTGTTACCATATGTAGACTTGCCTCTTGAGATTATGAAGTTTTTGTGTGATATTATACATTGGGTATATCCCAAGCTTTGACAACACCATATTCCAAGAAAATTTAACCAAATTTTCAAAATATAAGAAAGAGGAGGTAGTTGATGTTGAATTTGAAAGGAATAACTAGAAAAACATTCTTCATCCGCCATTGTAGCACAATGGGAAGATGATCCGAGATGAAGGACCTATTAACTCAGGACCTCAGATTACCCAAGTGCTCAACTAGGTTTTCATGTACCAAGAAGAAGTCCAACCTCTTCCCTATATGGGCCTCCCCCGTCCTGCCATTATGCCAAGTAGGAGAAAGAGGAATAGGATATATGTCCATTAGATGGTTATCATAAAAAAGGGCATGTAGTCTATCAACCAAGGGATCCCTCCTGCATCTATTCCCCTAGCATACGCTCATGGATAAAGTGGCATTGAAGTCTCCAACAATTATGAGGAGTCCTATCTTCAATATATCACAAGCCTTCAGGTAGTCCCAAAAAACAACCCTTTCCTTATAAGGAGCATATAGGTTTAGAAAATGAATTATATCAGGAACTCCTCGTAAATGTCTTGTCAACAAGATGCCAACAAAGAATTTATATGCAGTAAGTGATGCCCAATTGGGGTCCCAAAGCACAACAGTACCTCTAGAAAGTGATCCGAACATAAACAGGAACACAACAAATTACAGATATAACCATAAATACAGAAATGCAGTAGCAATAACACTTCATTTCATTAATAACAAAATATTGAAATATGCTTACAAACAGAATGGAAATAAACTAGCTCAGGCAATGGTAGCTTATCTCTGAGAAGAGATGTGGCGGCTACATGCCCTTGAACTATGTTACAATGAGGCTCCAAGGCCTATTTATTATTGAGAAACAATTGAAAACCCTAAACATCCAAAAGCCTAACCCTAGGAGATGAATCGCCAAAACTGTGGGCCCTGTTTGGGTAAATTGGTACATCAATTTCCCGGGTTGTAACTTTGGCATATGATCTTTGTTTGGCTATCATAATACCTTAAAGAGGAGGTTGAAAACAAAATGGGCCACCCATTTGGGACTTTTTCAATCTCTTTGTTTTCCTTAAAAACATCATTTAGGGCTTCAAAATGGCTCCGGAAGTTCACGAATCGAAAAACTACCAAAAATAGTAAATTGTGCTACAATTAAGGAAACTGGAAAACTGAAAGAGACAGTGTTGGGGTTCCAACTAGAATAGCAGGGTGGCCACTAATATCCACCTGGATCAATCCTCCCCCCTTACGAAGAAATGGTCTCCATTGCATTGAGTGCCTCCATGAGATGGGGAAACTTCTGCTGAACTTGGTCCCTAAGGAGCCACTTTCCTTGGGGCAGGAGTTGGCCAGCTTTGACAACCCGATACAATTGGATCTTCTGTTGGTGAGTGTTCTTAATCTGTGTGTCAATGATCTGATCACTTGTGTCCTATTCCATGCAGTCTGGATTTAGCTCTGTTAGTGTGAGTTGTTCTGCAATGTCAGATGTGTCCAACAATGGTCAAAAGTATGGCCGAAGGCGGTCTACATTGAACACTGGGTGCAAACCAAGGAATGGTGGAATGTGATGGTGTATGACCCATATTGGAGTGGGCAAAGATTGCGATGGGGTCCAACGAGGTGCTCCTTCTGCAAATGTAGCCAAACTTTATCGCCCACCTAGAACTTGTGCAAGATCTGATGCTAATCATGGCACTGCTTGTACTTATTATTGGCTCTGTCAAATATATTATGGACCTGCTGGTGGATGTGTTCAATGCACTCAATGAAGTTGTTAGCCCTGTTGGATTTAGACTGGACATGATCCGAATCTGCCTGAGTAGCTACAGAGGGTATGGCCACATCAATGGGACATAATGGCTAAAATCCTAGCCCTACTGGAAAGGGGTTGTGGAGATATCTGTTGTAGTTGTGCTAGACATAGGGGAGGATTTCATCCCATGTGCGTGGATTCTTCAAGTTGTACATGCACAAAATGTGTATGATCATCCTATTGATGACTTCTATTTGGCCATCAGTTTGGGGATGGAAAGCCGCGGACTTAGTGAGTTTGGTATCCAACATCGACTAGAGATTTGACCAAATGCACTTAGGAATATGTTGTCCCAATCGAAGGCAATAGACTATGGGATCCCAAAGTGTACCCACACTCACTCAAAGAAGAGCTTAGCAGTGGCCTTTTCTTTGATACTCTTCTTGCAAGCCGCCATAATGGCCATCTTAGAGAATTTGTTGGCGACCACGAAAACGCAGTCATTGCCATGCTTAGTAGAAGGAAGGCCCGACATGTAATCCATGGAGATGGATTCCCAATGTCGACTAGGAGTAGACAGAGGAGTATATAGGCCTTGAATTGGTTTGGTAATGGCACAAGAAGTGCAAGATTTAATGTACCTCCCAACATCCCAACGAAGGTTCGACCAATAAAAATATTTCTACAGTACTGCCACGATTTTCTCTACTTTGAAATATCCAATGAACTGACTGTAATGTACCTCCCAAATAATCTTGGCACGCTCGCTTGAAGGAACACAGATGTGTCCCATGTGGCATAACAGTGCATCATGGAGGCGAAAATTTGGAACTTTCTTACCTTCCAGGAGTGTTTGGTATGTGTTTTCAAATTCTGGATCGCTCTCATAGCGATATGACCACCCAGAAGTCTCATGCCCACAAGAGTTGATCACATTGATCAACGCCAAGATTGGTGGTTGGCTGAGGCAGTCTACAACATTGTTGGTGTTTCCATTCTTGTACATAATGTTCAAATAGAATTGTTGCAAGTATGTGGACCATTTCTGATGGCGATCGTTCTACCACTTCCCTTGTGTTTGTATGAACTGTAGGGGTCGGTGGTCTATGTGGATGACCATTTCCTTCCCCAAAATGTAATGATTCCATTGATGACAGGCCTGCACAATGGAATACATTTTTTGTTACAAGTGGGATACTTTTGGAGTGTGTCTAAAAGTGTCTCACTATGGTAAGCCACTGGATGCCCCTGCTAAGGAAGAACTGCACCAATAGTAGAGACGTCTGTCTCAATCTCAAATGGTTGCTCTAGGTCTGGTAATGCGAGCACTAGTGCAAAGTAGAGGTGATGCTTTAACTCGGAAAATGCCTTCTGTTGGGTTTCAAACCAAAAAAAAATTCTTTCACTCTGCCCTTGGTGACTTGACTTAAAGGCCAAGTGATATGAGAGAACCCCAACATGAACTTGCGGTAGAAATTGGCAAGACCCAGAAAGTTACGTAGCTCCATTAGAGTGGTTGGGGTTGGCCAATCCCGAATGACTTGTATCTTGGCTGGGTCCACATGCACACCCTGCTCATCAATGATCTACCCCATATATTAAACCAGGGCCATGCCAAAAATGTATTTCTCCAAATTGGCACATAGCTTGTGTTGTCGCAGGGTTTGAAGGACCTGTCGAATATGGTGGAGGTGCTCTTGCTAACTCTGGCTGAAGATCAAGATGTCATCTAGATACACCACCATGAATGCATTGGTGAAGGGTCGTAATATGTCGTCCATCAATCTCATGAAGGTTGCGGGGGAATTTGTCAACCCAAAAGGCTTGACCAACCATTCGAAAAGGCCCTCCTTGGATTTGAAGGCAATCTTCCACACATCGGAGGGTTTGATAGGTACCTGGTGATAACCGGACTTCAATTCAATCTTGTTGAATTATTTGTCCCCCTTAAGCTGGTCTAGAAGGTCATCAATTCATGGGATTGGATACCTATTCTAGACACTGATCTTGTTCAACACTCGATCTCGATAGTTAATACATAGTCCCCAGGTCTTGTCCTCCTTCTGTACCAATACAATTAGGCTCTCACAGGGTGATGAGCTTGGCCTGATGTGCCATTTTTGTAACAACTCCTGAATGTTCCTCTTGATCTCATCGTTCTCCAGAATAGAGCGTCGATAGATCGGTCCATTGGGTAGTTTCACGCCCAGGATCGGATCGATGGAGTGCTTGACCTGACAGTGCAGAGGTACCTTTGTAGATGAGGTGAAAATGTCCCTATACTCCTCCATGACCTTGTCCATTTGCTGTTGTTGTATGGAGAAGCCCTGTCTGGAAGTTGTGGCCACAAACTTCTTCTTTCCCTGAGGGTGAATAATAAGGAAAAAAAATTTACTGGTTTGGTAAATGATCTTGTTGCATTGCTTTGCAGTGATCAAAGAGATTGCGGTAGATGGCACTACCTCCGGTATCCTGTACAACTAATTTCCCAAAGTAATAATCACAGAGCGAGGTCTAGACTCATACACAATATGCCACTTCCACAATGTTGTTGGGAAAAGTATCCATTTGGAATGCCCCTATCCCACTCTAAGGTGTGATAGTGCCTTAGCAACAAACAAGGAAAACTATCTTCGTATTCTTCTTTATGAAATGTAAATGGAGAAGAAGGATGTAACTAACCTGTGTCTTTCGCTAGTTTGTTGATCCACTCGTTCTCCTCTTTGTTCGCTTCCCGCTGCCTGCTCCCTCACTGGTCCAGCTTCACCAAGTTCCTGCAAGATCACAGAAGAGAGAAACTACACAAAAGACATAGATTTACATTCATAACTAGTTTAGGATCAGATTTAAACTAAACATGCAAATATAACAAAGCATCATTGATATACAAGCATATAGGAGAAACTCAAATAGTTTTATTGATATGATAAGAAAGTCCAAGAGGAGATACAACCAAGTGAGTCCCGATCCAGCATCTACCTCCCAGCAAAGGAATCCCTTCCTCTCCTCCAACAAAGCATAAATCACCCAATGCACTAATCTCAATCTCAAACCAACAGCAATTCTCTGCAAAGTACAAAATTCCACCCTTCTGGATCTCTGGGTGAGAGATCCATATATAGATGTAAGCAGAGAGGATGAGTCAGCTTATGTTTTGACTTGTGGCTTCTCTTTGTCAGTTCTTGCTTCCACTTGGAGGTTGAGAGCCTCTTACTCATCACTAGTCGAATTCATTGAGGCAAGTGTCATTGGAGAAGATTCTGGAAGCTTCCAGTGTCTTTCCACCTCGTTGACTGAGCTTGCCATTTGTCATTTCCCGCTCAACGCACCTTGGTAGTGCATCCACCTGCGTTGCAACGCACCTAGCCAGTGTATTTGGGTGCTTTGCAACGCAAGCAGCTAGTGGAGCCTCTGAATTGATCCTGATTTGACTAGTTCTGGGCAGTTTCCGGTGGAGAACTTCTGGGAGAAGCTGTCATTTGTTGACCTTGTTTCTTTAGGAGCTGGAACAACATCTTTAGGGACTTAGGATCCCTTGGTTTATGGACATTTCATGTTTATAGCTGTAAGGCACAAAAATGTCTATAACAGTTGCCCCCTAAAGTATGAGGCCGTTTATCGGGTGAAATGCTTTATTAGGAGGATCCGAAGTTCTTTCAATGCTGGGAGGAGACCTGTAATAAGATACAATACAATACATTATTTTTCATACTGTTTTCATGATCTAGCTGAGGCAGGCATTCCCATGCTCAACTTTATAAATTCATTTTGATGTACATAGGACAGACAATCGTCTCATGGTAGACTGATGATTCTGATGAAATCATCATCCTTTTGGTAGGATGATTATCTGTGTTGCAATGCTATACATGTCAATGTCTTTATTTTTTCTGAATATATATCGCAGCCCGGATGGATGAAACTAGATCCGGGGTCTTCAATCTCGTCTGATCTTCACTCTAAGTACAAGTCGATCCATGTGAGAAATGTTTTGAAGTCAAACATGGAAAGACATCGCTTGATTACCAGTCAATGATGTAAACTGTTAACAAGCGCGAGAGGAATCACCGATAATGATAATGACCCTCAAGGTACTGCAGTACAATTCACGTGGTGTGAATAAAGGACTTCGCGTCGAACACCACACAAAATCTTTCGGTCGAAGGTCATTGATGTATACCTATCGCCGGAAGTGAGAAACCTGCCATTGAGGCATGCAAGCTTCAAAGTACTGAAGGGGTGTTCCTAGATCAACTTCTTGGATAATGAGCTGATGTCGACAAGAAGCGATCCGTCAAAGGAGGGCCTTGATGTATCCCACATCATTGACACGGAACGGAGCAAATGATTTTGATGGAGGTGGAAACGATCTGATGATATATGGTTTAGGGTGGCGGTCATGAATGAATGAAGTATAATGTATGGTAGTGGATGGGACACGGTTGACTTCTCTGGATGACTTCTCTTGAACATATTGGCGACACTTGTGTGATGGATTGGTAGCATTTACCTCAAAGGTGGATGGTATGGCGAGACCATGGTGATGTGACCGGTGAATGAAATAACCCAACCCGACTCAGGCATGGAGTGGAAGTGTCATGTTCAAGAGCGACCTGCTACCAATAGAGTTTCTTTGAGTTTCTTCCCAATTTTTCCCCAGTCATTGCTGACCAGTACCTCTTTATTTTTGTCAAGCTTGAGGAGGATAACATATGCTTGTTCTATAATTTGCCCTTCGGGCAAACCCATCGCTATGTTTTAACGAGCCTAGCGATAGTGAAACTCGTTCTCGTCTAAAGACAAGTTTGTCGCTATTAATGTTTTTAACGAGTTTAATGACAAAGATAACTCGGTCCTTTTCATTTTTAGAGAGTCTGTAAAGGAACGTAAAGATAACTCCGGAAGTCCTTTTTCGTCATCTAATCCCTTAAGTTCGAAAAAGTATAAAACAATACAGAAGGGATGAATTTTCGATAGTTTTAACGAGCCGAACAAAACAAGCGCTCGATCTTTTTGTGCAATAATCCCTCAGGTCCAAAAAGATTAAAATCTAGAGGAGGGATAGCACTTCCAGTTGCTTTAACGAGCTGGAAGGCCAAAACTTGGCAATCTTTTCATATTTTACGAGTCATATGAAAAGAGCTTAAAGAAGACTCGTCTTTTGAGCAACGAGTGATAAGATGGGTAGCAGCTGATTCCAGGTAAGGGTTGAAATTTTCCAAGCACGGCAGTGTCACAAGGATGGCTAGTGAAATCACTCTTCGCAGCTGTTCCTCAAAATGGGTAAACAATCAAATGGAGGTGAATGATCAGCCAATGGAAAAGTGGAGATGACGGTACAAACACGACCAAGGCTTTAATGGCTGATAAATTTACATTCACGGTGGTTATTTACCGGAGGATAGTTCATTTTTTAACGAGCTTAAACGCGGATTGAAACACTTGCTCGATCTTATGTTTATTTTTTAACGAGCATGAACTATGTGCTAAAATTGCTCAATTAATCCAGTCATATGATAAGAATGTCTCATTTAAGATTCCATTTTTTATGGAGCTTGCGCCTTACAAAGCTTTGCTCCGGAATCCTTTCTTTATGCAAGTTCGGAAACGACTAATCCTACGAGTTTAAAGGGTTAGACCTACAGGTTTAAAGGGAGGACCTAAAAATTTAAAAAATAAATAGCCGCCCCTTGCTTGCACTCCAAAAGGTTTGCATGCCCCCAGGCATAAAGTACGATTTCAAGGTTACCCCTCAATTTGCAGATAAAACATTTGTTCTACCAGGAAAGGCCTACCTCTTTCAGGTTATCCAAAGATTGTCTCATTTGTGCAGCAAACAAAACACTTCTTCGGCGATGTCTACCGAGATAAACAAAGGTAAGCGGTGCCGACCCAGCTTACATAACTTTGACAAGAGAATCTTATTCTGGAACAACCCCTCTTCCAATCACGGACGGGGTACGAACTAGTCATATTCTCCCGCGGAAACCTACCCTATACCCAAAGTTTTCCTGCCGAAGCAGACCAGGACGCATGCCCCCTGGGTTCCAGTCATATCCCTCCGAATTACTCGCACTCATCGGGAGGATGGACCGTGGGTTGAGACATTTCTTGCGTGAAGAGACCATTTAGGGATGGTATATGACTATTTGCGATGCGTGATCCGGGAAATGAAAGCTGGTCCACGAGCTTGACCACTCTTCCTTCGTGCGGAAAACACATTACTCTAAAGAGTGAGGAGACGATGGCTCCCATGCAATATATATAGTCTCGTCCAAGGAGTAGGTTATAATCCAAGGGTCCTTGAACGACCATCACGTTCATTTGAACGGTCTTCCCTTTCAATGTGATAGGCACATTGGGGAGGATCCCTAAAGGTCGACTGGTTCCTTTATCGAAGCCTGTCAGATTTCTCATCTCAGGCAAAAGCGATGGCGAACCAAGCGCTTTCCAAGCAAAAGAGGAAAGGATACTCATCAATGATGGTGCCAGCCATGACCATTCTGTATATTTGAACGATAATTCGGAATGGTATGCTTGCTGGCAAGCGGGGTCTGCCTAGTTGGTTCCAGTCGAAGGATACAACTAGGTTGCTTGGTGGTGGGACCGAGTAGACGGCCGGGTACGACTCTGATGAACTTCCTTCCTGCGATAAAGGAATGGGTGGATTGCCCCCATGTTCGTCGGAGTCTGTGTTGATGAAGAGAATTTGGATGGTGTCATCCTTATCCTCTTCAGTGACTGTATCATCCGAAGATAAAACCTCTGAAGGCAAGACTGGGTCAACTGCCGCCTCGACCTTTTGACTTTCGTCTGGTATGGATTCAGTTGGTTTATCTTCAATGATAGACGCTTCAGCTGACCACTTGAGCGGGCCAGCTGGATTCTCAACTAACGAAGGACTCGGCAAGAGTTTTTTATATCCAGGAGGAAGTCGTAACGGTGAAACCGGACGATCTTCCAAGACTCTTTTAGCCTCGTCTAAGAAGGGACAACGGTGGAGGGCATGGTCGCCTTCACACAATCTACAGGGAGGTCTAGCTCTCCCTTTTTGTCCTGGAACTTCACTTTCGCTAGTTGACGGTGTGCTTTCAACATGGCTATCAGAGGTTGACGACACCGGATTGTGCAAACGGGGAGACCAGTCCCTTAGTATCCGAGGGATACAAGGGCAATCTCTGTGAAAGTGGTCTCCCTTGCAAATGACACATGGCGATTTAGGCCTGGTCAGTGTTGTGTGTGGATTTTCATCAGACGATACTTGTTTTCCCTTATTTGCCTTTGACTCCTTCTTCTTTTTCTCTTTCTCCTTCTTTTCCTTCTTCTCCTTAGGAACTTGGTTTTTAACTTTACCAATCCCGTCACGCGAAGAGGAAGGAAGAGAAGAAGAATTAGGGGAAGTAGAAGGTTGGTGGGAAATTCTGGGCTCGTCTAATTGCTGATTCGACTGTTCAGGAATAGTAGTGTTTTGAACGACATTGGTTGAGAAGAGCCAGACCGGCAAGCCAATTGTCAGTCCTGGAAGTGACAATGTGGCCATATGGGGCGCACCAACATCTCCCCAAGAGGAGAAGGGACTAGGATTTCCACCAAGGGGAATTCCTTGGTTGGTAGGCTCCATTTTCTCAACCTAAAGATCAACGCAGGAAAAAGGGTATGAATTTTTATGTTTAAAATAAATTTTAACGACGCTTAGACACAACTTGCTTTTTCAATTTTAAAGAGTCGAGAAAAAGCAAAAGATGACTCTAGTCTCCTTCGATTTTTAATGAGCCTGAAGTGACAAGTGCTCAGATGGACCTTTTCCGTTAAGGAGTCTGAAAAGGAACGAAAGGGACTGCTTTGGAGTTCTAGGTAGAGGGTGTGCCAAACTTTTCGCAAAACCGCAGAATACTTTTTAAGGTACGGGCGGTCAATCTTCCCGAATGCTATATTCAGTGCATTGCGATCAGTAGGGCGACCGACACGGCTTCCTATGGATAAAGGTTTTATACCTATAGGGGTCTCCCAATATATACTCGACAGTACGTGGGAGCACAATCCTTACTGGAACTTGTCGTCTCTCAAGAGGAATCACCCAACCATCAGTGAGGCAACAGTTACCAGGTTTTACGACGCCAGAACACGTCTCTAGCCTAGACCTCTATGTTGTGCGTTAAGTTACAAAGCATTGTTAAGTTCATTCAATTTATTTTAGGTTGATCTTTCTTAGAAGTTTGCCTTTTTGGATCACCACGAGATGTAGATACAATTCCTAAATGCAGTCTAAAGATGACAAGCAAGCTTTTATCTCTTTTCAACAATGAAAATCCTAGCTACAAGGGGAAAAGAAAGACACAATCTTTTCTCAAAGAGCATAGAGCACACTGTAAATGCACTTTTCCTAAATCAATCCATACAAACTGTCAAAATGCAAATGCACTTGTGCATGTATTTGTTTTCACTTTCTTAATATTGATGCCTAAAAAGAAAGTTGTTGTACAAATTTGAATTCGATTTCAAGTGAAAAACACAAACAAGCTTCTTTTTCGAAATCAAAAAGACGATTACGACACTTTATGATTTTGAAGTAAACACTTGTTTCGACACTAGAAATTCATAAATTCAAACCAAAAGACAAAAGTAAAAGCGTAATCAACTGTCAACAGCAAACAAACTTACTCCTAAGATCAAAACGACACTTACGACAGGTCTAGATCTAAGGGCGACAGTATGACTAGTTTACTTTTGTAATGGGAAACTGGAAATGATGTAACAAATACACAAAAATAAATACAGTTTCTTTTATACAACTGAGGCGGAATTAAGGCAAAGAAAAGGGGTTTTCAGATAGGTACACACACTGATAACAGGCTGCAAAAAACAGAGACAAAACAGAGCAAAATGAGGCAAAGAACCACAGCTGCACAGGGCAAAGGCTGATCAACGCACCTGTTGCACAAAGAAACTGAATTGCAGCGCAGGTAGCCCTCTCGGGACCTGCGTTGAAATGCAGAACCTCTTCACAGAGCCTGCGCTGAAGCAGAAACGAGAATTGTCTCTGGGTTCTGGGTCACGGTTTGCAGTTTAATCTACGGTTTTTGGCCGGATAAAAGCTATCAATTAGGTACAATTAGAGGGATGATTTAAAGGAGGACTAAGAGCTATGACAAAGGGCTGTTAGAGCATTTGTGGATCAGCAGTTCAGATCATAAACAAGCCCAGTAAATGGACTAGAGTAGAAGATCTCTACTTTGCATTTGCAAATGGCAAATGCAGTTCGATTCGGCATTCCTGAGTTTATGAGATGAACAACAATAGAAACACAAATAAACTAACTAGATACGTTCCCTAGTGGAGTCGCCAATTTGTTGTTGGGAAAAGTATCCATTCGGAATGCCCCTATCCCACTCTAAGGTGTGATAGTGCCTTAGCAACAAACAAGGAAAACTATCTTCGTATTCTTCTTTATGAAATGTAAATGGAGAAGAAGGATGTAACTAACCTGTGTCTTTCTCTAGTTTGTTGATCCACTCGTTCTCCTCTTTGTTCGCTTCCCGCTGCCTGCTCCCTCACTGGTCTACCTTCACCAAGTTCCTGCAAGATCACAGAAGAGAGAAACTACACAAAAGACATAGATTTACATTCATAACTAGTTTAGGATCAGATTTAAACTAAACATGCAAATATAACAAAGCATCATTGATATACAAGCATATAGGAGAAACTCAAATAGTTTTATTGATATGATAAGAAAGTCCAAGAGGAGATACAACCAAGTGAGTCCCGATCCAGCATCTACCTCCCAGCAAAGGAATCCCTTCCTCTCCTCCAACAAAGCATAAATCACCCAATGCACTAATCTCAATCTCAAACCAACAACAATTCTCTGCAAAGTACAAAATTCCACCCTTCTGGATCTCTGGGTGAGAGATCCATATATAGATGTAAGCAGAGAGGATGAGTCAGCTTATGTTTTGACTTGTGGCTTCTCTCTGTCAATTCTTGCTTCCACTTGGAGGTTGAAAGCCTCTTACTCATCACTAGTCGAATTCATTGAGGCAAGTGTCATTAGAGAAGATTCTGGAAGCTTCTAGTGTCTTTCCACCTCGTTGACTGAGCTTGCCATTTGTCATTTCCCGCTCAACGCACCTTGGTAGTGCATCCACCTGTGTTGCAACGCACCTAGCCAGTGTATTTGGGTGCTTTGCAACGCAGGCAGCTAGTGGAGCCTCTGAATTGATCCTGATTTGACTAGTTCTGGGCAGTTTCCGGTGGAGAACTTCTGGGAGAAGCTGTCATTTGTTGACCTTGTTTCTTTAGGAGCTGGAACAACATCTTTAGGGACTTAGGATCCCTTGGTTTATGGACATTTCATGCTTATAGCTGTAAGGCACAAAAATGTCTATAACACACAAGTATGGTTTTATTAATAATACATCACAAACTTCAAGAGGAGAAGCATCATGTGGTACCTCATCTTTGAAAGGCTTGATGTTGTATGGAAGGCAGCACGACCACCTAATGGTGTACGACTGCGGATGTGTTGTCATCGGTAGGCCCAAATACTTCATGACCTTTGTTGAAATGAGGTTCTTTTGGCTCCCGATATCAACAATGAATTGCAGTTGAGAACCTTTCACCGACATCTCTGAGTGGAAAACGCATTCCCCCTCCTCTGGATCTTCATGCTCATTATTTTTGATTTTGGTGGTGGCCACTGTGGCACTGGGATCCATGTTAATGATCTTCTTTCCTTTGTCATTCCCCTTCTTGGCTTATGACTTAGAGTTGGAACATGTTTTTGATTTAGAAGCCTTCAGCTCAACCACCGGTTACTACTTGGCCCGAAATTCACTTGTGTTGTGAGTGGAGCTCTTATGGAACTCACACCATTTTCCTGTGTCTTTCTTTATCTTCACGATGTTGTTATTTTCTTGCGGCTTCGGCGCGTTGTCGTGGGTCGCCCCGCCTTGGCTTCAGCAGGTTGTCATGGGTTGCCCTGCCTTGGCTTTAGCCTTTGTTCTATGGTTTGGGGGTGCCTTTTCCTTACTTCAGATTCATAGATCCAAAGTCTCATTTCTTCTATTTAAACTTTTGCTCAATTACGATAGCGTATCGATATGTCGTGCTGAGAGAGGAGATTTCTAGGAACTCCATCTCGTCATGGATGTACTTGTGTAGACAATCATGGCACTTGAGTACCAAATGCCGCTCAGAATCCTTGATACCCAACTTAGTGCGGAGGTTATGGAAAATATTTGTGAACTTCGACGCATCTTGGTCCCTTCCTTGTCGTAGCGTGGTCCACTTTATGCATTTATCTTCATAGCTCCTGACAGGGTAATATTTTTCCTTGATGGCGTCTCGGAAAGAATCCCAAGTCGGTGCGGTTGAAAATAGTGAGGATTCCCTCTCATCCTTTTGTTCACAGTAGGTTTCCCACTAGTCCTTGACGTGTGGGGTGGCTTTAGGAAGTGCAAAAGTAATCTTTTCCCAATTGGAAAAGTCATGAACTGAAAAATATCCTTCTAATAGATTCAACCATTTATGTATGATGTCTACATCTTTTTGGCCCTCAAATATGAGAATATCGAAGTTAACTTGTACCTTAAAAGGAGTGATCTCTCCAAAGTGGCTGCTGGATGAAGATGTGTTGCCTGTGGGTAGCCATCAAAGAATCTGGGAAAATTTTTCCATCATCGCATTCCTCTGTCACTCGAGGGCTTCCTTAAGCAATATTTTGAAAGGATCTTCTACCCCCTCATCTTTCTTTTCTTCCGCCATGGGAGATTGTTGGGGTTTGCGAGGCTGGTCTTGCAAAGGTTCAACCAGATCGAGCCCTAACCCCTTACACCCTCACCTCGTTGGGGACATGCAAAGAAAAATAGAAAAAGGGTATATCGCTTTGATACCACTAGTCCTAACTTAAAAATGAACATAAAAAATTACAAATATAACCATGACTACAAAAATTCAACAAAAATAACACTTCATTTCATTAATAACAAAATATTGAAATATGATTACAAACAGGATGGAAATA